>VZRW01008970.1:32251-72473 GCA_013398125.1 Aegotheles bennettii
GAGGCTGATCAGTCTATAGTTACCCGGGTCCTCCTTCTTGCCGTTTTTGTTGACTGGAGTGACATTTGCTATCCTCCAGTCCTCAGGCACCTCTCCTGTTGCCCACGACTTACCAAAGATGGTGGAGAGTGGCCTGTCAATGACTTCTGCCAGCTCCCTGAGCACCCACAGGTGCATTCCATCAGGACCCATGGATTTACGGATGTCCAGATTGCTTAATTGATACCTAACCCAGTTCTCATCAACCAAAACAAACTCCTCCTCTATCCTGACTTCCTCTGGGTTTACAGGGGTCTGGGGCTCCTGACGACAGTTTGCAGCAGTGAAGACAGAGACAAAGGCGGCATTCAGTAGCTCCGCCTTCTTTGTATCCTCTGCCACCAGGGCATTCACCTCATTTAGCAGTGGGCCTACATTGCCTCTGGTGTTACTTTTGTCTCCAATGTATGTGAAGAACTGGTTTTGTTGTCCTTGACCTCACTTGCCTGGTTTAATTCCAAGGAGGCCTTAGCTTTCCTAGTTGGCACCCTACATCCTCTGACAACAGTCTTATATTCCTCCCTAAGTGGCCAGCTTCTTCTTCTTAGTGATGGTTAATCTCCCCTCATAAATTAACTTTTGTTTATGCAGTTTCTAAATAGATGTCTCACTATGTAGCCTTTTTGCTTCAGTCTCACTCTATTGGCTTTCAAGATGTGCCTTCTTACAGAGATTTCCCTTAAAATAAGCAACATCAGTGCTTATCAACAGAGCGTTGATCTCAGTTATAAACCACTTTTAACAGTTCACTCACCAAGGGAAATTCCTAAAAACTAAATGTGATGAGGTTTACAAGTAGTGACATCTCCCTGTATTGATTCCCATTTGCTTTTGAGGAGATTTTGGGGAATTTTGTTTTGGTTTGTTTTTTAAAATGTGGTTTAATATCACATCTTTTGGCTATTTTTACACGAGCATGTTTTCATTTAGACTATAATGTTCAAGAACTGAATGTGCCTTTTGTATGTATGCAGAGCGCTCAATAGGAAAGTTGTGTTCTCATAGTTCCAGTTAGCACTATAAATAGCTTTAGAATAATTTTGTGCTGAGAGCCACAAAGAGAGCCCCCATTGACATCTCTGGGAATCTTGTGAAAAGACAGTGAAGCAATGTTCTTTGGACTTTAAGGAAGAAAGAGAGAATCCTTGCTGGATATGACTCTTGACTTGAATTTCACCCAGTGTTATGTGTAGATTGAAGATATCTTGTTCCCTTGTACTCTCTGGTTTCTAATGTTGCTTCCTACAAAACTACTTAAGAGTTGGTAAAGGCATCTGCAATTACAATTTCAATTGCTCTTTATGAAGAGAACTCAAGGGTAAACCTCTCTGTTCTACGTTCATTTCCTCCTGTCCATAAACAGCTCTGTTCCTCTGACAGCTTTTTTATCATCATCAACTTGAACTAATCCAGAATTCTCCCTGCTGTGTCTTTTTGTGTTGCTGTGGATGTCCCAGGCATTCTTCAAGTCAACTTAGGCCTGCTTTTGTAGATTCTTTCTGCATAGTACCCTTGAGATAAGGCCTGTCACAGCTATCTATCCATCTAAAAAGTTACTCGGATTGAGTCTTGCATCTCACTTACTTGAACACTGGCCATGACTTGACAAAAGCAGTCTTGCTCTGTTCTCATCCATTCAAAGTACTGTTGCCACTACAATGACTGTTCTTTCTCTCTTTTTTAATTTTTTTTTTTTAAATTCTGTTTCTGATCATTTCACTTTGTTTTTCCATTGATTCCCTCTGTCCTGTCACATCAAACATAACTACTAGCCTTCAATGTCAAGGCTGTTCACAACCTTTTACCACCTACTCAGTCTTTTTTTAATTATTTTTTTTATGAAAAAGCTGACTTCCATCTACAGATATTAAACCACATTGGTATCAATCACTTGCCCATTATGTTTTTATACTGGAATATTTTGCCTTTCTTACAGGATTCCTTTATAGAGGGATGGAGATCTTAGATAGCCACTGACCTGTTTCCTTAAAATGCTCATTCACTGAGCTCAGCATGCTTGACAGTGATTAGACTAATTAGTTACTAATGTAACTCATTAAACTGTTATACTGTAACTAACCTGTCATGTTCAGTCCACTGTCTCAGTGTTTCTTTGAACATCCTCCTCTATATCCTAGCTCTTGTTGCTTGTTTTAAACTTATAAGTCTTTCTGAGAAAAGGGCCATCATTGTAATCTGTTTGGTGTTCGTACAAAGCCTGGCACTTGGAAATTCACGATCAGAAGGTGATTAAGATATGCTTTATTGTTGCTGGGTCTATAGAAATGGAATAATATAAAATCTGATCCAATCTTGATCCATCATTTTGAAAAGTTACATACCTGAAAAAACTCACTGTGTTCAGTACAGGCATCCACATACTTTTGGCTTCATGGAGTCGGTAAATGCACTTTTAGTGTGAATTGGATATGAATAAACCAAACTCTGAAATTCAGTTCAGCTTGATTTTACACCTGATGTAAAAGCTAAAGATTTTTGCATGCTGGGGACAACAGTGGACAAGGGAAGAGCTATGGATGTCATCTATCTGGACTTCTGTAACTTTGACACAGTTCCCCACAGCATCCTTCTCTCTAAATTGGAGAGATAGAGATTTGATGGGTGGACTTGGTGGACAAGGAGTTGGTTGGATAGTCACATCCAGATGGTAGTGGTCAGTGGCTTAATGTCCAGATGGAGCTTGGTGATAGTGGTGTCCCTCAGGAGTCTGTACTGGGACCAGTGCTGTTTAATGTCTTCATCAATGACATAGCCGGATCAAGTGCACCATCAGCAAGTTTGCAGATGATACTAAGCTCAGTGGTGTGGTTAACACTCCTGATGCATGGAATGCCATCCAGAGGAACCCAGACAAGCTCGAGAAGTGGGCCCAGATGAACCTCATGAAGTTCAACAAGGCTAAGTGCAAGGTCCTCCACTTGGGTTGGGGCAACCCCCACTATCAATACAGGCTGGGGCATGAAGGGTTTGAGAGCAGCCCTGCTGAGAAGAACTTGAGGGTACTGGTGGATGAAAAGCTGGACATGAGCCAGCAATGTGCACTTGCAACCCAGAAAGCCAACTGTATCCTGACTGCATCAAAAGGAGCGTGACCAGCAGGTTGAAGGGGGTGACTCTCCCCCTCTACTCAACCCTCATGAGACCCCATCTGGAGTACTGTGTCCAGTTCTGGAGCCTTCAGCACAAGAAAGACATGGACTTGTTGGAAGGAGTCTAGAGGAGGGCTACAAAAATGATCAGAGGGATGGGGTGCTTCTTCTGTGGAGACAGGCTGAGAGAGTTGAGATTGTTCAGTCTTGGAGGATAGAAGGCTCAGGGGAGACTTTATTGTGGCTTAAAGAGGACCTATAAGAAAGATGGGGCCAAATATTTTAGTAGGACCTGTAGTGATAGGACAAGGGGTAATGGTTTTAAACTGAGAGTAGATTTAGACTAGATATTAGGAAGAAATTTTTTACAAGGGTGGTGAAACACTGAGCAGGTTGCCAAGAGAGATGGTAGAAGCCCCATCCCTGGAAATGTTCAAGGTCAGGTTGGATGGGGCTCTGAGCAACCTGATCTAGTTGAAGATGTCCCTGCACAGTGCAGGGGGTTTGAACTAGGTGGCCTTGAAAGGCCCCTTCAACCCGAACCATTCTATGTTTCTATTTGTAATTTTAAATAATTATTTGGTATGCATTTCTGTGACAACTATTTGCAGCTGTCAAGTAATTCTCATTCAGAAAGTGTGTTTGAAAAATGCTTCTAAGCACTGAATTTCAAAATACAGTCTAAAAGATGCAGAGTCCTTAAGCTTAGATATGTTCAGAATATCCAGTGTACGTATTTGACTGATTTCAGTTGAAAGTTCAGCGTAACATCTTAGAATCTTAGTTTGAGATTTATCAGTTTTACAGATACAATGATAAAACAAAGATGTTCTTAAAAGCAAGCTGTTAGGAGCACTTTCAGTAATTGCTGATTACTAAAATGGGTGTAAAACTTAGATGCAATCAAAATCGTGTTGACCGATGAGCTGAGTCATAGCTGAATAACAACAGCCCAGGCACCATTACGCTGTGCTTCTGTATATGCTATTCATCCTCTCCACTGTGAATACTACATACATCACTATCTCTGCCCTAGTTTTGTCTATAGAGCTCTTCATTAAATCAAATCACCAAAACAAGCTGCCTACTGGAAATTATGATTTAGGTCTCGAGTGTATTTTCTGAGCGTTTAATAATAAGTTATATATAGCTGCAAACAGACTTTTTCAAAAAGCAAGTAAATGGGCTTACGTATGTCTGCAGGGAAATGTTTTGACTGTGTAACCATGCTGATGTGACTGACAAGTAGGGAAACAGTGGGGGTTATTTTATTTTTCTGGCTTGGTAAATGAAATGCTACCTAGATGGAACACAGAAGTGCAATCCAGTGTAGATTTTTTTCCCTTTCTAATTAGTGACACTCTGAACTCCTTGGGGGAGACCAATTTGTGGACCTCATGCTGCATTCTGCCTTCAATAAACATATATACTGACTCTAAGCACAGATCAAGGAGATCAGCTTCTGGAGCTTAATTTTGCTCTCAGTCTCAAAATATTGCTGTGTGAATTTTACAGCTTGGCATCTTGTAACATTTGTAGAGTTAAAATGCACTTTTGTTAGATTAATGAATTCATTGTGAGCAGCGCAGCTCCTTTAGCCTTCATTTAGAGTAAAAGAGAAGCTGGTATTTAATTTATTCAGAAAAGTTAAAATAAAATATTTTCCTTCTTTTAGTCACTTATAATTGCTTACAATTATGTAGCAAATTATGTAATTTGAAAAGCACTGTGAAAAAATATTGCAGGTATTAGATATTAGCATCCAAGTCTGTCTGGAAGTGTGTATTGCCGTGGGAATCAGTGCTTCTGAGACCCGTCCCAGGCTCTGCCACTATTCTATTATTTTTTAGCAGGCAACCTAATCTTTTAATTCCTTAGGGACAACATGTGTTAAATGGAGATGTGACCACATCTTTCACAAGTAGTGTGACATTCGTGTTCAGTGTCTCGTTCTGAAAATCTATGCCTAGAATTCCCATTTACTTTAGGTGGAAATATCTATTGGACAGATCTCAGGAGCAGTATCTGTAACACGCATGGACATCTCTGAGAGATGATCAATGGATTAAAAGTATGAAGAAGTTTGGTGTTTTGAATTTCCTAATACTTTTGGTTTTTCTTTTGATGGGATAACAAAGTAGAAAAAAAACAAAGCACAAATCACTAAGAGATTAAGGACAACATTCAAAAGTAAAAGACTGAAGGAAAGGAAGAGTTTTATAGTTTAATCTAATCTGATTCACCAGAGTTGAAGCAAGCACATTTCAGTCTAACAAGAGGTTTAGTGTACCTATTTTTCAAAAATTAGAGCTGATTTAATGCAGTAAGTAGTGTGATTATTTATATGTGGTCTACATCAAATTCAGGAAAACCACATGACAAGCTGGTATATTTGAAAGCATGAAGGAAGCTCTGGTTGTGATTGCAAGACCCCTGGACTTGTGTCTGATCAGGAGAAGGTCACAGGTAGTGAGTGTATGCCACATAGTCGGAAGCAACACCTTAGCACATAGGGTATTTTATGGCATTGGCTTTGTAATAGGGCCATAACTTTACTGCTTTTCAGTTTGAAATAGCATGTATTATCTCTGTGGAAGTATTTGAGCTGCTGTTGTTTTTTTGTTTTTTTTATTTTCCTATCTAATGACAAGCAGTCACCCCAAAAGTTACTTGAAATAGCAACTATTCTCCCTGAACTGCAGTTTTATTTTCTTTTGGCTTTTATTTCAGCTGTGGGAGCCAGCTGCTCCAAAGAGTGTGGGAAGCTGACTTGGAGGCCTGTCAGCTGTTGATCCGAGGGTTTCAACTGAAAGAAACCAGTTGCTGTGTTTTTGAGGAAGAGGAGAACCAAATGGATGAGATGGAGATGACTGCTGATGACCCATCTGATTCTGAAAAAAGAAAAGAAGGCTGCTTTCCAAAGGGCACAGAGTGGGCCACTGTTCCCTGTCCCAAACACAGTGAGCTAAAAGAGGTATCTGAAATATTCTACAGCTGCATTTCAAGTGATACTGCTGGCTTTTCTGTTGAGAGGAGTTGAAACTGGGTGATGGGTCAGCAGGGCAGGTTAAGTATGAACTTAACATCTGGCCTCCGATCTGGGACATGAATAAAATAGCTTATTAGCTTCTCAGAAGCCCTTAAACCCTTTTTCATTTCACCATCAGTCTTTTTAAAATGTGGAAATTATTCAGGCAATAAATGCAGAGTGTACATCAGGATTTGAAGGAAAAATGATTAAATATTGAACACAAATTATCAGCTGTTCCTCATCTCAGTGATGAGTTTCACTCTGGGTTAGTTCTGCTGTCTTGTTGGCCTGGATCTATGTTAGCTGAAGGTGGGGAGAGAGTAATGAAATGGTCAAAGGCTTCCTAGCTTCTTAGGTCAGACCTTGGTAGGCTTCCAGCATCCAACAAATATTAAAAGGAGGAAAGAAATCATGAGGCTTAAAAGGTTTAACAAATTTAAGTTTTCATGTTCTGCTCTGGAATGCCATCCTTGCTTGAAAAATTTACATCTATCTACTAATCTTTTAACTGCACTGCCAAGGAACAAGCTGTTAAAAAGCTTCATCACCCAACAGCACCACTGTGACAAAAGACCCTCCAACAGGAGTTGTCAGTTTTATTACCTTGGAATTTGGTTGACAAAAACTAAGAGTGTGCTTAACTGCACCTGATGTTAAGAGCAGTTGAACTGTGCATTACATTGAAAGCTGATGCCTAATTTTGCATTTATGTTGGCTGAAACTTAGTGGAAAGCAGGCCCTTACCTTGCTGTAAATGATAATAAAATTCTGCTTTTAAATTGAGCTTCAATAGTACTTACAGCCTTTTCCTAGGGAAAATCATTTACGGACTGACTCTACATAGAGAACATTTTTATTGAAAATGGTCAGCTGTGGCTTTGATTATTTTTTCCCCTCTTTTCTTTTTTTACCTCCTCTTACCATATTCCTGATGAATCTGCTGAAGTAATACAAGGAGTTCTGTTGGATAGAAAGCTTTGCTCCCCTTTCAAAAGTGCTGCTGAGGAACTCTGGAGGGTTTGGGGTATTGTGACCATTTCCGTAACACTCTTGAGATTTGTGCTGTAGAGAATCACCTATTTCACCCCTGCAAGTCCAGATTGTTTCCCTGGAAATCAGCATTGATGTCCTAGAATGACATCTAGGCAGCTGAAGCAAGGTGACTTCTCATTCTGGAGACAAGTGCAGGACTCAAGAGGGACAGGTTCCCCATATGTTTAATGGAAGAGGAAAGCATATTTGCAGTGCTTCCATTAAGCTCCTCCTTTTGAACTTGCTTTCATAGAGGGAACTTAGACTACCTAACTTCAGCTCTTCAGCTAGATGCTTAAACTTTGTGATATAAATGCCTTTGCCTGGGGTCTGGTCTATCCTGGTATCCTGAATAAACTCCATTTTTAAGAATGCGCCAAAATCCATTCAGAAGCTGATGTGTAAATACAAACATGAAAATGCCCATCAGTAAGGACCTTTGGAGGTATTCCTACATCTATTCCCACAGTGTTCCTAGGACTGACAAACTTGTAAGAAAAAAAGAAACAGTTTTGTTAGTATAAGAGCATGTCTTATCACGGCTTACTCAACCAGCCTTCCTCTGCTTCAGGCAAAGTTATGCACCAGTGATAACTGTAACCCATTGCAACCATGAAAAAAAACCCAAACAACATACAGACTGTATTCTGGTTCTGGAATTAGGGTTGGTCTGCTTGCTTTTATACTTCAGGACCTGGGATTTTTTCCTTGTTGTGGGGTATAGAAGTTTTATCCCAAACAAGTACACTTCAGTAGTAAAGCTGGTAGGATCTCAGTAGGGGTGAAAGGCAGTATCTAAGCCTTTAGAGAAAAGCTATAGCATAACATTCCCTCACATCTCCTAGCAGTTCATCACAAAGCAGAATATAAAAACAAACAAAATACCTGACATGTTACGTACAAATCATGCTAGCTTCCAGTTTTGAACATGTTGAAGTGCAAGAGAGAATATGTCTTGATTTGTAAATGGACTTGGTTGAAAGACAAACCACTTCTGTAGGATTTAAGTGCTCTGTTATATGGGATTGTATTTTCTAATTTAAAAAGAATTTAATGTTTCTGGCAAAAAAAAAAAAAAAAGAAGTGGTGTGGCTTTTAGTCTCTAAATCTAGCCATTCATATGGCTTCCATGGAAAAACTTACTGTTGTCCATTAGTAATGAACCTTTTTGTAGCCATTTATGAGTAAGAGGGGATACCTAACAGAAAAGCATGTATTTATCAAAATACTTGGTTTGATGTTATTTAACAAGGCTGTGGTGTCCCTGTGAGAGGAGTAGCTTGATGTGGTTTCTAAAATGAGTATTCTCTTTGACTGTGTCACCTCTGTTTCCCTTTGGGGAATTTCTAGAGTGCTGTTGGTCACTGAAGCGGGAGGAAAGAGTGGCGTTCTTTGTGTTTAGAGGTTACTGAACTACTTACTTCAAAACAGTATAACAAAGGGTAATAGCATATGTACCTATATATTCTGGAAGGTACATTACATTCCCATGTGATTTATTTACTTTATGGTGCAATGCTATAAATGAAGCTCTCCACTTATTTATCATGTCATATCTGGCTAAGGATTACTGTTGGACTGGGTACTGGTTTTGCTGATGTATACTATAAATACAGTTTTCTTTCCTATAGCTGTATCTTACTGTAGAGGTTTCATTAGAAAACAAACAAACAAGAAACATAAAAATAATAAGAAAAACAAAATAGACAAATGGAAAGAACCCTTTCCTTAGATTTCTCAGATAGTGCTTTACAGAGGGGCAGTTTTTCATTTTTAATTAAATATCCTTACTAGATCATAAAATATGACATGTTCTGGTATAAAATACGTAAGCTATAAATTCTTGGAAAGTTCAGATATTTTATTGTCATGTGTGAGCACAAGTTTATTAGCTGTCAACAGTTATTTTATAGTCTTCATAACTGTGTTTTTTAAGATAGTACAGATTTTTTTTCCCAATTTTTTTATGTGGTAGACCATGGCATCCCAAAATAATCCGGTGTATCAGGTTTCCTTTATAACACTGACTGCTAACCAGGGAAGAGAATCATGTGCTTTGGCAGCTCAGCTTGTTGAAACATCATTACTAATTTTTTGGTCAAAACTAAAGAAGTGTGAGAACTAAAGAACTAGAGAAAATGAGGCCAGCAAAAAGCCATCGTCCTGAGTTACTTAAAAATTGAGATGTACTCCTCTGAATTACAGGTAACTCATTAGATAACAACATTTTCTAAAAATGCTGAAGCAAAGTTATAGACAATATTACTAGTCTCAATCAGGTGAAAGCCATCTTGTTATCTAATGTATTTGATATAGATTCTTGAATTTTCATATAAGCATTTACTAATTGGACTTGATTTTTATTCTAGTGCTCTGAGAAAATAAAGATGGTTTTTAGTTTTCATTCCACAAATTTTCCATACTCTTAAACTGACTGCAAATTATCTTGCCCAGGTGACACGCGAGTGAGGTGGAAGTTGCTATGATCATTATTACATAGTTAGATTACATATCTGGGTGATTTCTAAAAAATATTACAGTAACATTTCATTTCTCTTCAGACATTAACGTCTGCTTGTTCTACTCCTTACGATGTCTTGCTTTATTTTTGTTTGTTGATAATGTATGTGTAAGCAAAACCTTTTTATAACACCAGGAACACCAATGATAACTAATAAACAGAGCAATGCGTGTGTGCTGGGACCTCCCTAACTCCAAGCATCTTGATGAACATCAGTATGTGTGCACCTGCAGGCTTGAGTTCCTGACCTATCCTTTTTTTCTTCTTCTGCTATCTGGCTTGCTGTGCAGTGCTCCCTCTTAATCACTTTGAAGGAAAGGAACACCTACTAAATTTCAAGAAAATTGAGGTGATTAAAGTTACAAGGTAAAATCCAAGATTCAGTAGTGTTACCTTTTGTAAGTCAGCATTATGGTATTTATCCCATCAGAATTCTTCATAGATCATTTCTCACTTATTCACCATAAAAGAAACAGAGAGCAGAGGTAAGGGCAAGGGCTGATGTCTTTTCCTCATCTCTGCATACTTCAGTTTTGCCATCTGGGATGATGTTTCGGGGTCTTTTGTAGAACACTGCTGTTGAAAAGATGTTCTATAATTGCAAACTGATCATGTGATTCACTTAAAATACTGAATGTTCTAAGTGAAAAAAATAACAATTAATATTTAATGTGGTGTCTGTCACTAAAAAGAAGTCGTCACAGGATATGGCACAACATTTTTCAGAATTTAGTGACAGCAAGCACCAAGAAAGCCTGTGTCAGCAGGCTGTGACTCATTACTGTGCATTGTGATAGCCTGTGGTCCAGGAGGCAAATGTGGAAAGGACAAAGCCTTTAGAGAGGTGAATAAACTGTGCATTCATTGAGTTTTTATTAAACATTATATTTGTAGAGCTTCAAAAATTATTCTGAAACTTTAAATTTAATCTTTGTTTCAAATGTCAGCATTAAGCATCAATGAAAGTCAGCATTTGAGTGTTTCTTGTATTGTTCCAAGCTAGGAGGGATTTCTGTAGCAGCAGGCAGCTGGCTTGTACACAATGATCAGATCTTTGTTCTAGAGTCGCATGCATTGTTGTGCAGTACAATGCCCTTAGCTGCGTGTGACACTGTTGTGTAGGATCTACTAGTAAAAATGCTAACTTTTTAGCTGGAGATTGTAGTGCCTCTTCAAGCTTAATGCTTATGCATGTTTTGCAGTAAAAACATAATCAGAAAATTAATATTGCAGGTGAAAGAAATTTAAGCAACCTCTTTTCAGATAGGTTACTGAAAATAGTACCCAGTAATAATAACGAACTTATGGCAGAACAGTGATTTTGGGCTTTATTATATATACCCTACCAAAACAATATCCCTATCTCAGTTTATTTAAAGATTATCAATACTGTTATGTGTGATAAGTATTAATGAGTTTTCAATGATGTTAACATGAAATTTTTTTGCTCCTCTGACAATCAATGAAATGTTGGCTAATTTCTTACAGACTTTACAGTTGAAGCAATTTTTGAAAGAGGAGCTGACTACAGTTAGCACGTTACCAATACAAAACATAAGTGGGGTCTTTTTCTCCTGCCCAAAATCACTTACAGGTTTTGTGCCAAAAAAATCTCTGTAGACTCTTGAATGGTGTGTAGGTCTGTAAAAGCTTGATAGAAAAGTTTGTTTCAAACTATAGTTAGTCCTTTCATTTTAGAGGCAGTATTCTTTGTGGGTTTTAACTGGGAAGCCAAAGGCAGGCTTTAATAAAATGTATTCAAATTTAGCTTTAAATATTGGGTGGCTGCCACTGCTCTATTATAAATGCAATTGAAATGTTTCATGCATGTGAAGAAAAAGGATGTAATTGTTCAGCTTATATAACTTTTTAATGTGCTATATGGTTTTTATAAGTTCAATTGAAATCTTACTGTTTATATAGCATGTATCTACCGTATACTTAATAATTTATCTTTAACAGGTTATAGAAGGCATTTCATTTGGAGCAGAAGGCCATTTATCTGAGGTAAGTGCTTTCTAGGCAGTATAAAGTGGTGATATTGTACAGACTTTTCTGGATCTCAGTTAGAACTAATGACACTTGTTCTTATAGCATTACCTCCAGGTAAAAATTGCTAGAAAGAGTATGAGCACTTAGAAAGCAGCACAGGCACAGCTAGAGTGGGCCCTTTATTTTTTTTTTCCATTGAAGATAATGGCAAAAATTGCTGTGTATTTCAGGGAGTTCATAGTGAAATCCTGTGCTTGTGCTTTTAATACATACCAACAACAGGATGAATATGTTGGAGAAAATTATATCGGACCAATAATATTTCATCAATCTCACTGTAGCACTGTAATGATGCTTAGAAATGGAACAAGGTCATGGTGGTTTACTTGTTTCCTTGTGTACCACTAAAAATACCTTTAAATTTACTTTTGAAGTATAAAAGCATACTGCAGCAGAATTACAGGGCAACAGGAATTTCATCTGAATAAAAATACTGGATATTTGTCATTTTACACTATTTTCATAAATAAAAAGACGGTAGATCCTAGTCTATGCACTTAAGAAAGTCTAGGATAGTTGAGTAACATGAGATGCATTTCCTGTGAGAGTAAGTGACAAGAACAATCTGTTTACACACAGAAATCTACCTACATGCAAACTAAGAGTTTGGGTAATATATGTGTAAGGAGTTATACTGATTCAGTCTGGTCCATTTTTGTATCCGTATGCCTTGGGCTGCAATTTGCCTATTAAGGAAATTTAGTATCCAAGCATTGTGTCCAGCCAGCAGATTAATTACACGGGAAAGTAACTCCCAGTTCACCTTCCATAATATCATACCTACCACCTGTCAAGTACAAGTGACAAGTGCTCAGCCAAGCAAATATTAAATAAATAAATGAATAGAAATTGCCATTTGAGTTAACTATTCAGATGAGGCATTTTTTTGATTCCCACCAGTGAATTCAAAGACTGTGGAGCAGCTGGAATGCTCCAGGAAAGATAATCTAACTGCAAGAGCAAACTGGCATTGTTGATCTGTATACAAGGAGACTGTGACATTAGAACAAGCCTAGGGTGGACTGCTTGGCTGTGTGTGAGTTCAGCGTAAATATAAACAGGAAGCCTTGAGATTGAAGGTGAACTTTTCAGAAAATGCAAATAGCCATTCTTGTCAGTGAACTTTGCTGTGAATTAAAGCAAAACTGTGCAGGTGCTCGTGTCCACAGTTGACAGAAAATAGAGGCAGGTAGTCCCATAGGATAAAGGTAACAAAAAGCCCTAGTGAGAGCACGTTGGTAGCAATAGCTGCCAAGGCAGTGAAATATTTGCTAGAAACTAAAAATTGTGTATGGTCTGGACCAAAGCAAGTAAGAGTACAACTGCATGCTTGTGTGCAGCAGTGAGCTGCACTGGAAGCTGTAGTACAGCCCAGCCCTTGACTGAAGAAGTTGTTCTTTTGCTTAACAGGAGTTGTGCCCAGAGCATGTGAATGTGGTGTGTGTGCTGGTTTTACAAATGCACCAGAGCTCACAAGCATAGAGTGCTGCCACTGTAGAAGTATTCACTAAGAGCCTAATGTCTTAGAGTCCTCCCAAGCAGAGGAACTTTGCCCTTTTGAAGTTTTGAGGAAAAAAATGCATAAAGAGAATGGAGAGCAATAATACAAATGAAGAAAATGGAAATTTGCTAGAAAGCCAGGCTCTACCACACTGCCACAGCTGGATTGATGTTGACTTGTAGACAGCTCTGTAAAAGCTCTATGAAACTGTCAGCAGCCTGTACCATGTCAAGGCTTTGCCTAAATGTTCCTTTGACACTGTGGTCCCCTAATCCACTCTTGTCAGTCTCCCCACTGCCTGCAGGAGAGCACCCTGTTAGTCATTCCAGATTGTTGCATCTTAAAGACTCAGGAGCAGAGATGGGAGTGAACAATACTAGGAACCACCCATAAATGATACCCAGCTATGCTGACTCCTAGCACAGCGGGGTGTGGACACTGGAAAACAGTTTGGTGCTTTTGTTTCTTTTCCAAGTCCTGGCCCACTGAGATTTTTTTATTGGTAAGTCAGTAAATAGCCTCATCCTCCCACAGCAGGAACTGGAATTGACCCAGTTTTATTCAATGAGCCAGTGAATTAGTCTGCACTGATTTTAGGAAGTCTCCACTCAGGGAAGATCTTCAGTTTACTAGAGCTGAGAATGGGAAGGCTGCCGTCACCCAGGCCACAGCAGGGTGCTGGAAAACAGTGGAAAGCTCTATTGCTGCATAGCTGCTTTTCCAAGGACACTCTGCTGTAGCTGTGATGGAAGATACACGAGAGGAAGAATAGGCAACATCAGGCTGTAGTTTTGATGAGTCATTTAACACTCCCATATGTTGTTGTATCCCTGTGCAGGAGGGAAGGAGATCAGTGCAAGCAAAGGGAATGTGGGAAAAGCTTGTGATAGCAGGAAGGAGGTAGGTCACAGTTGCAAAACAGCTGTCTGGAAAGCTTTATGCCTGAAGTGTTGCGTATGAGAAACTGAGGAGCATGTTGTAGTGCTGCAGTCTCCTAATATGCATAAACAGGCTGAAGGAACAAGCGAGCAGTCTGTAAGTGAAAGCTGGTAAGTGCAAAAGTGATTGGGAAACAACCTTGACACCTCTCCTGAGGAAAGGTGGATAACCACCTTCATGAAAGAAAAACTCACCTAAACAAAAGCAGCAGGTGAGTCTCTGTGGGACCAGCTTTATGGAAGGAGGAATTAGCCGATGATCTTTGGTACCCTTCAGAAGACATCGTGTTTATAGTACAACAGCATCTTCTTTTGCTGCAGAAAAGAGCAAACCCAGTAACAGACTAGATATCTACATCAGCAACTCTTTAACGGTCAAAAATAATTTTGAAAAGGAAAGGACAAAAATATTCATAAGGGTGAGTCAGAAAGGGTACTGCACAGTGTATGGGTGAACCGGCAAGACCACTGAGCACACTAAAGCTATTGTAAGCAAAAGATATTGCAAAGTGGCAAAGGGAGTTCAGGGATAAACTGTAAGGGGTAGGTGAAAGAAAGCATGTATGTCCTCTAATAAGAAAGGTGAATGAGAAAAGAATGAAGTGAGAGCAGAGGGCAAAAATATTTTTTTCTTCCTTATTTTCTTTGCTTTTAATCTTTCTAAAAATGATAAACTGTGCTCGTATGTGTAGTGCTCTTAGTATTCACTACAAGGCAGCAAGAGACAAATGCAGTAAAGGGTCCTAAGGCAAGTGAGATGTACTCAAGGCAGGCTAGACTGATGAAATTTCTTCTGAGCGCATAGAAGCCAAGAAAAACAATCTCCAAACCATTAACAACCTTCTTTGAAAACTCCTGGAGGAAGCTTGACGTCCCAGGGGATCAGTAAAAGGCAGACTTGGTATTTGCCTTTAGAAAGGAGGTAAGCCAGGAGTTTATGTGCCAGGCAACATAATTTCAATTAGGATTAGAATTCCAAATGCTCTTGATAGATTGAAAGAGTAGCCTGAAATCAATAAAGTGGGATATGTTAAAAGACAGGTGCAAATTACATTTGAGGAAGAAAAATAGTCAGACTTATGTATACAGATGGTGAAAAGCAGCTAAGACGACAATACTGCAGAAGCAGAATCCAGGGTTATAGTGGACTACAGATTGCTTGGGATTCATTACCTTCGTCCTGTTGCAAGAAAGGGCAAATGTCATTTGCAGTCTCATTAATGGGAATGTTAGTTGTAAGACAGAAATAATTACTGTGCTTAGCTGAGAATGTCAAAGCGTCCAGGGGACTACAGCACTGGTCTGGGCACCTCACTCTGTAGAAGATGGGAACAGACTGAAGAAAAGGAAGGAAAGGAATAGAATTAACAGCTTTAAAAATCCTGGTCTGGTTGAAAGCCAAAGTCTTCAATCACATTAAAAATAATGATAAAAAGGACAATGCTTAGTTATTATTGTGTGCTATGTAAGGATAAAATGAAATGTAACTGTCTTGGTTTGTAGCAAGGGAAGCTTGCGTTAGGCAAACTTGCTCACTGCATGGGCAATTTAGCCTGGAGCAGGCTCTGCCCTGCAACCAGAACCATAAAATTCCTGTCAGCTGCTGAGGGCTGCATAGACAGACACCAGCTGAGCAAAGTCACAGCTCGCTTGATCTCACTGCAAGTCACAGAGCAGTCTTTGGTAATCCCTGGTTGCTTCCTGGTCAGCCTTGCCATGATGCTGGGATGGTTTTGGTCATGAGTAACACACATTATTTTCAGAGTAAGAGATTAGGCCTATTTTCAGTGATTACTTTGCCCTTCTCATCCATGACATCTGCCGAGGCCAATGCTCACAGGGCAGGAAGTGTGGGGTGCAGAGCAAGGACAAGTGCTTGCTCCCCCTGCACTTTGAACACTTTGTGGCTCTGTAGCTCATTATCTGAGGGCATGTGCAGTTAGCTTACATGTGACTGAAGCATCTGCTCAAGCTGGACAAACATATGGATGGTTGCATTGTGTTTCTAGAAATTATTTAAGAGATGCCCTGGCCTGACTTTCTGGAGTTTCAAGTGCTCACAATTTCCATTAATTTCTGCAAGGGGTGAGCATAAGCATGCAGCACTTCTGCCAATGAGTCACTGTTCTAAACCTTATGCAATAATGAAAAGTATCTGTCTGCAAGGGCAACTTTTCGTAGTTATTGTTTGTGTTATTTTGAATTATTTTAGCTGTTATAGGAGAGAGAGGATCTGGCTTTGATGTTCTGCAGAAAGTCTTCTAAGACTTTTATCTTATTGGGGTTATGATATCGCTTGTTTGAAGTAAGGCAGTGCCTTTTTACAAAGTTCCTCTTTAGGAAGAATGAATTTTAAAGATATACCCGGGAATCCTGCTTCTCAGCACAGCCGCCAAAGACTGTAATAGAGACTCTAATCCCTAATAGAGTTAGCCTAATCTAGTTACTATAATACTGATTCTTCTCTATGAAATTGCTGAACTAGATCCAGGAGAGCACGAAAAGTATTTACACTGGAAAAAGCTGATCAAATATCTTCCTTGAGTAATGCTGTTGATGAGCTGTTGCTCATAGGTGACTAAAATGACTTGGAAAAGGATAAAATGAAATGCAGAAGACTAAAGTGGAAGCCATTAATGTGCTGATGCTCCAGCTGTGCATCAGCTGGAATATTGTCTGTTCTTCCTGTTTCTTGCACCAGACTTTCTCTCTGGTAGAGCATGAGAATTTATACTTTGCATGAGAAGGCAGAATAATTTCACCTTAAAAAATAACAAATCACACCCACATTGGTGCTGTTTTCACTTGCTTAGAGATTTAGAGGGGGGAAAAAAAATCCCAACCAGCTACATCCCCTGTTCACAGAAAAATCCATAATACAATATTGCATCTCAGCTCTTTCCTGACACCTGCAATCTCTCCTAGCTGTTTCCGAAAAGTGCTACTGGTGCAAAAATAACAAAAGAAGTCTTAAGACTTATAGGGTTGTAGCACTGACATAACGTACAAGCTTGGATGAGTTGTATTTTATTAATATGTTGAGCTAGAGGCAGAGTCCACTTTCCTCTCAGAGATATTGTTGGTCAATGTAAAGTGCCACTTTCTAAGTGGGAGCTGTTCTGATTAGTTTGTGTGTCCCTGACACTGGTTTCCCTGCCTACAAAGACAAATGTCAAATAAAAATATTACCAGTGACATTACTAGGCATGAAAGGCACTGAGAGAACTCTTTTCTCTCTACTTGTCTGAGTTATTGAACTTTTTTGAAACAAAGGCCTAGGGGCAGAAGCTGTGGAATTGGTTGAATATTTAGAATTATTCTTGTATATTTTTGAAAGCAGTATATTTTTTTCCATTTAATTTGTAACTCTTGTTGATGTTAAACTAAAGTTAGAGTTGTCTTCATGACCACATTTTTCCAATCCAAAGTAAGAAAGGCCATATATACATGTCCTGGAAAATTGTATTTTGTATGATGACCCTCCTGCGTTTTTCATGTGAAGCCCACAAGTTAGCTTGTCTAAACTATGGAGGAACTTTTCATTTCAGCCTAAAAGGCAGCTGTGTCATGTACGTGCAAAAATAGTTTATCTGTACGCTATTATTACTGTATTAAAGAGGAATGAAACTGCAAA
This sequence comes from Aegotheles bennettii, assembly GCA_013398125.1. NCBI lineage: Eukaryota > Metazoa > Chordata > Aves > Caprimulgiformes > Aegothelidae > Aegotheles > Aegotheles bennettii. Next base: position 50,110 of record VZRW01008970.1, read on the forward strand.
ATACCTATTAGGAGTTTATGATTAATAGACTATAACCCCTACCTTATGGAGATATTTCAGTTATGTTGCAGTGCAACCATAATCATAACCATACAGTTATGATTAGATGGGTTTAAAGTGTTTAAAGACCTAACCAAGTTTGATCTGAGTTTTACTCACTCAGATTTCCCTGTCTTCCCACATTGTTGTAACAATTCTGCATTAGGCACATTTTCCTAGTACTCGTTGTTCATTTATCTTAATTTCCAAAGTAAACAGGATTTTTGTTACATTTTTTAGACAATTCATTATGTACTCAAAATGTGATCCTTCAGGAAGAACACACTGTATTTTTTCACATGAGATAGAAAGGATGTTTTACTTTACCTGAGAAACTAAGTATTCAGTTGACAAAGAAATGAAAGTCAGCAAGTTAAAAACACTAATTTCTAAGCATGTTTATTGCGAGACCAATGCACCAATGAAGTCCTTGTCTTGAATTGCAGCAGGGTGAAATCTACTAGAACCCAAAAAAAAAGATGAGATCCCCAAAGCTTAGGACCCCAAAATACAGGTTAGTACTGATGCAAAGCACCGTGAAATGCCTTTGCTAGGTAACAAGCATTCACTTGAAGTTCTGGGGACTTGTTCGCTAGGTTTCTTCCTTCCGTCCTTCCTGGGACCTTTCTGTAAAGTTTTATTTTAAAAGGGAAAAGAGAATGTCAAACATGAAATCAGATTATGTAGCAGCGTACCGGTAAGTGTAGTCATCCAACTGCACCGTGACTGTGGATTTCAGGCTGTAGTTACATTTTATCTCAAGTTTTCAGGATGTGTTCACAATAGAGCTAGGCCACACTTGCATCTTGGATCCTCTTGTGCCAACCAGGTTTCTAAACACTGTCTCCAGCATCTTTCAAGCCATCTGAGGTTCACTGAGGGACTGGGTCTTAAAAGGCCTGTTTTGCCCTGTACATTCACTGACATGGTGAACAGGGAAAAATTTTCCGGTATGGATCTTCACAGCAGGGCTAGACAAGTCCAACCAGTGTACTCAGCATTTAGATCAGCTGCCCAGTGAACTCCTTGTATTTGGACATACGAGGCAGGAAATGTGAGAGCAGTTCCTAAGTGGAGGAAATGGAACTTTTCGTACAGCAACTAATGATAGTGCAAATTGGGTGACCAATTATCTGGATAAATGTTCCTGCCATCAACAGTACCCTAAAAAAGAAAGGAATACCCTACTCTAATGCATATATTTATAATGCTTTTATATTTAAATATACATAATGGCACAGGCATTCAGGAGTCTACTGTAACATCTACTTTTTTAAAATTGCCTGTCTGTAGGTAACTGATGATTTTTGAATCTGGACTAGATTCTTGACAGAATGAATATGATCCAAAACCTCATCTAGTAATAGTTCTTGGTAAAATCAGTGGCTGGATCAGACTAAACTATTCAATATATTGATGTTATAGAAGCAAGAATCTGTTTTTTATGTGTCACTAGGAGACAATTGTTCTTCAGGATCTGTATGGGACTAATTAATTTTGTCAAAGTACAAGTCTGTAGAAAGTCTGGTTTGAAAACTTCATTTACAGCTTTTGTCTGTCAGAGCAATACTTAGGAGTTTGTGTGTTGAATAAAAACTGTTCTTCCTAAATTAACTGTTCAATAATTATATAATGCTAAATGGGTTTTGCCTTGTTTTCCTTGCATCTGAGATGATGTTTATGTGAAGACCTGATTTTCTTATGTGTTAGAGAAAAATCTTAACTTTCTTAACTGTTAGAGAAAAATCAGTATTCATAAGTGGAGCTTTCTCTAGGTGGTCATCATTTTAGATGTGCTTTCAGAGTGCTAGGTTTTTACAATTTACTGACTCTTCTATCCTGAGACCTAAGTTCTTTCAGACAACTGTCACCTGTTCTTGCATGTGTGTCACAGAATGATTCCCTAAAAGCTTTCTATTGATATAAATTGTCTGGGTTATCCCACTCTCTAACAGCAAATGGAGCCCTGTTGGTGTACTGAATAATGATTTAGCAGCTGGATGCAAGACTTATTCCTCATCTTCTGTCCCTGGCCTTGACAAAAGGGCATAGCTGGTTGCCTCTAGCAACTAGCTAGAGTACCTTCTCCTCCCCGGTTCTCATTTTAAAAACAATGGGTCATTTTTACATCTATAAATTCTGTGGAGTGCTGCTGTGGATTTTGCTGTTTTGTTAATGACCCTGGAGATGGCTGCGCAGGTCTCTTGCACAGAGCCAGGGACTCAGCCAGCTGGTTCTCAGGTTGTGCTTCTGTGTCTCCAAGCTGTGGGTGTTTGCAGCATAAGTTCTCTCCAGCTCAGTCATCCAGGGTTTGAGCTGCAGCTGGTTGCGTAGCCGTGCGATCTGCTGAGTGGCTATGTCTGGCAGAAGACCTAGGAAGGCAGAAAGGTCAAAGCTCTGTGCTGTAACAAAGGATGTGCCAGCAAGCAGAGCTCTTCTGACATTTGACTCTGTGTATGCACTGTGTGACGCAAAGCGTAAGGATAGCACAGAGCTGAGGTCTGGTATTTGTGTTTATCAAAAATCAGATGATTTCACAATGGGCACCGTTCCAACAAGTATTGATACAAAGGCCTTCTTTGGGAGGCCTTTGATTGAAAGCTTGATTTCTCTTAAACAACCACTGATGGGTGCTATTATAGCAACAGATCAGTGCAAAGGACTCCAAGTAGTTTTTTAAAGGAGAAAAACTATCTGAAGATTGTATATTGTACAATGTATAACTGTACATGCACAGCTGGCTATATAGATGAGTGCATCCAGATGTCTGGATTCCAGCTGACGAGTGACCCCAGTTTTTTCAACATGGCTCCAGCAGAACTTCATCTTGGCACCATAATCATTTTCTTGCAGATAAACCCTGTCATTCCCTGTAGGCAGCACTAAGATGCCTTGGGAGGGAGAGGAGAGTCTCGTCTCAGTGCTGCACCAATTGGTTGATCCTTCCCCTTATATTTGCTGCTTATTTGGGTCATTTCTCAAAGTAATAGTCAATATAAAATAGAAAAGATACAAATTACACTTGTGTAGCATATCTGAAAGCAAACAAACTTATGGGAAGGACTTTGCAAATGGTTTAAAATACTCAGTTTACAATAGAAAAAGTGTTTGTATAAGTTCTAAGTATAGAACCATTATTTTTTAAAATTTAGTCTTGTTTCACGATAACATAGTAAAAAAGTGGTTTCATCTTGTAATCTCAAAGACTTTGATGTAATTACTCTGATCAGTTGAGCAAAGTCCCTAAGTATTCTAGCCAGATTTTTCCTCAAAAAAGTAAGTACATTTTGTGTTTATAAGAGATGACAAATGTGATGCTTCTTGAAATATTTAAATGGCCTGAAAGTGTAAATCGTATTTACATGAACAACTTGAAATTTAGGAACCTAAATGGTGTAGTCAGCATGAGATTTCCCTCCCCTGCTGTGGTGAGATGACGGGCAGGAGGGAGAGCAGTTCAGTCTTCACACCCCTTTAATTCTCTGCTGAAAGCGAGATCATGACTATTTTCTGCTGGGAAATAGACTGAGACCACAAGCTCATTCCATTTCATACAAATCACCAAAGTACTCTGTAGTAACAACTTTTTATTTCTCTAATGGGAATTTGCTTTCAGGCAATGTCTTAGCACTACAAAGTACCATATCCCCTTACTAATACTTTATTTTCCCTATAATTTGATGCAAATTTGATATAGAAAAGTGCAGTCAGCAGCAAACATGCTTTCTTTTCTAACTTCTTGTAGGAGTTCTTCATATTTTCTGCAAAGTTGGGAGAAAAATGTGAAGCAATAAGTGAGAAATTGGTGCATCTGGAAGATCAACTGCAAACTTCCATCTGCAGAGTTGATGAAGGAGTTATTCATATCCTTTTTGATACAAGTATAGATATGTGTCAGTCTGTGTAAGTATGTATGTGAAATACTTGCCTTTCAGATTCATGTAGAGTACTAGTTCTAAAGTAGATTAAATACATTAAGAAGGGGGGAACTGATTGTCTTGCTGAAGTGGGAGTTTTTGTTGTAGCAAATTTTCCTACAGTGCATTTTCACTGTGGTCTGATCCAGCTTTAAATGATTTAAACAGAAGTTAATTCTTTGTAAATTGAGATTAGGAACTGAAAAGCCTTTGTTCTACTGTTAAAATTCTTTTGTTTGTAATGCTTATATAAGTAAATACCTAGTGCACCAAAAGCTGCAGGGTTACAAGCATCCAGGCACCTGCATTTTCCAACATGATTTAGTTAAATGGAATGCTACATCATTGACTCAGACAGTGTATATTGTTACATGTAGTTTGGGATTTTTTTCCTTTTAAAAACATGGGCAGCAGATGCATCATGTGGCATGGTATGCAATTTAATCTGCCTCTAACACTCCAGTGCAAGTAACCAGATGAGATGTTGTCTTATAAAGCATCTTTATCTCTTTCTGTGCTTCATCTGTCATTCAGTATCTGATTGAACATTGCTTAACCTCATGAGGCATTTGTTGGGCCTACATCTGTGGACATTTTTCAAAGTTTTAGAGCACAGAGTATTGTTTCACTTGTAACTTTCATAGAAAAACTTATCACAAAAGAGATTTGGTTCTTCTAAGAAAGAAAAAAGGGAATAAGAACCAGTGAGGCTGGGGAAGATGAGTGTACTTAGCTGGTTAAGTTTGAGTGGGGAAGAGGTTAGAGAGATTAGCAGAGAAGCCCTTACAGATACCTGAAGGTGAGTTGAGATGACAATACTGCCAGGAAGGATTCAGTTGCTCCTAAGCTCAGGCAGGCAGTCCTTCACGAGATAGCTTTGAGAAAGAACAATAAATAGAGTGTATGGAAATACCACTGTGTTTTAGGTAACTGGGCACCTATTGCTGGTGGTGGGAGGGTAGCATTAGAGGGGAGAAATCCAGTCACTATTTTGTTACTACTTCAAATCTTTCTTTTCTAAGTGTTTTAATGCACAGAAAGACTATTTTCTTGTATTTACTGCAGGGCAGTTTACAATATTCTTTTAATTATATTTACAACATGCATGCTGAGTTGCAGTTGTGTTTCCCCAGCGCTGTTTGGGATCATTCTTTTCAGAGCTATATGGATGTGTGTGTACGGAGCATCTACTTCCTTCCTCCTTTCCATATACTTGCTCTCAAACTAGATTTTCTCATTGACTCTAATAGAACACTGAGGGTTGGAGTTATGAGTTCTTTGCAACGGACTTAAGTTCGTATTCAAACCAAAAAGTCAGGTCTAATCATAGTTACAGTTTACTAGGTAAGGTGAAATAAACAGAAAACCGGTTTTTTAATTCCTGAAGTAAATACACTACGAGTATGTAAAATAGTAGTATTTGTGTTTTCTATGGCGTGTGCATATTTCTTTGTAGCTGTTGAAACTGCCAGAATTAGTTTAAAAAATAAAATCTAGTAATTGAAAGTTTGAGGAGAGTTATAGATTAGTCTTGTTCTAAGCCACAATTGTCTGATGTAGATCCGATTTCGTCTATCGGTGAAATTCAGCTCACGTTATCTAAATACAGAAATGCACACTGTGTGATATCCTGGTCCTCCTAGCAAGACCATCAGGCACAAAATAAGAAACCATGTTTAAAACATAGGGACATACAGAGAAGCAGTTCAGCAATTCAGCTACCCCTCATTAACATTCAGTTGCTTTTTCAGAGGTAGTCCAGATCAATGTGCATAAAATGTTACCATCTGGTACATGTAATAGCTGTGCTTTACTCCAAAAAGGAATGAGAAAAATATCTACCACAGTGCTACAGACCTGTAGATTGGGTTTTTTTAAATAAAAACTGCTCAGTGTGTATAAAATAAACTCTCACTCATGGGTAACTTGCCTATATTGCAGGAACTAGCACTGAGATTGGTGCCAATAATTAGGCTCAGTAGAAAAATTTATGATTAATAAAAGATGGATCTATTGTTAGCACAGTAGTTTATTTGGTTTTAAATAGAACAATTTCTTATCCCAAGTACTGGACAATTATGCAGTTTTCATTAAAAATCTATAGAACTCTTAAGAGCAGGGGCTTAAAGATCTGGAATTGTAATGAAAGCAGGATAAATTTTTCAAACTCTTGTTCTCCAGTTATTTTCACCCTCTCCCTAATTCCCAAAAAAACTACCTTACCCATGAATGTTATAAACTGTGTTAGGTCAAAAATCTGACTGGGGGCTGCACAGATGTAAATTGGTCCTGTCGTCTGATTATCAAAAGACTTTTGAAGACTTCACTGAGAAAAATAAATTCCTGATCCTCTCAAGCCATTTGCCAATGTTTAGTGTGGGTCATAGCTTTAATTAATAATTACGTTTGTATTAGAAGAAACATCCCAGATGTCATTGTTTTCCATTCTATATTTTGATGGCATAGAACACTTAAATCAACTGCACTGCTGGTCGTAATTGCCAGCACAACCTGAACAAAGAAGAAATCCAGTGATATTTCTTGGTCCTGAGAATATGCACACACCCACTTGGGATTCTCATTTTTTATTGAAGCCTTTCACAGCAAATATTAATCTGTACTTTTGTACAGAAAGCTTTAAACAATAGCAGGGGTGGGGAGTGGGGAGAAGAGCTCATCTGTAGCACTATGACATATTTGCTAAATTCTGTGTAGTATAACCAACCAAACCCACAAAACATTCAATTATGGTTAATCATTGGCGAGTGTATGAAAACAGTCCACATCATTAATTGGAAAAACCAAAGGATGAGAGGTGACTCATTCTGGTGTCTACAGAGCTGATGAGAGGTATTACTTTCCTGACAGTAAAGGCCTAAAATTCCCAGTAAAATTAAATGGAGCCTGTATTGCAATTTCACAGTCATTTTTGTTCTTAATTAGCAGTTACATTTTGATAGACAATTTGAATGCATGTAATAGTTCCTCTTGGTGAAAATGCTTTTGATAGAAGAAAACCTGTCTGGACTATAATTATAAAAGCAACCTCCATTCCTCACCCTAAAATGAGCATTTTAAACAGTTATTTTGAAAACAGAATTTTGTGCCTAAGCCTTCATTAGGTACTGCAGATCGCTTGGCTAACCCTTCACCTTTATCATATGGCAGGCTCTCATACAAGTCTTGCTTTACACCAGCATAGGTTTTTGACAGAATCAGTATAGAGGTTAGCCCTGAATGTACCTCACTGAGGAACCTCACCCTGGATGAATCAGTAAGAAATTTTGAGATCCCAAAATTCAGATGACTGAAGGGTGGATGGTTCCCAGTGTGTTCCCATGTTCAGCTTGCTGTCCACCATGACCTCGATGTCCTTCTCTGCAGAGCTGGTTTCCAGCTGACTGGGCCCCCCCAGCGCACTGGTCGATGAGGTTAGGAGGAACATGTGGACTGGAGGTTGACAAATGTGACACCCATCTACAAGAAGGGCTAGAAAGAGGAGCCAGGGAACTACAAACCTGTCAGTCTGACCTTGGTGCCAGGGAAGGTTATGGAAGAAATCATCTTGAGTGCCATTACACACCATTTACAGGGCAATCAGGCAATCAGGCCCAGTCAGCATGGGTTTATGAAAGGCAGGTCCTGCTTGATGAACCTGGTTTACTTCCATGAGAAGGTGACCTGCCTAGTGGATGAGGGAAAGGCTGTGGATGTTGTCTCCCTGGACTTCAGTAAAGTCTTTGATGCTGTTCCCCACAACATCCTCATGAAAAAGCTGCCTGCCCAAGGCTTGGATGGGTGTACACTCCACTGGGTCAAACACTGGCCGGGCAGCTGGGCCCAAAGAGTTGTGGTGAATGGAGTCAAAACCAGTTGGTGGCCAGTCACTAGTGGTGTTGCCCAGGGTTCAGTGTCAGGGCCACTCCTGTGTAATATTTTTATCAATGGGGATTGGGTACCCCCTCAGTAAGTTTGCAGATGACACCAAGTTGAGTGAGAGCATTGATCTGCTGGATCCTTTCTAAGAGAACAGAAGATACAGTGATCAGCCAATTTTTTCCCCCAAAATTAAGTAACTACAGTAATTAGATGGGTCTGCTTTTAATCCCCATGTAAATCATGGACTCTGTTATGATGCTCAAGTTTTTTAAAGGCAGGAAGTCAAATAGGTAAAAAGTTTCAATGCAGACAAAGTTAGAGCTGCAGCATTTTTGCAGAATAAGGATTATGTTTGTGTGAAGCTGTTCCCAAGGACTTTAATTTACTGCTTATGAGATGTCTGAGAGATTTTGTCAGTTTTTCACAGGAAGATGGCAGGACCAGAGAATGTTCCTACTTGAAACTTGCTTTGGCTCCTGCTTTTACTACTGGCTCAGTATGTGCAGCACTGAATAGAGAATTTAAGCATGAAGGACACATTTGCTTGTGGACCCATGCAAAACTAAGTTTTTTGCATTTTTAAAATGGGTAAAGCTGTTTATCCAGACGTAACCTCTGTATACAGATAGAGATTCTATGTCCAGCCTTACACTGTATATTTTGCCTAGCCACAAAGGCTCATTTGACAGTTACTAGTCTACAGATGGTTGTGGTATTATTTGAGGTTATTGAAACTTGCTGTAGGTAGACTGTGCAGTTATCTTTCTTGTTGCTCCATGTTCCTGTTAGTTGAGAGTTTCTTTCCCTGTTCCCTTCATTTTCCTCCATCCTTCAAGATTTCTGATCCACTGGCAGTGAAACGTTTCAATTTTGCTTTTCTCTTTACCTGAAATGAATTTTGTAATCTCTTGGGATATTACAAATAACAGCATGTAGCCAAACTCTGCACATCAGGAGTAATTAAATTTCAGAGGCTTCATGGTGTTCATAAACAGAAGAATTTTTCTTTAACCAGTTTTCAGTGGAACATCATGATTAAATTGCAGAGTGGTAGATGGTCCAGGACCACTTATAAGAGGATAATAATGTTTCTTACTTCAGAGAGGCTGCAACGCATAGTTAATTTGTCCTTTGTACAGTGCTTTGAGATCCTAGGATAAGAGGAGTTTTGTATGTACTGCTATTACTTGTAATCAGAGAAGGAATCAATCCCTTTAGGTTAATAGAGATGTCCAGAAATTACAAGTATGCATGAATACTCCTGGTGAATGTATTTAAAGTAGGACATCATAGTACATGTATGTAAATATATAAAGATGAAATTTTGAGAAACTGATAACAGAATCAAAAGCAGCCAAAAGGCTTTTCAAAGGCCTAACTGTGACTGCCAGAAATAGCAGTGATTTGTGTAGCTTTCCCATGGTCCTCTCTATTTGCAATTTTTCCAAAGTAGCAGCTCACTTTTTACAGTCACATAACCTGAGGGTGTCTTTTTTTCTTGACATTGCATTGACATCGGGGTCGAGTAAAACATTTCATAATGGATGAGCTCTGTAGAGGATAAAGCCTGTCCTTGTGTGTTATCCTTCCTGTGCGCTGTATTTTTGAAATTGTGTTGTTTCAGTATCAGCCTGTTTCATTTCCCTTGAAGTGAGTTTCTGGCTCTCTCAGAGCTCATTTGATGGCTTACTGCTAGAAATGAACTTATTTCTCTCTCCTTTGTCCTGCTTCGGTTTGCCTTTTGGGGTCCTTGCCCTTCAACCATACCTGTACAGGGGGCCTCAGTGTGGATGGGGTGAGCCTGAGGGCTTGTTCACATAGAATGGGTCATTGGTTTAGAGCTTCAGCAGGCTCTGACTTCTCTCACACTTGCTTTGCTTTCCATGTAGTGTAACCTGCGGAAGAGAAGATAAGGTTGGCTCTCTCATTGAGCTACATCCAGTCCTTGCACTTGATTCAACAGTGGGTAGTCTCACTGACATAATTGGCATTTATTGGTAGAAAGGCTGATGTATTGATAATACAAACTGTGCTTATTCCCAGGAGAGTCTAGTCATCAGAACAAAAAAGCTCTACTGCCTAGGAAGCCCAGCTACTTAAAAATTTGTGCATGTCTCAGCTGTTCCCACTGTCTCCATGCATGCCCTACCCTCACCTGCCACTCTGCTCACTGCTGTGCCCCTCATATTCTTGTTGCCACCACCTGACACCTTCCCACTGTCATGTTGGTGCTGGAGAGAGAGGGGAAGTGGAAGGTCATTTAAGAGGTAGAGCCACTAGCCATCATTTTCTTCCTGAGTGCTTTGTGGGAAACCTGAACCTAGACAATGGCAAATAAAATGTGGAAAACTCTCCCTTCTTAACTAAGTGAAGTATTTTTACTGAATTATCAGATGCTTTCAGGTGGCCTTTTTCCTTTTAACACACGACAGCGTGACCTTGCTCTTGCTAATCTCTTTGCTTTTCAACTTGTTCAAAGCATTCACTGTGGAGCCTCGTATTGCTTTATATTTGTGTTTTCTGTGCTGTAATTACACTGATAATTCAGCTAAGATTAAAGCTGCCTGGAGATAAGTAAAGCAGAAATGCTTTCTCTGCTATAAGGTAATTTTGCTACTTAGCTAGATTCCCACCCCACCTTGCATAGCACACATTGCAAAGCTCACCCATGCCACACAAGCTGTGGTCACCTGGCTTGCGTCTCAGGCTCTTCCTGCTGCCTTGTTGCCTTCCCCTGGGGTCTGACCCACCCACCCCCGTGGCTTAACAATCCACCCTCCGTCCAGCAGGGAACTTGCAGCTAGTGCTACTGACTCTGAGGTAGGATTTCTTCATCTCCTTCCTTCCCAAAACAGTATCCACCATCCCCTCCCTTTTTTAAAGTGCTAAATAATGCTACTTGAGAACTTCAGCTTGCCTGGATTTTTTTTTAAAGCAAGTGCGAGAAATGTATTAATATTTAATCCAAACAATTTGGAAGAACTTGGAGCTATGATTAGATAGCCATGACCATCTGTTGTGAGCAGCAGAACAAGAATTTATTTAATAACTTGGAAAGAGAAAGGGGACTGCCAATCACCTATGGATTTATTCCTTAATAAAGCTTGCACAGTCTCTGCAGAGGGAGATCCAGGTGGTGAAGGAGACACTCCAGACCGTGCTGGTGCAACTTCAGCCAGCCAGAGAGGCAGGAGAAGAAAAGGCTGGAGACTTCCTCTGTGACAGCTGGTGTCCAGGAAAGCAAGACTTGAAGGAATAATGAGCAGAAAGAGATGGTAGGGTGACATTAATTCACAAAGGGCTGCTTTTAGTAACTGAATACTGTTTTACCAAGCCTCAGGGATCTCTTCTCTCCCTGCATAACTAATAACTAAATCAATTATGGAGAAACAGAGCCTGGAGGTCTATCATCAGAAGTATTCTACACAGCCTCACATGTTTTGGCACAGATTGGGAAACAGCTTTGAGAGCAGAGCAGCCCCTGTAAATGTGTAGATTACAAATTGATACATTTCAAGTGAGTCTGCAAAGTTGCCTTTAATGTCAGCAAAATGTTCTCCTTGAAGACTCGTAAACAGTATCTGTCTTCCTTACTCATGGATTTTTTTCCCCTGATTTAAAAATGTAGTGTTAAAGCGGAAACATCTAGTATCTCTTGAAAAATAGCTGTAAGAATAAGTAGAACTTTTTTCCTTTTTTTCCCCCTTTGGCTTTAACAGCTTCCTTACTCTGAATGTGTTTTCACATTCCTGCCAATAATTAAATCAATAGGATGAATTCAAGCTAACGAAGTTCTTTCAACTGAAATTTGGACCTCATTTACTCAGTGGTATTGAGTAGAGTGGAGGTAACTAGCAGCAGCCCCTATAGCAGTAGTTTAACTCTCTTCAGTTAGGTATTAATATAAATTTGCTTTAATATTACAGGGGTTGTAAAGCACAAAAAAATTCCTGTTGATGATTATTGTTCCTTGTATTTAAATATTGTATGAACAATAAGTCATTCAAGCCTCCTTGTGAAGTTCATTACTACCATTATATTACTTTGTTCTTCCTTATAAACTTAAGAAGGAATGTATTTTTTTATTTTTTTTTCAATATACATGTGTATATACACACACACACATACTTAAACATGTATTTTCATAGGAAATAAAAACAATGCTCATCTGAAGCCAGCTAATATAAATTACCTATATTTAGATCATTGTTCAAAACAGTTGATGCCTTTAGGAATTCATCAGGTACTCTTACTCAATTAGCAATAGATCTCTGAAGTCACACAAAATTCTGCCATTTGTTACAGAGGGAAAATCTTAAAAAAACCCAAACAAACTGATTTATTTTTTAAAGCCAATAGATGAAGAAAATGTCTTGCAACTCAGTACTATACTTTTTTATACTATTTTTCTGAAATTTTTAGAATGACTTTTTTTCTGCTACTTCAGTTACTCATTTTATAGCGACATTGTAAAGGCTTTTGCAAATTTTGAAGCTCATTGGACTACTAGCCCGCTAAGATTGTGTTCATTTTCTTTGTGTGTCTTAATACTAGTTGAAACTTCTACCTCAATATTAAGTGCATAGGGAGGGAGGGAGGGAGGGAGAGAAAGAAAGTGCCAGGCAGCTGAGACATAGAACAGAATTATAATTGCATCCGGGAGTATACAGTTGTCAAACCAGGGGAGCAGAGCTCAGGTGGTTTCTGTAGCCATCAGATCCTCAGGGTGGAATTACAACCCTGTAATTCAGAACATGTTGACTTTTCTTATTCTATAATAAATGGGCCAGCATCCGTCTTGCAGTAAAGGCTCTTGGGTCTTCACCTCGCATGGACTCTGCTACTTGGTTGCCAACCCAGTCTCAAATAGAGATCTCTTACTGCTCTGCTGCTTTTCTGTTTGACAAATTTCTTTCTCCAAGCTTTTCTGGACAGTCCCTGTTCGATACCTACCTCCCCATAGCAGATTTGGCACTTTCTGAAATGTCCCCGGACAGATGGTCAAGGCAGCCCAACAAGTACAGGCAGCAGCCTGTGGCATCAACATTCAGCCCATGCACAGGACCATCTACCGTGGGAAACCCTGGCTGGGCACACGTGGCCTGGCTGCCTGGGAGTGACTGAAAGCACTCATGGAAACCCACATGAGTTCAGATAAGCAAAAAAGGAAGCACACTGACATGGTAGATCTCTCTTACAGCTGTTTCTTTAAGACCAGGAGAAGCTGCTCATGGGTTAGCACCATGGTGCACTTGGATACTGAGTTTTCAGCAATGAGCATTTCTGTAGGATGATGAGGACACCCCAGAGATTATGACCAGTACACTAAGGTTGCATAACCCCCCTCTCCCACACACTGAGGGGTGTGTGGAGTTTTGTCCTTTGAATAGGTAGTGCCTTTACTGTAAGTATTTGGTGGGCACTGTGTGTGCCTTAGAACCAGGATCAGCCACAGCTGAAGCGTGAAGTCTGCTTCTTTACAGCAGCAAGGGCTCAACAGAAGAGACAGCTACCAACTGTCACAGGGGCAGGAGAACAGCACCCTCATCCTCACTAGCAAGATTTCTTGAAGGTATCCCTACTCAATTAAAAAAAACTGTGTGGCTTTTGTGTTTCACAGCTTCAGAGCACCACTGCATTACTGCATTTTAATAAAATTTCAACTTATGCAACCACTCTAATAAGACACTGAATTCCCGAGGAGAAGGGAAACTGAATCAGTCATCATTCATGTCATATTTGTATCTGTTAACATTTATTTTATGCATAATGTGGACTACTACTACTTTAATTTATTATTCCATTAACTTCACTGTTTGTTGTGGGAAGTTAGAGCCAGTAATCATTCCTTTTCTCAGATGTGCTGAATAATAAGCATACTTAAATAAATAAATAAATGTACTATGCAAGTATCAGCTGCCTTTTATCTGTGGATAGAAAACTTTCAAATAAAGGGAAGTATGTTTTTAACTAACCTAATGTCTGTTTGCATTCTGTGCAGTGAACAAGATTTTAAAAATTTCATACTGGGGAATGGGGGGCAGATGGAGAGGGAGGAGAAGAAAGGAGAAACCATGTGTGTGACTATTATTGTGCTGTCAACAGCAGTGATTCCCTTGCTTGTGAAATTCTGTGATGCCTTCTGGAAAGTCTAAAGATGCATTCAAGACTAGAGTCTCATGGCAAAGCATTTCTATTTTCAATGTGAAAGAGAGAAATACCATGCAGTGAGCGATGCAGACAGGTAAAACGTGCATTCAAGTCCTGGCTTGGCTCAGCCAGTCTTGCTGTGCGACTGAATCATGCCTGCCTCCCTCAGTTCCTCACCCGGGGGAGAAGAGCTCTTCCCTCACCCAGGAGGAAGGGAAGGGATGTATGACACTACACCAGCTACAGCAACATCTGAGGTCAAAGTCATGCTCGGACACACCCTCATTGCCACGGTGAAATGATGAGAGGTGGGACAGTGACTAGGGTGTCCCAAGGACCGGTTTCACACATTTCCTAGGACTTTGTCACCTTCAGGTGGACTTGTCTCCCACTACCTGCAAACATGAATCCCACCAGAGGTAAGATCTTTTCCTGCCTGTGTTCCCCCTATCTAAGACCCCTTTGTGTTCCCCCAAAGGTTTGAGGAGTACACAGAGAGCGTATAGGTGTTGTGTGCAGAAACCTCTGCCACAGTAATGGCAAGATGCAAGATGGGGAAGCAGCTCACCTCGAGCAGTCCAGTGCCTGTGCTTTGGAGGAGGCGTGGTCGGTTGTGTTCAACACATGCACCACCCGTGTACAAACATATTCTCAAGGGACCAAAGAAAAAATCGAGGAGGGGACAGCACCCCAAAGGATGTTGAGCTCCAGCCTAATATTTCTTTTCACAATCAATTAGCTAATCCGTTCTTTCTAAAGCATGACAGCTCAAGCTTTTGCTTTTGCTATCATTACTTGTTAAATCAAGATAAGCACATCTTTTCTAGAGCATTGGTGAAGGCAGTTCAATAAAGGGTCCCAGACAGGCAGCAGTGCTGGAGAGAGCTCCAGGGTGAGATTAGAATAATCCTCATGTATCCTCTTAGCTTGCTATCCTATTAAAAATGAAACTGGGACCGAGAGTTTTTTTAGTCCCAGAGATTAACATATGCCACAAAGAAGGTCTAAAATATTATGCACATGTGGGTATTTTTTTGCACTGTTAAGGAGGATAATACAAGTTTCTGGAGAGATATTAAAAAAAACCCGAAAAATAAAAAAAGCCCTGTGAATGTAGGAGATTCTTTCTGAATCTGAAAAGCAGCCAAGCCAGCAGCCACAGTAAAGCATTTCTCTCAAATTTCAAATGAAGGCTTGAGTATGAGGTCTGGGAAAAGAGCATCTGGGGTTGAGCAAGTAAGGAAATGGCTGAGTTCTTCACATGCGTGGCATTCAGTTGCTGTCTCCTGTTTTTTTTTTTCTGGAAGAGCAGTCTTAGGGAAGGCGGTGTTGGGGCACTGTCAAAGACACACACAAAGTCAATACATCACTAGGCTATTTGTTCTTATAATAGCCTGCGAAATTGAACAAATAGTTTATAATAATAAGCAGCCATACAGGAATACCAAATGGAGAAAGTGAGAGAATATTAAAATAATCAGAGTCACAGCTAGGAGACACATGATACGTCATGGAGACATGGAAAATTAAGAAACCTTTCCACAGTTACAATCCAATTTACAAGGTGAAGAAAACAACCTCAAATTTACTACTTTTGTGTTAATGAGACTCTGAAACACCACAGGAAGCCCTTCTGGGTTGTCTTGCCAAGAAGACTCAAGATTTTAAGTGTTATCAGATCACTCCCAAAATCCAGAGCTTTGCACCCACTCTCAAGCTTCCCTGTTGAGGCAGCACGGGGTTAGAGATACCAGGGCAAACCTGTGCCACTCCTCGGGGGTTGGGAGGGGTGATAGGGACACATCCATCTTACTATTTCTGTGCTCTACCAGAAACTTTAAGATTTCCTGTTCCTATTGTTTTTGCTTTAAAATAAGTGTATTTTCAGAAAGTTCCTCATGCATCCTCCATGATCTGAAATTTAAAAGGACCATGATTGTTTAATTTCTCCTGGCTCAAATGCAGTAAATTCAAGCAGTGAGACCTATTTGTTCTCAGCTCAAGGCTGATGAGTTTAGATCACAGCATACTTCTTCACTTTCAATGACAAGAGTTCCTGGAACAGCAGGTGACTGGTTGCTAGTCTATTCCCCCCCACTTAGGTGGGTAACATTGAAAAGCAGGAAGATGGCATTGCTATCTGCACATGGCACTGATAAGACTTTATAAGCACTGTCAACTCTTCTGTCCCCACAAAGTAAAAGTAAACAAGGTTTCAGGAAAAGAGGTACAAAAATGGTTGGAGATGATTAGGAAAAACTAACTTCCGTACAACAGAAGACCAGCAAAGCTCAGTACCTAGCCAATTTAGCTCAGTAACTTAGCCAGCTAAAGACCAAAAGGTGACCCATTCATATCCTTTAGTATTTACATGGGGAAAGATTTTCAATGTCTACTGGCTGTTTCAGCTAGCAAAATCCTCCACAACAAAAAAATGAGGCATTTCTAGCAAGGAGACTTATTGACCATTGGAGTTAGAAACTGTCTTTCAAAGTTAAAGCAGGCTTGGGATTTTTATTTCAAAATTTGTGAAGAAAGTCCTCCTGCATCCCACATGTAACACGCTTGATTCAGAAAACACCACAGCATACAACCTGCATGATCCGTATGGCACTGAGGAATAGCCACAGTTCTTTATTTTAAATATAGGCATTTTCCTTAATGTTTGGGTTGTTGTTTTTTTATTAAAAAAAAGTTACAGAAAAAAGAAACACTTTGTTAAACTCTTGTTTAGTTGCAGAGGTGGAGTTGGAGGACAGGGCAGCTGGGTGTCTGCAAGGTGGAAAGCCTATTTACCTACTCTCTGATCATGACCCTAGCTCAGAAGGGTGAGTGAAACCATGTGTTAAAGAAGGGTTTATTGTAAATCTTTCCTGGGATGCCAAGACTGAAGCTATTACGAAATGGTTTAGAGCCTGACTAGGCAGAAGACTAATGGTTTCGAGCCAAATCTCCTCCCTTCCCAGGGGCAGGCAGTGTTAAAGGGTGCTAAAGGCACATTTCATGGTGCAGCACCAGGCAGCACATGGGCTCTTGAAGCAAGTCCAGAGGAGGGCCATGAAGATGATCAGAGAACTGCAGTACCTCTCCCATGAAGACAGGCTGAGAGAGTTGGGGCGAAGAAAAGACTGCAGGGAAACCCCATAGCAGCCTTTCAGTGCCTGAAGGGGCTACAGGAAAGCTGAAGAGAGACTTTTTACAAGGGCATGGAGTGACAGGACAAGGGTTTAAAACTGAAAGATGACAGATTTAGATTGGATATCAGGAAGAAATTCTTTCCTGTGAGGGTGGTTAGACACTGACACAGGTTGCCCAGAGAAGCTGTGGCTGTCCCCTCCCTGGCAGTGTTCAAGGCCAGGTTGGATGGGGCTTTGAGCAGCCTGGTCTGGTGGGAGGTGTCCCTGCCCATGGTAGTGGGGTTGGAACTAGATGATCTTTAAGGTCCCTTCCAACCCAAACCATTCTATGTTTCTTTGCTGTCACCGGACTCGGTGTTGGGGAGCCAAGGCAGCACTGCAGCACTCGCACAGTGCTCTGGCCTAAGAGGCAGCACAGCCATTTGCATCACTGCACGACATCTTCTGCAAAAGAAGAAAACCCAGAGAAACCCAACCAGCATTGTAGCCATCAGGCACTGCTTGTCTTGGCTCCTGGTGCTGGCATTTGATCAACCTGTTGCCACTTGTTTTCATTAAATGAGAAGGAAAAGGTGAAAAGAGCACCCTGCCTCTCGCAGTCATACGTGATTTGTCATTGCTAATTTTCTATAATGAGCTGTAGCAAGTGAAGCCAGTCTCTCTCCATTGATTCTGACGGGTAATGTTTCTTCTTTGTCTTCCCATCAAGTGCCCCAGATTCTTTGAGTGAATACGTGCTACAGCTATACCAAACCCCCAACTCTCATTGAAACAACACACAGCAGCTCTTCGAGCACAGTTATACGCCCTGGTTGTGACATGGGAACAGTAAGGCTTCACCAGTTTTATTTCCTTCTTTCTACTATATGTGTTTTTTATTACCCTGAATTGGAAATGTAATATTGATTGAGTCTGCTTAAATGTCAATGTTTAATAATCCTGTTAAAAAAAAAGGTCTTCTGTAGTGGAAAAAAATGAAGCAGCAATGTTGTCTCCTGAAAGATAAATAAATCATCAGGCCTGGTTAATGTCTCCTCTTCTGTAGCCTTAGTTCTCGGGCTTTAGAAAGTTTTTCCCAGAAGATATATTGAGGCCAGGGTATTTATTTATTCACTTTCCCTATACATTAGTAACAGACTCTGCTTATCTTTCACAAAAGATATTGGTAAGCTTCAAGTTTTGCCTCTAAAAATTAGTTTTAACTCTAAAACTCTAAAAATGGTTACTGGACCATTAATTATGGGAGGTAGCATTTAGCTCTAGGAGTTGAATCAATAGGAGAAGACAATCCCAACTCCTGTGTATGGATAATCCTCTGCAGAGACCTAAGCAAAGTTGTCTGATGTCTCATGCTCAGGGAACTCCCAGAGTGCTTGTCCTTCCCTCCTGTCAGTCCACTCCTGGGTAAAGGTTCAGGAAGACACGTGCTCCACATTCATCCCTTTAACACCTTAAACATGTGGCTTATACATGTCCTAAATGGTGCACTGATTTGAAAGAAAGAAGCAATTTCATAATGGATTTCCAGGATTTTTCCCCCACTGCTAGTTATCTTTTCATTTCAGCTCTTCTCTTTGATCTCCTTGCAACAGCATCCTGCATCTGCCATGGGCTGGCATCTCAGCTCCAAGACATGGGTGGTTGAGGCAGTCCTTACCCTTGCGCTCTGCAGATGTGCAGGGGCACGCACTCGCCTCCTCTCACACATGGTCAGTCCAAGGGAAGAAACAAAGTCCAGACGCTTCACCACAGCTTCTTTTGGGTCAAAGCCTGATGAGAGCCTGATGCTCAGGGGAGGCAGCCGTCCCCATCAGTTTTAAGATCCCTGAAGGTCAGCTCAGAGAAATGTGTTTTCAACCAAGTCTCGCACACAGGTGAGGCCAGCCAGGCACAGAACAGAGCCATTTGTCTCTAACCAAACACCCAAAATGTATACAAATCTCCCTATTGCTGAAAAACGCTGACAAAACACCACCAAATAGGCAAGAAAGGTTAGTTCCACTGGTTGAACTGGGAGGCAGGATGTTTTTTGGGCAGGCAGGGGCTTGCTGTGATGAGGAGAAAGAGCTGCATGACTCGGTCAGCACCACACAGGCCTGGGCTTCTGAGCTCAGGCTCTCACAGGGCTCATCAGCTGCAGTAACATGTTCACACACCATCTTTCCCATCTTCGCAAGGGCAAACCAGACTCATCTGCCTGGAGATACAACAGAAACAAATTCAGGAGTCAAGGACAGTCTGGTTCTCCATCTGGCCCTCCCAAAGCTTGGCTGTGTGATCACAGGCTTTCTGCACCTCACTGCACCAGGCTCGGCTAGAGTTAAGGTACCAGTCCTGCGTCGTTACTGTTGCAGCTCAGTTATTAGTTGTGAAGGACTTAAGAGAAACAGGAGAGAGGAACCTTGCATACTTGATAGGCAACTCCAACCTATCTCAAATATTTAGTAGTGCTGCTCACGCTATCCTCACATAAGGAAGATGAAAAGGCAGAGGTCCCTGTCCCTCAAGGCTTTCGAGCACATCAGTAATTTTGAGGATGTATACCCAAGTCCCTAGCAAATTTTACCAACATCCTTACTATAAAGACATTGCATGCTGGATGGCAAAGCTGTCCGTGCTGAGCTTTCTATTCAGTCTTGTTTCACTAGTGCTGGGATGAAAGCCATGTGTCTCTTTATTCTTGGCAGTCAGGTCTCCTGGCCAGTGTGGTAGCCCCCTCTGCAAGGTTACACAGTGCATGTGACACAGGCTGTTCATCATGCCCTTTTTGGGGGGACTTTACATCTCTTCTGATTTGGGGCGCCAGTCTGATTTGGAAAATGCCTACAATGCTTCAAGATTTGAGGTAAAAGAAAAATCATCATGATCCTCTATAGACAGGCAGGGATTTGTGTAACTCTTGGTCTGATGAAGAAGAGTGATGCTAACAAGACATCCACTGCGAGGGATGTGCTGTAGGAAAAGGCAAACTGTGTGACTATACAAAATGCAAAATTCAGCACCTGTTAGAGGTCAAGTCTTCCCTCTAGCAGGGGACATGTTGTAATAGTTTATATCAACGTCTGTCAGAGGGAAAGCTTCGCCTACACCTCAATACACACATTCTCACCCCACCCTCTCCCATACTAAATGCTGTGTCTTGAACCAAAAGTCACCTACCTTCCCAGGCCTGGTAGGGAATCTGACAGCTTTCAAACATAAATACAAGGCAAAAAAACCCCCCAGAAAGCAAATTGCACTGCTTTGTTGAGAGTCTGCCAAGTGTTCCCTGCCACTTCTAATCATGAGTCAAAGTAATCCTTTAAGAGGTTTTGCTGGAGGGAACAGTACAGTGTGCAGGATCATGTAGATTTCTCCAAGGAGAGGAACAAAACAATACCAGGAGAAAAACTGAGGCAAGAGGCATGCCACTGACATGGCTCCCAAATTCTGCTCTTAAAGTGTTAGGGAAACCTTAAATTAGACAGATATGCACAAAGGATGCTTGTAATGGCAGCCAGTAAATGCACTTCACTTCTGAATTGCATCTTTATAAGCAGCACTGACCCAAAACATAAGATTTAAGCACAAGGAACAATTTACTGCCCCTTTTGGAGTAACAGCTCAGCTGCTTAACGAAACCTTGACCCAAGGTGACAACAAGATAAAGAGCTCTGTTGTCTGCAACCGCATCCCCACAGCGTTTGAACTCTGCTATGACCCCTCGTGTGTCTCCCCCCCTTGAAACTGGTATAAGACAGTCCTCTCAGTTCATCTGTTTCTTGCTCATAAAATAACAGGAGTGATGACATTTGTTACTGAAACTTTGCACCAGAAGGTAGACATTGCAGAAGTACAAGCCTAGCTCCTCCAGTTCAGAGAGAGATGTGAAGCTTTCAGAGGGTGATATGAACTTGCTCCTTTTGCAATAAACAGAAAACAGACTCAGGCCAGACACTGCAGAATTTCTACAAATTACCCATGAGTCTGGCACTTTTCATCCAGTGAGGCAGGAGATGCGAAGCAGGTCCTTTCAAAGCGCACAGTTTAGCATAGCTTGTTTCATGAGTCCCTCTATGTAAGGCCTTGTAAGACCTCAGAGCCCATCATGCATTTCAATGTGGAAGTAATGTCATCATTGGATTCACTAAGAAAAGTACTACCTTACTTAGATGTTTCAATTTCCTTTTATTTCATTTTATTAGAAAAAAAATGAACATTTCCCCCCCAGCTCAAACACAACCCCTTTTGTAAAGAGTGTGGGTGTCATTCTAATGTAATGATGCTGCACAATTGTTTTAAAAAGGAGAAGTAAATACGTAGTCCTTCTTTTTAGCCTCAATAAAGGAATAAAATGTAAGTCAGCAATGCTAAAGATCATTTGGGAAGGACAAGGTATTTACATTTCCCAAAACAGAACCTGTCTTTAGCCTAATTAAATACTGACAGCCACAAAGGGGTTCAGACCTATCTTCTCAACAATGCTATCAGGACAGAAGTGGCTACCTATTCATATGTAATGCCTGCCTGCACTGGTCCACAGCATGAGTCACTAGCATCATTATGTCTAGAGCAAGACAGTGCAGAAGGTGGTATGGCCCATTCCTTGTGTTATGTGGATTAATAAAAATTAAAAAAAAAAAAACAGAAAACAAAAAACAGCCTTCCTGGTGAAAAAAAGAGGTGAAGTAAGAAGTTCAACCACCATCTCCTCACAGACCTGGAGTTAGGATTAATATTATTCATGCCAGACTATTTTGTGGAACAAATTTTGTGCTTTATGCCAAACCAAGGACAGTAATTTGTTCCTCCCTTACAGGATTTGCAGTCTTGCAAATCTAGTAAAAAATAGCCAAACAGCCTTCATCACCCAGGTTCTCTGACCAAAACAAGTTCTCTGACCTGTGCCCAAGTGTGGATCAAATCCAAAGAAACAAGGGTCCCCCATCATACCCCATCACAAGGGGGCAGGCAACTCATGAGGATTATAAAGACATAATCTTCAACTGTAAGACTCTGTTGTTCCCTGGGTACCCAGCCCTCTGAGCTGGAAGACAGGGATGGGGAACAGAATAAGACCCCCATAATCCATGAGGAGATGGTTAGTGACCTGCTACACCACTTAGATGCAGACAAGTATATGGGACCAGATAGAGTCCACCCTAGAGTGCTGAAGGAGCTGGCGGATGTGCTCACCAAGCCACTCTCCATCATCTATCAGCAGTCCTGGCTAACAGGGGAGGTCCCAGTGGACTGGAGGTTG
>VZRW01008970.1:73364-111475 GCA_013398125.1 Aegotheles bennettii
GGTGTTGGTCTCTTCTCACAATATCAAGCAATAGGACAAGAGGAAATGGCCTCAAGTTGTGCCAGGGGAGGTTTAGGCTGGATGTGAGGAGAAACTTCTTCACTGAAAGGGCTGTCAGTCACTGGCAGAGGCTGCCCAGGGGAGTGGCTGAATTGCCATCCCTGGAGGTGTTTAAAAGTCCTATAGATACGGTACTTAGGGACATGGTTTAGCAGTGGGCTTGGCAGATCTAGGTCAGTAGAGTCAGGTTAATGGTTGGACTCGAACTTCAAACTCTTTTCCAACCTAAATGGTTCTATGATTCTATGATTTGCCTGGTCTGTACAGGCACTGGAAGCTCCTGCTGAAAGAGTTTTCTCCATTTACTGCTTCTTTCTAGTCTGTGCCCCCACATCAAAGACACCTTTCTCACTCACTGCCTAGCCTCTAGCCCAGTTATAAAATGAATATTGTGCACTTGCCAATAGCCCACTCCAAGATAGCAAAGAAACCCTCCATTCCATCCGCTCAGAGGCAGGAGTAAGGATCTCTCCCTTCCCACCACTGGCTCTCGGCAGCTTCAAATCAAGAAGGGAAGGGAGGGAGGGTCCCACCACTGACCCACCAAAACCCAGAGAAGTGAATGCAGAGATCAGCAAACATCAGTTCACAGACAGTTATACCATCTTTTATGCAGCAGTCAGGGCAGGGATTATCTGCACGAGGGCAAGATAATCAGGACTGGCAGGCAGACCCTGCAGTTCCCTCTTTGGGGGACATGCTATGCCTGATTAATCCGTAGGGTTGTGTACTCCTTTCCTACCTCTCAGCCCTTTGGTAGTACTCATTCCTATTGTCACACACAAGACCCTGCTTTCATTGCGACATGGGCTAATTAGCTGATTCTGACACAGCAATTAGCCAGTAAAAGTGGGTCTACATTTTCTTATTTAACACATAAATGCTGTAGTTCCTGTGCCAGGAAAGCTGCAGGCAGCAGCCAGACACAAGCTGGATGACCATGCCACCTGCTGCACTGTGGCTCATGCCGGTTGCACCGCTCCATGATGCTGAGGAGCTGCTGTGCACATGGTGACAAGGTGCTCTGTGTCAGGAGAGGCAAGGGGACATGGCAGGAGCAAGGAAAAATCCGTATCTGCCTCAGAAATCATTCCACCGGTGCATCCCAGACATCTTGTTGAGCCAGATCACACTGTAAAACATGAGACATGTTTTGTATGAGAGCTCTGGCATGTCCATATCTGTGTCAGATGATGCTCAACCAGTTTAAAGGTAGCTCTGCACGAGTCACAGGGCCTGTGAGCCTGTTTTGACTCTAACTCTGTCATCAGTGGTGGTGCCAAATAGTCTGCAGATCAGGCTCTCCCAAGCCCCACTGAACCAGGGACCAGGATGCACATCCCCAGGAGTACTGGCAAAGCAGCATTTCACATGCATGCCATTTTGAACCACAGATATCAGTTTACTCCGCAAATACTACCGAGTTTTAAATATCAAGTGCTCTGCATGAACATGATATTCCTCCTCACTTTCCCCTTGCTCCCCACCCTCAGGACCATATTGCCCTCCTCTCTATTTCCAGCCTGCAGACTTCTTAATGAAGTTTCAGTACTTCTCTTAACTCTCTGGTCAGCCATGGATAGGGAACGTTGAGGAACAGAGATTATCTTCTGCCCAGTGCAAATGCACCGTATGACTAAAGCTGCAGGAATATTTGATTTTGAGAAGGTACTTGTAAACTCTGTCAAGATAGAGAATATTGACTACCTTGGAGCAAGTCAAGACTAAAAGATGGATATCCACTCTAACACTGATCAGTCCCCATACTCTGATTTAGGAAGTGTGGCTGCTGAACAGTCATTAAACCTCCTAGACAGGTCCAGCCACAATTCTGCTAAGCCAAGCAGGGCAGATTTGTCTGCTGCACTCCTGTGCTGGGAGTCTGACTTGTGAGCCACTGTGGGTACAGCTGTCTCTCCCCACTTTCTGTATCCCTCATCAGAGGTATTACATCCCAGTGACACTGACATTAATGGCAATTCACAACAGCTAGTGTCTGGGACAAAGGCTGGCCATGCTCTGGGTTGGCTCCTGCTCTTTGGCCTGACAAAGGACCTTTGGGGAGCCTGGGTAGGGTACTGAGGACCTATCCACATTTCCAGAGGAACACATGAAGCTTGCTGAAAGAAACCCCATTATTAACCACTATGAAGATGCCTCCATCTCATAGCAGATGGCAGCATCACATGCTGAAGCATTTGTTACAGTGTTTTATGTGCCAGGAAGCAGTCACATCAGTTTAGCAGTTCACAAGCACAGTGGAGTTAGAAATTCATTTACTGTTGTTCCAACGCTTCCTAAATGACACTTGTAAGACCTGCTGCCCCTCCATGACTATGTTGCTATTTCCCAGCCCCTAGTAGCTGGAATATGCATTTTATGTGTTTTCTCCCCCAATATGGATTCCTACAAACACATAACGTTTTGGAAAGACTCTGCAGGATCAATTACTCCACAACACAACTCACTTGCCTGGCTTGGTTTTGTACATCTTTAAAGAAAACACATTGGACAGATCCAGGGCCCAACAAGTTATGATTGCAGAACCCACAGGAATGTGGCCTCCACAAGTTGGCTTCAGTCCATATTAGTAATGCAGACTCTGCAACACAAAACATAGTCCAGACAAACACTGAGCTGATGCTCTCAGCTGATGTTATCTCAGTGGTGTTCCTCAGTTAAGCATGATGTGTTCAATACTACAGGTGTTAGATGTTCACATCACAAGCCCTTCCAGCATCCCCAGCTTCAGGAGGTAACATAGAAGAAGGTGTTCAACATAGCTTAGTGGCAAGGTCAGTTACTTTAACCCATACCCTGATACCTTAAGGTTGATGATGTTAAATTTATCTTTCACTCTAACGTATAAAGCGTTGCAACTTCGCCACAACCTCATTTGAGTGCATGTTGCAGGTGAATATTTAAGTAGTCACATTCCTTAAGAGTCTGTGTAGTTTTTAAAGGATGAGCATATGAAATAGTGTTTTCCTCTGTCCCAGCAGAGGTATTGGCAAATTATGTCAGATAAAACATTTTTAAAAGGCGCACTGTCAGGGATATCCAAGCAATTGCCGAAGCTAAGAGGGAGAGCTAGAATTCAAATGGCAAGATGCTGGTGAGGAGCCTGATCTGAGCCATCCCCTGGGGGGAATGGGACACTGAAATTGGAGCATTAAGCCAGAGACGAGAAACATCAAAAGCCAAACAGATGAAGGTGAGGTGAGTTTATTCTCAAATATGAGCAATGTTAACAGTGATCTGTGATTTTAAGATTGATTGTACTTGCATAACCAACACCACAGTAAGAAAATAACAGGTAAGTAAATTCCTGAATTTTATTTAAATAAATCCTGATTATGCTGTCCCCTAAGGCGAGTTTAAAGGGTGGTAAGGTTTTCCTGCCTCCTAAATGTACAATTTAGGCTATGGTCCCAGAAACACAGAGAAAAATTGTCACTATCAACCAGAACCCAAATTGTTGGAGGGCAGCAGCACCTTACAAGAAAGATCCTACAGGGGTTAAGAAAAAAACCACAAGACACATACTAGCACATCACAAAGCAGTGTCTGTTAATTCTGTGTTTCTTTGGCCCAACATGGACAGGTCCCATGGGTTACAAATTCATGGATTAGTATAATCCATACAAATGTAATTACAGACCTTTATGGCTCTTAGCAAGCTCTGCTTACTGGCCATGTGCAGAACTACAAGTACTTCTCTAATCTCATTTTCTGATTCTTTTTTTTTTTTTCCCCTCAAAAGCACATCATCAAGTCCTCCTTTATCCAGACTGAAGTTTGATGCTTTTGATCTGTTGGGTTTGAAGATTATGTGCTGCCCAGCACAGAAGCTTATTTGTCTTATCTCTTACTCTACACCCCCTGTAGTCTGTATGTCCACAAGAAAACATTCAGGGCAAATGCCAGGCAACAAGGTCTGTACCGCTGGTCAGATTCTAACTACACGCCTGTCTCAGACATAGCGCAGACACTCTGCTCCTGTCAGTCTAGGTGCCATGTGTGGATATACCTGGTGAGACCTGGATGTTGGGACTGCTACCGTAACAGAAGTGGTTGTATCTGGCCCTTGCCAGCAGGCTGTACCAGGCAACAGGACTGTCTCTATGCCCTGCTCTCCCATCTCAAATGCCTCATGCAAGGGCTAGCTCAAGGCAATGCAAACATGAGAGCATGGGTACAAAGGAACCAGCATCCCCCTCCTCTTCTTCTATAGTCAGGGAAGAAAGGAGCTGCTTTTCTAGAATGAATGGATCTCCCTGGAGGGCACCATCATCTGAAACACTTTCCAGTGTCCAGCCCAAGACCCGGACAAGCCTGTGTTACACTCTGCATCAAGATTAGGTAGCCAAAACTCCTGTGAGGTTTTCAGATGCCACAGCTAACCCAGGATCTTACTTGTAGGACATGCAACTTGCTCCTAGAACAAGCACATGGAATTCCACTGTCCTTGTATTTTCTGCACCAAATCTGTTTCCAGTTCATTTTGGCCCTGACCTGAAGTTTGGGTATTCCCAGTGTTGGAAAGTAAGATGAGACTTCAACCTGCTCTGTCAGGCCCCTGCAGGAGGGAGGGCACTGTTTAAATTGACAGCTCTCCCTTGCTCCTGTGGCTGGTTGCTTTGGGAAGGCAAAGGAGAAAGGCAAACTCCAAGGGTAATTCAGCATGTCTTTTACCCACCAGTTCTGCATGAAGCCTACAGAGGTCATGGAGGTAAGAAGCTACCAAACACCAGTTTGGCCCAGAGGCTGCTTCAGGAGTGGGCAATAAAAGAGCAACAGTCAGGGGAAGTTTCCAGCCTGTCACCTGTATCACTCTCCCAGATATGTGTGTGTGTGTGTGTTTAAATGCTGGCAGAGGATGCCCTTTCTGACAGCCTCATGTCTCAGTGCTCCCAGAGCAGATGGGGAGCTAGACCAGCTCCCTCTTGCACAGACAACACCCTCTAGCCCCACACTCTGGGGACACCCTCAAAGGGCAGGAGCAGAGCTCACTTTCTCTGACCTGTTATGTTAATGGCCCCTGTGATGGAGACAGACAAGAACTATGCCAGTTAATAGCAAATATAATGAGGGAGAGAAACAATCCTTTTTCCAGTTTAGGTCGATAACAAGGCTCTCATGGGTACCTATGGGAAGCAGATTAAGACTGTTACAGGAAATTAAGATGTACGCAGAAGAGTGTTGAAGGAACCCTGGAGAGGAGTTCTGAAATTCTTGTAGTCTGATGAGAAATGATTCACTTATTTTCCCAGATGGATTTTAGGAAAAGAGGCAGAGTTGCACATATGGAAGAAAAGCCACATATTCTCTGGAAACAGGTAAATCACAAATGTTATTTGCTTGGCTCTAAGGTTTTTCTGCATAATCCAATGGATATAATTGCAGATAGTGTCCCCACCTTCCCCTCCAGCTAATGATCATCTCACCTGCAGTGAACTTCACCTGAAATAAAGGTAAGGAACCCAGCCTTATTCTCTACCAGTTTATTCAATGCACAGACTCATGGCTCAGATGTAGAGTCAGCAGAGCTGCCCTGGCAGCTGATCCAGAGCTGCAGCACTGGTGCGCAGATACCAGTAGCCCTGAAACCTCAGCTCAGAACAGGGCCCTTGAGGCATGCTGGACAGGAATAAAACTTATTCTGAACCACTGGCATTTTCTGCAGGCAGAAAGGTCTTAGTTTCAACAAGCTACCACATACTCTCATGGCTGGGGAGAGTCTACCCCTTCCTAATCCCTACTGGCCTCCCCAGTCTGGAGTCAGAGCTTCATTTCTCACTTGATGAATCATACCTCCACCAAACCTTGATGGCTATTAAAGCAAATTCAGTGCCAGCTTGACTTCTCTGCTGCTTTCAGTCCAGTCAGCAGCAGAGGCAGCGTCCTCAGCTTGGGGCCCATCCTCTCCCAGCCCGTGTGCCCCGGGCTCACGAGCCCTCCCTGTGCACGCAGATGGTCGGCTGCCGTGCCAGCTAGCATGAGTTCTGATTGTACTTCCTGATGCTTCCTGAACATGTGCATCTGGGACAGAAACCAAACTGCCTGCCTTACTTCACTGAGCAGCTAGGTCCCAAGCAGCTGATACTGCATTGTCAGTGAGGACCACATCTGAGTACTGGCTCATTAGTTACCAGTCCTCCCAGCCATTCAGTACAAGCCAAGCAGAAAACACTTCTAGTCTCTGAAGAGCTGCTCCTTTTCCAGTTCAGGACTCACCTCCATTCACTGTCTTCCAACACTTGAAACATGTTTGCTTTCCTCTTTGAGGCAAGGCTGTTTTGAAAAGCAGGTAATGGATGCCAATTTTCCAGGTAGCTAAGTTGGGATGACCATATAGCTCTGTTTAAGCCAGAATAGTGTAGTTTTCCCCATGATGATGAACTTAACACTTCTGTCCAACAGCATATTGAAGCAGGTAGCATCTATAGACCCAGGAGCATCAGACTGCACAGATACTCTGGGCTGCTACCACCTCACAAATGCTGCATAAACAACAACAGAAACCCACACACCAACACTTACTCAGACAGTACTATCTCAAATGAAAAAGCAGGACCTTCTTTGTCCTACATGGCAGCTCCTTATCCTTCACACCTCAGGCTGCCAAACATAACAGCATGAGCATGGGGTTGGAGTAAAGTCTCTGCTTATCTTCTATTCATGGAAGTGGGACTGCACAGACAAAATAGAAAAGAATAGGAAAAGACGTTTCCCCACCCCTCTCCAAACAGCAGTTAAAAACCTGTGAATAGATTTGCTCAGCTACATCTCACTAACATCTGAGATCCTACCCCTAAAATGGACAATAGCTGTTTCTCCTATATTGTCTCCTTCTGTTTGGCTTCAAGGAGCCAAGGAGACTGTGCCGGTTTTCCAAGGAGAAGAGTGCAGGAGCTTACCACCAGTTTCTGGGGGGGGGTGTTGGTCCTATGATCTGTAAAGGTCAGGATCCTTCAGGTCAGGTGCTTACATATATACTTGAAACAAGGTTTGTTCAGTTTAGCCACAGCCTGGATCAGAGTTCAGGAGGGGAACAATATGACTGCAAGGCAGAAAAAATCTTGGCAGAAGAGCCATCCCTCAGAAAGTCTGGGAAAGAGCAGAGTGGAGTGGAGTGCAAGCTCCTGTTTTTGACCATCCAATATCACACTGAAAACACCTCCATTTTTAAGAACTATTTCATAGGAGATACTCAATGAACTAGTGATGGCAAAATCCTGCAAGCACCTGACTTTTATCTGACTTTGAGTCCCTTCAGATTGAATTTCCAGATAATGGTGTACTTGCATTTGGAACCTGGAAAAGAACTTTGATTACAGGATTTTGTTCCATCTTAAAAGTCATCATCTATATTTTCCCTTTTATTTTAGTTATGGTGAAAAGGGATCCTTTGGAGCTTTTTTGAAATGCTGACACCAAAGACCATCTAAGATTAGCAAAGTACGTGCTTGCTATGTGGCTTTAAGAGCTCCAGCAATCTTCTCCCTGACTTAGATACTATATTCAGCTCTCAGACATTGAGTAGTCTGTCTTACTCCTATAGATATCAGGGGCAGATAGAGGTGGAAAAGCTGAAAGGATGCAGAAGATGTCTAATTCCTTACCACACAGAACAGTAGCAGATTTCAAGCGAGAGCTCCCATCCATTCCAACCATACAGAGCAAATGCAGCTGGTGAGGGGGAAAAAAAAAGTGATTTTGTGGCATGCAGGTCAGAGAATATATGGCCCTCTCCCCCTTCCTCCATTGGCTCAGTCACAGATAGAGCATCTGCAACAAATTAATTTCCCTTGGTGCGTTGCAGCCCCCTTGGCTGCACACAGGCTGCGCGCTCAGCATCTGCTGCCTTTCCTCACAAGTTCGTGGCATGCTTTCAGCCAGTCATCACAGCGCCTGCAGACTTTCAAAGGCTTTTTTACAACTGGGTACAAGATGGATCTTCAAACCCAAAGTCAAGACAAGACCAATAAGTTAATTTTCATACATTTTCCAGATGAGAAATTGAACCTGGCTCTTTTTACAAGAAAAGCTAGGTACAAGACTTCAAAGGATCCACATCCTTTCAAGAGACAGTGTTATATCTTCCTAAGGAAGTTGTATGGTGAAGTCCCTACTGTGGAATGCTGTTTTATTGAACATACTTGTCTACCATTTCAAACCTGATATAGAATGTAAACCATTTCAATGTACTACATGTTTTGCTGCTGTAGATCAGCAGTTATGAATAACAAAGGAACAATGGTTTTGGAATTGCACACTAGAAACCCACCAAAAACACTGTTGTGTAAAGGTGAGGGTTTTTTCTTAAAAAAAAAGAAGCTTAAAACACACATTTCAGAGAGGGTGTTGACCTTTGGAGGGCCTTTCACGTGCAAGCTGCAAAGCTCAGATGAACCTGATGTAAGCAGATCTATAAACACAGAGCTGCCAGAGATTGATGTGAGCTACAACAAGCCAACCGGAGATGACTTTTCATCCCTTTAATTCCTACTTCTCAAAGCTTCCTACTGCAGATAGGTCCCTCCTCCTTTGTTAGCATCTCCTGTTTGGTTTTGTTTGCCACCAGCTCAGAGGAACACCCCAGGACACTGCAAACATGCTCCAGCTAGGAAATAACTCATCTGTCACTATGTGCTAGAAGGATGAAATTTCACTTTCCAGGAGAGGGGACATTGTTCTGCATATTGCTGTGCCATTGTCACTGGGGGGTAGCTGTAGAGTCCTGAAGTCAGGAAAGCAGCTAGTGAAGGAAAGGGGAAGAGGAGCAAAAATGAAAACCAGGGTGCTCACTTGCCAAAAGGCCCTGGTAGCATGAAACAGCTCTCTGAAGCCCAGGTCTGTGTGCCCAAACGCATGGGCAGGAAGACCTCTAATACCTGGACTCACACCAAGCCACCTGATGTTCTTGGGCATTACACCAGCTGCACCCCCTTATTGTGGTTCTGTCCCATAGCTGTCTGTGGGTACAGAGCTCAGCACATCATCCTCAGGCTGCTGGGATGGGCCATGGGACGTGCTCTTCCCCCTGCTTCTGTTCACAGGTTCAATGTTCACCATTGGGAATTGCTGCTCTGGAGCATCACAATTCGCCCAGGGTTGTGGTTACAAGACCCCAGTAGGGCTTATGTTTTTTCATTTACTTTAGCCTGAAATAAATCAAGAAGCTGGACAGGAAAGTCCAAACATTAAGCAAAGGGTCTGGGATAGCTATCATGAGTTTTCCTTTAACAAACCTGAGAATCACACAGCTCCTTTAGCACGTGCAGAGTCTCAGCTCTCGCAGCTAAAAACCTCCTTCTATCTAATTGTTTCCTCCATTCATTTGCCCTTCCCGGCTCTTTCTCCAGCACAACCTTGCATAACTTGGGGCTTCCTTCTCACCCATACTTCACAGTGCAGAGTAGGTAGAAAACTTTGCTAAATAAGGAGGGAGGCTTCATTCTCCTCTGTCAGGACCAGCAGGCCAAGAGGTAACCCTGCACAGATGCTCATGCTGTCATGAGTGCAGAGAAGTTCATGGTAATCAATTAAGAACAAACAAACAACAACCAAGATACAAGATCTAAAGGTACACCACTAGTAGTATTGTCGTTTACAAGGTACGTGCATGTGACAATTTGTACAGAACGAGGCAGCAGATAGGATTTTGAATTCCACTGCTAATACAGATGTAAATTGGCCTGGCTTTAATGGCTTCCATCTGTCATTTAATACTTCAGCTTAGATCAGCAAAGGCTCCAACTTCTCTTTTTAATGACATTTATTGTGTCTCATATTCATCTTTGCTGTGCACTAGGAATTGCTGTCTGGGGGAAAGCTAGCAGGGCTAAGCTCCAAGTAGAGGGGGAAATAAATCCAGCAACAAAAACACATTTCCTTGGGGTAATGCTGTGAGCAACAGGGCTTTTTTTAAGGAGGATCCCCAGCAGCCAAGCACTGAGGCACAGGGTTTGTTTGCAGGTATATAGGAGGCCAATGCCTCTGGAACCAATCTGCACACACGAACATCTACAAAGACTGTTCCCTACCTGGCTGTAGCAACCCAGCAGGGACCAGAGCACACCCTGTCCAGCCTGTGCTGAGGTAGGCTGTCCTCACAGTGGCACAGGAGCTTCGAGCAGCAAAACAGCATGTTGAGAAGCTACAGAGGAGGCTGGGACAGAGGCAACAACACTCTCCAAGTGCCAAGTCATCCCTGTTCCTCCCTGTTACTCATTGCTCTTCCAGAGAGCTTTCTGCTTTGCTGTTACTTGCTGCTCTCACTCAGAGGCAAGAGCCAAGTTCCTATCATCTTTGAGGAAGCTGATGGATTTCTCTTCTCCACTGACAAGAGCACCTAGGTACAGGCTCCTATAAATCGCTTTGATGAACTTGGATGAGGGAATTGGTGTTGACAGAATAAGAGCCATTGGCCAAAACAAAATTCAGCTCTGACTGAGACTGAGCCGGCTTTCAAGCCTGGTTAACCACAAATATTGAACGACAAAGCATTCCCTTCCCATGCTGTGCACCTTCTGCCTCCCCTGGGTCCTGTGAAACCAGGGGGTGGATGTAGATGAGAGACCATCTTTGACTAGTTCTAGACTTGAGCAGCAGCCAGAGAATACTAGAAACAGATGTTTCTAAGGGGAAATATTTTTTTTCCTAGAAGTTTCCCAGCCACCCAGGGACACTGCTTACCTGAAATAGTGTCTGAACTAACAGAATATTGCTATTAGAGCTGGGCAGGAAATATTTTTTCTGCCCTATGAAAAGAAACCTTCCTTTTGTATCCCTCCTGAGGAAATCATGCTTTGTTAGTCTTCTTACTCAAGTAAAGGAAAACAAAACAATAAAAAACCCCTGAATTAAGAAGCCACCTGTGCTTCCCACCATAGCGAGTAGACAGATAATTGTGCACTCCCTTGAAATACAGGAGAATCAGGTTCAAATTCTTGATCTCCTGTAATCAGAGAGAATTTAGTCTTGCTCTTTCTACAGTCCTGATAATCACCTAGGTCTCTTGGCTGTTGACACTTTACTGATGATATTTTCAGGAGTTTTGAACAACCTGAAATACCCTGCGGGATGGCAACCTGCCTGAAGCCTGACATGTGCTATCGAGTTGGGACATGGAAGTTCACAGAGCACATCTTGCAAGTAACACAGAACCATGGAAACTGCCAAAACAAAAACCAAAAAACACCTTCCGTGGTGTCAATAAGACAATTCCAGACTGCTTGTAAGTCCTGGGTAACACAGTGTGAGAGATCACCAGACTTATGCAAAATACCTTGCATCTCATGAGGAAATAACTTATCATAGACAAGTAAGAAAGTACCCCAGCCTGTTGTTTCTGCTGTATTTCAGTCCAAATGTATTCATCTTGCTTATGAAACTCAAGAGGGAGTTTCACACCACACAAATTCAGAGATTCTTCCAGGTCACGCCTGGCTTTGTAAGCTGAAATAAGTGAACTTTGCAGGCAGGACAAAACCAGTTTGACAGCTTGTATTGATAGCCAGGAACTTTTGAAACAGCAGAGGCAGACACCCAAGGTGTACAGCTACTATTAGAACCAAGGTGTTTTGGAAAGACTTCTGAAACTGCTGACCTAGAAGAAGAGTGCTGGAAATTATTTGTCATATTGCTTTGTAGTTTTACAGGAAATCTGATAAGGCAGAACTTTACTTCCCTATATGCTTTTTTTTCCCCCTCTACTGACTCACACAAGGGATATGCCAGGAATATCCTGGAGCAAGAACTTCTGTAGGTGGTCCCATATAGCATTTGAGTGATTGCCACTTTTGCCTTAGACCTTTGCCTTAATATTTTTTGCCTTATATCTTGAACAATAGCACTGAGCACAACAGCGCATACTTCAAAGCGAATAATACTCCAGTATAAACAGGTTAACATCCATGGGCAGAGGAAGAAATGCCTTAGTTTTATGGATAGCCAGATCCCAAGAATAGATTTAAGTCCTTGGGTTAAGAAAAAAATCTATTCTCAGTGTCTTTAACCAGCCTGTGAAGCATAAAGGTCTTTTACACAGAAGTTGCCCTACAGACAACTATAAGAGGCAATAGATTTGACCTACAGATCAGAAACAATAGATTAATTTGTCCTGATCTAGACTGAATCAGATTAGTGCCAACACACTACAGCAAAAACTCAAACTGCAGGCTATCCTTTCCATCACTAGACTGGACTGAAATAAAATTGCACGTGCACACATGGAAATGTTCCTTTATACAACTTACATAGATCCAACTAAGACTGCATCAGAAATGGAACTAAATATTAGTTCATCCATATGTTTGTTAAAGAATCTATAAGTCAAGTTATCTCAGATGTCTATTATCTCTAACTTTTAAAAAAACAACCACATGGTATGATTTTTGATGGGGGATATTAGTCAAAGGCCTTATTATTGATTTACAATGCTAATGTGACTGTAGAGTAGTTACAGGCAGTACCAAGCAAAACTAGAACAATCCTTGATAAAATCTGCAAAATCCTAATCTGCATATGCTCAGCTGAGAAAAAACATCTTCAAATGGGCAAGTTGAGAGTTGTTTTTTCTGCCATCATGAAAGGAGTTAGAAAAACAGATTGTATTTTTATTATCCATTCACAGGAATATTTACTGGAGCTTATTAAAATATGAGTGCCCGTGATAGCATGACTGAACCCTGACTTCTTTTCCTCTGCCAATTCATGCCACATGGAAAGTCTTTGTGTTTGAAAACTCAGGTCAGGTACCCCTTCGATAAGCCTTCCTGTTCACTGTTTGCATGGCTGTGGCATTCTGAAGCCAGAAAGTTTAGTACGTGAGCCCCTTAAGACTCAGGCTTCATCACCAAATGCTGACTTGTTGTCCATCATCGTTGCTGGAAGCCAAGAGAGCCAACACCCATCCCTGTCCACCTTGACCTGCCATCCCTGTATCATAAGTTTCCTTCACAATCAACCAGTAACGATAGTCTCTTGGGTGGTTTTTATTTTTAAAATTGCTCTATCTGTTTTCCCTTACCCCCTCTCTGGGTAGGCTAATTCTTTTGTTCAAGGCTGGTAAGAGCATGGTCTCGTTAAAGGCTGCAGATGGCAAAGATGCATTATGGGAATGACAGCAAAGACAGCGGGATGCACACGATATCAACACAAAAGAGCACTGAATAGCAGTGATATTGAGCAGTGGAATCATTTATCATTGTAGAAGGCAAGACATAAGGTTATCTTGAGGGATTAATTGTTTGAAATCCCACTATGTCCTTCCAACCGCCACCCTGCAGTTTCAGCTATCAAGCAATTCCATTCCCTGTCCTTCAACCTGGCTGGTTTGGTACTGGGGAGGGGGAGGTACTTTATTGCTCATGTATCTCTTTATACAGTGAAACAAGCAGTCTTACACAGCACTAAGAGAAAGAAGTCTTGAGAAAGAAAGTGCTCTTAAAACTAGGAAAAAATCACAGAATCACAGAATCACAGAATCTAAGGGGATGGAAGGGACCTCGAAAGATCATCTAGTCCACCCCCTCTGCCAGAGCAGGGTCATCTAGAGTACATCACACAAAATATCAGGAAGAAAAATTGTCTTCATAAAGCTAAAGGGTAAAAATCAGGGGCAGAGCAGGAATGAGGCCCTGGCCCTCAAGAACTGCTAATTCCTCTGGATGATGCTTACCCCCACTTTCAGGAAGACTGAACAAAAGCAGTTTTCCTTTGAATGCCAATCAGCTCCTTTACCAGATACTCTTAAATTTAACTTTATTCCCTGATTGCTGCAATTCTGCCACATTAAATCGATTCTCTGAAGTAACTCTGATTTATTCACAATACTGCTATTTAGCAGCCAGAGCATCAGAATGATACGGTTATGTTTTGATTTCAATTCAATTACCAACAGAGTAGAAGCCACAGCACAAAGCTGAGATGTGCACAGCACAGCTGCAGCAGTGGTCAGACGCTGGCAGCTTGATGCCTCCCCTTCCCCAGATTAAAGCCAGAAAAAACACCTTCTTGCCACATGGTCCTGAGCCAACGCATGGAGGCTCACATGATTTACACGTGCAGAACCCCAGGTACGAGGGGCAGTTTCGCTTTCTGAGAAGTGGATTGTGATGCCCTCTTTGACAACAGGGACAAAGCTGGTTTCTGGAAGCAGCAGCAGCTGCAGAGGCTAGAGGTTTGAGGAAAGGGGACACCACCTCCCAGTAGGAAGTGGGCCCTTCATATGAAACAGATCTAAAAGCTGAGATTGAGAAACAGTTCAAAAGGAGCAGTTCTCTTTTCAGAGGAGAAAGGAGAAGTCTCTTCAGTCCAAAGCAAGAACAGCTCTTCCCACAGACCCATTTCAGAATGGCTGGGACCAGTCCGATGGCCAGACCTCAGCAGGGTCAAGAAAAGCCAGACCAGGAAAATGACTCTCAGATTTAACTCTGCTGTAAACTTTAAACATCAGAGTACCAGAGCTTCAACACACAAAAATACTATTACCTCCTCTGAAAGCAACACTTGTCAAAAGACCCTTGCTAATCAAACAGATAAAGGGAAGCTCAGATATAATTTAAGAGGACCCAGGCACTTTCTGCAGCCAGCTCTTACCGTGTTCTGTTCTGCTAATTGTAGCTAAGCTGCTACACAAGGGCTTAATAGGTAGAAATCAACATTCACCAGTAATTTTTAGCAGAGATCTATGAAGCTTAGTCCAGGTGCTTTCAGCACCTACAGAAAGTACAACTTCACAGTGCTTCACCATCAGACACCCAAAGGCAATCAGGACTCAGTTTCCCACTCTATCAGAAGTCTTGGTGCTTGTCTCAATCCCATTATTTTTCAATGCCTCTGAGTAACCAGGGAGTCATTTCTGCATGTCCTAGATACTGCTTTTTATCCAGAGTTGGAGGAGCTCATTGTTTTGGGAAG
Organism: Aegotheles bennettii; assembly: GCA_013398125.1. Taxonomy (NCBI): domain Eukaryota; kingdom Metazoa; phylum Chordata; class Aves; order Caprimulgiformes; family Aegothelidae; genus Aegotheles; species Aegotheles bennettii. The sequence continues at coordinate 88,353 of VZRW01008970.1, forward strand.
TTCTGTATTTTACCTGGAGGGATGAGCTCCTTTTAAATAGACCCCACTAATGTGACAACGCACCGAGGACTTCACCAGTGCTCCTTGGGGAAGTGGCTGCATTTCTTCACAGCCTCTCTGGAAGCTGTGTCAGATCTGATGGCTGCCCCAGAGCTGCTTCTGCAGTGCTGGGAGGCTGCTGTGGGTTCCAGAGAGCAATCCCCTCGCTCCTTTTTTTCTCCTCTGTGCCTGGGAAAGGCCTTTTTACTGTAACACTGAAGACTGCAGCTCTGACTAGGGTAATACCTTAGCGTTTGTCACACTCAATTCAAAAGTAACACTGTTGAAATAAAAACATCCTGCCCTGCCACCTCTTGGAGACAGAAATGAGGCCAAATCCATTAATTAATTTCTGTTCTGGGGTCCCTGGGAGTTCTCAGGAGCTCAGCATCCAGCTCTCAGGGGCCATCCCCTGTCAGGTCCCTGCTCGTTTACAGCTTGTGATTTACAGGAGTAGTTGAAATCTCAAAGAGGAAACACAATAGTTTCATTTTACATCTAGTTTTTGTGTGTCTCATGCTCCATGAACCACAGAATGTAGTGATTTTAATGGGTTAAAGGGCGTTTTCTCAGAGCAGGACTTTATAAACCAGTTGGTTATTAAAAGTAAATTCAACTACGGAGCCACACAAATTCCCCTTACTAAATTTTTGGAGTTCTGAATTGCCATCTGGAGGAGCTGCCCGGCTGTGGGAGAGGCCAAGGGATCAAATTCAGATTGGAGGCCTCACTTGGTAAGGCTAAAGGTGGGGTGAGAAGAATCCCAACCAAGACGCTGCAACAGCTGCTGAGAGTATTTGTGGAGCAGCCACTGAATGAAATATAACACGAGGTTTGCAACAGGGTACACTGCTGGTTTTAGAAACCAAGCTTTCCACCCTTGTTCCTGTTTTGGTATTTGTTAACTGCTGGAGATGTGGGATGTACTTCAGCTCATCACAGATTCACAGAATGTTAGGAGTTGGAAGGGACCTCGAAAGATCATCCAGTCCAACCCCCCTGCCAGAGCAGGACAACCTAGAGCAGGTCACACAGGAACGCATCCAGGCGGGGTTTGAATGTCTCCAGCCAAGGAGACTCCACAGCCTCTCTGGGCAGCCTGGTCCAGTGCTCTGTCACTCTCACAGTGAAAAAGTTCTTCCTTATGTTCACCCGGAACCTCCTATGTTCCCACTTGCACCCATTCCCCCTTGTCCTATCACTGGACATCACTGAGAAGAGCCTGTCTCCATCCTCCTGACACTCACCCTTTACATATTTATAAACATTAATGAGGTCACCCCTCAGTCTCCTCTTCTCCAAGCTAAAGACACCTAGCTCCCTCAGCCTCTCCTCACAAGGGAGATGTTTCACTCCCTTAATCATCTCAAAGGAAAATATGTGGCTAAATCCTAGTGAATTCAGTAGGTGCTGAGATCTTCCAAGTCTGAGACTTTGTAACCCATTTAGTTTTCCTCTCCAGTGACCAGTTAGTCTGTACACATAACTAAGCATGAGATTTAAATCTTTACCTAAGAGACAAATTGATAGACTTCATGATTTTTTTCAAGCAGGATTCACTGAAATTTGGCAAAACATAAATCCTCTCCTTTGAGGCATGGATCTGCTGGTGGATGGAAGATGTTGTTCCTTGCATTGACACCGCTGGGTGACAGATTGGTCAGGGCGGTGGGAAGCAGCAGGGCTGGGTGCTGGGCAACCCTGCACTGCCACCCTGCAGCTGTGGCCTGCTCTACTGGATCCCTTTTGACGGCTGGCACTGCCACCATGTAAACTTCATAGATTTCTTTTCTATCATATCCTTTTCCACCCAGCCACACCTGTCACTTTTGCTGTATAGCAACCGTAAGTAAATTAACAGATTATGCTACCTGTGAGCCCTGAAATTAGCTACTGTTAGCAGGCATCCTACATGTCCTATTACTGCATTGATACCTAACTAGTTATATTCTAATTAATTTTTTTCTCTTTTATTCCTTCTTTGCATGCAGCCAAACAGGGCAGTAGCAGATAATTGACCAAATAGTTTTCTGCACACTGTTTCTGTGTTCAGAGAAAATGGGCTGTGCATAGCTCCTCAACACTAGATGGGTTGATGGCATTGCTTTATTCTGCATTTGGGATGTACCTAAGCTATCATGACTACATTTGCTTACTCTGAACACTGTAATGTTCACACGAGTCATGATAGAAAAATTGCCACCTCCTAAATAGCATTTCTTGTAATATGACAGTTTACTTCTACACTAGATACCCAGTAGGGTAGGGCAAAGGGTTTTTTTAGTTATTATAATTTAGAAATTAAGAAGAGGAAAAATAAGGTAATTTAAACTATGCTTGAAAGTTTCTTAGCTTAACCTTTTCTAGGCAGTTATTTTGTTTTAGTTTTCTTATTTTAGGTGGCAAGAGAAAAAAAAGCACACAAACATAAAAAAAAGATTTGGCATGTCACATTTGTGACAGTAGGTTAAGCGAGACCCTGAGCTGATAATTTATCTTACAAAATCAGACAATACTGAGCTGTGAGGTAAAAAATATTCTGAAAAAACTGTAATTCCCTGAAATGTTACAATTATTCATTACTGTCACGAAACCAATGAATACATTAATGGGGTAGGAGGCGGTGATTAGACAGTAACTTATCTTAGCAGACCATCAGACCACCATGGTGTTCACCAGATATTTGGGTAAACCATCTGGAGACATTCAAAACCCCCCTGGATGCGTTCCTGTGTGATGTACTGTAGGTGAACCTGCTCTGGCAGGGGGGTTGGACTAGATGATCCTTTGAGGTCCCTTCCAACCCTGGAATTCTGTGATTCTGTGATTCTGTGATCTGTCTGTCAGACATGGCATCATACAGTTGCTGGATGTAGCTCTGCGCAGATGACTGCAGTGTCCTGCTTATAAAGTAATGTAACGTAACATAAAATAATATGACATCTTTGTGTATTCCCTGCATTACACCAGACTGAGCATGGCATGGTGGTGGCCCTGGTTTTCCAGCATTTCCTACCAGAACATGATATGGCCATAGGATGGCAGAAGCTCTAGTCAGCTTCAAATGCAAACAGTAAAACAACAGCTGCAGAAGGAAACGCTGTGTTGTAAACCATGACAAGTTGCACTCAGAAAGGAGCCCAGCTGGAGTTCAAATAAGACATGACTGCAGATTTGAAAAGACCTTTTTACTGGAAAACAGCTTGATCTTGCCTGAGAGCACATACCAGACTGCAGAAATTTCTATAAGCAAAAGGATGAAGCTAGCTGTGAACGAAGTGATTAAACTGCAGCTTTAAGGTTCAGTGACAAATATTTCAGTGGCATCTGAAAGCATTTGAGGGGCCTGATACTCCTTGTTTTACAGAGTACTGAGGAGAGAAGAAAAGCCTTTAGAAAAGCAGTGGAAAGCCACAATGCGTAAGAGCAAAACTGGGCTTATTCTGACGCTTCTGGACAAATCCTTACGTTCTTGCTCACTCTCAGCCACTGCCTTTCTTCCAAGGGAAGGTCCTATTTTAAGCTCCTCAAAGCAGTCGAACAGCTAAACAGCTTGCTGTATGCCAGAGCATGCTGGGGGCTGCGGTGCCATACAAGGTGGCGAGATGGGCTGGAGACCCACCTGACCCCTCTCAAGCCTGTTGTCTTCAGGCTCATCTTGCAAATTTTTGGGGATTCTATCAATGCTGTGAAAGTTTTCTGAAGTTTTTCTGGGAGCAGTGGTAGGAGCAGGAAGGTAGACAACGGAACAGAGAGAAAGGTATTTATTTCCCTCTGAAATAAAGAATTGGCTGACTTTGACTAAACTAAAACCACACTCAAATGCATTTACATGTGGTTGTCACTGGCATAAGACAAAATATATGAAAAACTATCACAAAAGTAGTTCAGCTTTTGTAAGTAGCTAAACTAAGGGAATTGGACTAGAACTTGATTTTGAAGTGGATACTAGAGAGTCGTGAAATAATACGGTCTATTTTTGCATACTTAAAATTTGTTACAATCTTTCTAAGCCATTAATTCCTCCAAAAATGTCTTGCCCTGCTTGGACATGAACATTGTGAGGCTGGATTCTCCTGATGCACTTCTCCAGATAAGGGCAGCATCTGGGCCCTGGGAGTCTGGCTGAGCCTTTCCATGTGCAGGGAGCACTTAAACAGTCTGGCTAAACTATCTCCCTCTGAGCAACACAACTCAGTAAGCCTATATCAACCATAAGAGCCTGCAGGGTCCAAGGCTGGCTGGTGTGATTTAGGACATGCCTTATATTGTTATGGGGGATGACAAATAGGAAAACTGCTTCCTAATCTCCATCCTAAAAAGCTGTGAGTCACTGTGGTGATAGGAAGTTTTGCTGATGTTGGCTTCTTGGGACAGAGGAGACCTGTCCTCTCCACAAGGATTGGCATCACAGACTGCAAGAGAAAAAGAAGATTCCTGTCTGTCCCTTACAAGCCTCAGCTGCTAGGGCAGGTAGGGCATCACTCAGCCCTTCAGCGCAGGCTGCAAAGCAGTCCAGCTGTCCACTTGACCACTGCAGCTGTTGGTACAATTTGAAGTACACAAAAATGCACATTTAGAGTAAGCCCTGATTTGAAAACCCTGTCATCAGGCTTATCTGGATCTATCCCTTTGGTGTTCAATGGAGCAGAGCTGATGGTGGTAGGAAGGAGGGCTGGGCTTGGGCTGCCTGCTGTGCCCAAGGTAGAACACATTTGGAATGAAGCGAGGATTCTTCTTCCTTGGGGCTTTGACAGAAGGGGACTATGAAGCACTGGCCATTGCTGTAAGCCCCTTTTATAAACAGTGCTGACTGCTGTTTTTAACCATGGCACAGTTTCAGGTGCATTTACAAAGTAAGTTCCCCGGCCCAGGCTTTTCCCTATTGCCCTCTGGATGCAGCTTGGCACCGTGGGTTTCCACCTGGCACTGCAGCTGTGCAGACTGTAACACCTGTAAGACTTGCCAGTGTCACGAGCGTCTGCCCATTTACACAAGGTACCTTTGTACCTGGATGATGTTGAATCAAATCCTTGATGCGCTCAAAGAGTGACTGGGATATCCCTGTTTATAGTTGCTTAATTGTTTTGCATGGCTTAGAACAGCAACTGCAACAAGCACAGACAAGTAAACCATGACAAGGGATGCTTCCTACCAGCTCCAGGCAGCGTCTATGATCTTTCCACCATATGTGTTTGTTTTGGGGGGGAAGTGAAGCATCTAGGTCAGGGTATGCTTTTAATAGGCAGGACTAGTACAGGAAAGCCTTGTAATACGCTGCTAGTGACACACTAGGCAGAAATGACAGCAAACTCATGGAAATATATGGAAATTCGACATCCCGCCTCTCCGTCCCCACTCCCACTCTCTGGTATGTATGACTTTGAATCTGCTTTCGAGAGCCCCCGCTGCGTGGGGGCTGTCCATCCATCTGGCAAGGTTACAAACACATTTCAGCGCTGTCTACAACATGCCTGATGTAACCTCCTTTCTATAGCCTCCACTCTCCTCCTCACAAGCTTTGTTTGAAGTGGAGGAATGAAGCCCTGCAAAGCAAAACCAATGAACCATGAAGAATCGTAGGGCCTAAACTGCTGGATCCCAAGAAGGGAGAAGGGAGGGGGAAAAACAACACAAAAGGGAGAAAGGGGAAAGGAGGTGGAAGAAAGAGCTAGAAAATACAAAGAAGATCTTACAAAGGAGGGGTGAGGGAGAGAGGATAAGCAGAATGCCAGCAGAGACAGGCTGCGCCCTCGCTACAGGGGTTTAACACTTGGTTATTACTTGCTTTGCAGCTATGTTACATCTGTCAAAATCTCAGATCCTGTCTGTCGAGGCATTTACATTATGCTCACTCATGACAGCAGTGAGCCTGTCGCCAGCTTCCCCTCTCCTTTCCGAGGTCCTTAAGGAGGGAGAAAGCCATTGTTTATTTGTCAATTGTGATTCTTTCCTACCAGGAGCCAGGTCACAGAGTGGGGCCCTGCTGTAGAAATTAGGCACAATGATATTGCAGGTGTCAGTGGTTGTTATGGCAGTTGGGACAAGATGTTGGAGTTCACATGCTAATCAAGAATTGCATTTACTTATTTAGCTAAGATCTAAATTTATTTGGTCAGTAATTTATTTCGGTTTCTTTATGGCACTGAGGCAAACTGTTCTGCACGCATTAATCAGAATTTCTATGGCCCATAACTTTAGGGCATTTTATTAGAAACTAGCTAAGAACCAAATGGAAACAGTCAAATCTCTCTCTGATACAACTCCACCCAATAGCTGCCCTTTCATGTGCTGAGAGCCAGTGTCCTGAATACAGAATACGTAAGTTAGAAGCATTTGAGATTGAAACAGGTTGGTTTAGTATCTCTAAAGAAAGACATTTAAATTGTCCTGATAATTTATGGAGGAAGCCTAGATCTTTCTAGCATGATGTCTTTGAATGAGAGCATAAACAGGGGAAGTTTTCCTAGAGAATCTGCAGAGGGACAATTTACCCTCAGGAAACACAGAGCTCCCCTGGCAATTTATTGAGGGGCAATGGGACACTGGGACACTGATGACAGCCTGATCTCCAGCAGGCCAGCTTCTGCTCCTGGATGCAACTTGCAGTCACTGTTCAAATGCAAGTGACAGCCTAGGTGGTCATACATCTGTAGCAGGGGAATCAAATTTGTTAGCACCTAATACCACATTTCCATTGGAGTTTTTTCAAGACCATGTCACACTCTGACTCAGCCTCACTAAAAATATATCCTTCAAAAATATTCCCCTGTGCCCCAGCTTCTGAGATGGTGGAGCTTCCTGACATGAGATCTCACATGGGCCACCAGCAGGTTTCCTCCAATTTTTTAAAAAAGAAATACATTTCTTTGACCTTCACTATTAGTACATCACACTGCTCATACTAAAAGACCTAAAAAGACAGGGAGAAGGGCTGTATGGCTACTGCTTTTGCTTTTATTTAGAGCTTTGAAGGTGGTTTGAAAAGACAGGGATGGGCTGCAAAGCTCCCAGCTAGGTCTGCAACATTTGGAAAACTGAGAGTACGGTTGGAGCCAGTGGAACCATTTCCCTTGGTGACAGCTCAAGATCCGGCCCCAGGCTTCTGCATTTCAAAGAGGGCTAATATGGAAAGCATTCCTCATCGGTTTTGCAGGGTTTTCCCCCTTTCTTTCTAACTGGAATCAAAGCTGAGTTTTACTTATTCTCTGCTGAAACACACAAGTTACTGCAAAGTCAAAATCCGCTTCCATAGAGGAAGATCATGTCGCTACTTGCAGCCTTTTGTATCTATTAAACTTAGTCCAGTTTGTCAGGCAACAAATAAGAGACGGGGTCATTCATGTGCTGTATTATTCCATTTAAGGGCCTTTTAACAGTTTGTTATTGTTTGAAAAAAATTGCATGTCATCTATATTAGTCACAGTCTTCCTCCCAGGAACATAACCTTAATTACTGTTACTAGGTTTGCGTGCCTAATATGTTTGGTCCCACCTATTTTGCTTGTGAACCTGTTATTCTCAATCACTGCCTTAAAAAAGAAGTAATTATTATTGTGGCTTCTTCACTAAATGCCATGGTATTTATTTTCCTCTAGGCTGGAAGGATGAGCAGAATGTTTTGACTGCTTTGTTTGGCATGGTAGCATCCCTGGTTTTCTCTGTTATTCACAAACTATAAATAAAAATGTTTCAAAATAAAAAAAATTTAAAAAGTGATGCTAGATTGTCACATTTTATGACTGGCTGAAACAGAAACCTGGGAGCTCAGGATGGAACATGGTGGCAAGTGCCCAACTGCAGCAGCTACAAGCTCCAGTGAGGTGCTCAAAAATAACCCCGCTCGCTTACAAATCTGGGGGCTTCTTGTATGTGCCTCACCATGCTCCCCCTTGACTCCTGGGAAGCTACTTGATAAAGAATTAGCACTGTGATTCCTGCTGAAGGATGTACAGTGAGAGACTGTTTTTCTCTCCCTGTCTGCACCATACCATGGTCACAATGACCAGCTTCTTTATCTCACTGCTGAGCTTCATTCTGTTTACTTTCTGGTTGTAGTATCGTCACTTTAGTATGTGGTCTGAGCATGTAGGGCAATATTTCCTCCTGACTAATTTTTTTTATATGATGGGTTTTCAGCTTATTTTGACTTTGCCTATAATGAGTATTTGAAAGACATTCATACTGCTGCCACGTTGGCTGAGTCTTCACCTTTCCTTTTCTTCACTTAGTAGGAACTGTGTATTCAGGTGCCACAGTGACAAGTTAGCTGGGCACCCTGTGCTATACTGAGACAAAATGGCTGGAGAAGATCACAAATTCTTTGAACCAACTATTTTTTCCTGACATTATCTGATTTACAGTTTTCCAATTAGAATTTGTTACCTTTGTTGTGCAGCACAGGTTTTCTACCTACAGGTACCTTTCTTTCTTTCTTCCTACTGTGAGACAGATGCAACTTTCTGAAGAAATTTCATGTCTAATGCCAAATACCAAAGGTCACAGGAGGAAAGGATCTGGAAAGAAATGTTAGCTTTTCCATAAGATGATGTTTTGGATTACTTTTTGCTTTGTCCCCAAAGTTGTCAGCTTTGGACTCCATTTTGCATCAACACTCTTTGCAACTTAAAGATTGTTACGGTGTCATTAATAAGAAGAATTCTTTTAGGAGATTAGATGATTTAACATGGAATTCAGCAATACTGGCACTTTTAACCACATTCCATCCCAAAGGTGATAAATGCCTAATTGCACTCAACACAGGCATTGTTTGTCTGAAGTCTCACTATTTTCAAGAGTCCTGTGGAATGGGGCTGATTATATTCTGCTCTTGTCCTAGTCAGGTGCTGAAAATTTCCCAAATGCCAGTCATTACAGGGAAAAGCAGCACTGAAAAATATTGTTAAGGTTGCTAAATTATGTGCTTAAAAATTAGGTAGTTAGGAATACATCATGTCTGAAATCAACTTGCTCACATCTCTTTCCTTATCATAGAGCCTATTGCTGTGCTCCCTTGTTGGGCAGATATTCAGTATTTTCTGTTTCAAATGCAGCCTTCTGCAAACGAAACCTACTTTTCTGAGCACTGTACAACAAACCCTTCTCAGAATGCTGGGTGTTTCCTCATCTGGCTGTCTGCCAGCTGAGCACTATGGTCTTTGAACCCGTCTCAAATCTTGGTCCAACAGTTCTCAAGCTGCTTTTCCCAGCACAGCCTTCCTGGCAAACCCTGTAACATCCCTCTTTCTTCACACCATGGCCAATACAGCCCGTACTGTACTGCTTCCAGCTCTGTGGCTCAGCTCTTGGCCTTGTGATGTGTCCCATGGGCCATCCACCTCCCTGCAGGCTGATTCACACCTTGGGACCTGCTGTATTTGTGTGTGACTTTGCACCACAGCAGTGCTATGAGGGGTGGAGGCTGTCTGATCCCCATTTCACATCTGGGACATAGAAAGGATGAGGTCAAAGGGTAGCATTGATTTCAGCACCTTGATTGAAGTGATGAGAATGTGATGATTTGGGCTTATTTGGCAACTTAAAGCATGAAACACACCCACTAGCATTGTTCATTGTCAGCCTCCATAGCTGGTTGAGCATCTCAAGTCAGTGACCAAAAAATAGAAGAGGAAACACAGTATCAGTGATCACCCATGCCAAATTTGGTTCAAGTGGTGTGTCAAGCATGACACATGATCTCTTTGATGATTATAAAGACAGACTGGATTTTTCAGAGCAGTGATCAATTGCTTCAGCCTTGAGATGAGCTTTTAATTTCCTGTACTTCAACACCTAATTTACACTGTATCTGCTGATTTCTACATCAGATGAGGCTTCTTTCTCTTCCCCAGTCTTGCCTCCTCCATCAAATCCACTTTCTCTCCCTTCCCATCTCACCCCATCCCAATTTCTTCCCCCAGGGCTTCTCGTGCCAGTGCCTTTGCCCAGGCTATTCCTTTTCTCCCAGTCCCAGTCTCCCCTCTCCTTAGGTCCTTGCCAACCTCACTCATTCCCACTGGCCCCACCCCATCTGTGGGGCCTTTCATCCCTTCCCCAGCTCTGCTCCAGTTCCCCTTACCAGCCCCCTCTTAGCTAGGTACCAGGTTTCTCTTCCTCCTCCTCCCCATCTGACCTTGTCCACTCCATCCCCAGCTCCTCGCCTCAGATGGAGTCCCGCAGCCATTACACCAGCCACTTCCCATGATAAAGATGGTGTGGGATGAGCCTGTTGGTGGCACTCTGGGGTGGGATGTCACTCTTCTCCTATCAGAGAGAATCCAAAGTACCGCAGTGGGCCCAAGGTGGGACAGATGTAGCTTCCCACTGCTGTTAACACCTGAATAGTCAAACTAAACTAAATAACTAACTAAAATGGTTACACATACAGAAATACAGGCTGTTTCCTGCTGTACACTGTGAGAACTCAAAGGCTACTTCAATAATAGTAAAAGTTGTCCTTGGTAGATGTGTTGCAAACTGAGAAGCTATCAGAAGTGCAAGGAAAGGTGTAACCACATAAACTAAAACACGTGTTCATTTTTAAGATGTGACCATCTCCACAGGGCAGAGATATTTTTTCAACGTTAAAAGAAGAACAGAAAGCCGAAAAAATGTGTAAGGTGATAAAACCAACATCATACAAGACTTAGCATTTCCAGTTACTTAAAAGATCTGCTTAAAATTATGAGCAACAAATAAATCTATGTGAATTAAGACCACTTTTGTCCCTCAGCAAATTGTCTTCTCTTATTCCTTTCATCTCCCTACAGTTTGTACTGTGAGTTATGGTTGCAGTTTCCTTTAGCTACATTCAGTGTTTGTTTTTCCTTTTTCTGCTCTTGCCTCAGAATCATTCCCCGGTGCTTGCTTGTTTTTTCCCCTGCTATTCTCTCTGTAACTATTTTTTCCTCTTATTAAAATAGAAAAAAAACCCTCTGTCAAACATTGAATCATCCCATAGCAAAAAAACCCCATAAGCAGAAGACTTTGCAAGAGTTGCCAGTTTTGAAAGAGTCCCCATAAATAGCCAACAAGAAATGGAAAAACATGGAAGCATGGAAAAACAGGAGGAGGTTGATACGAGTATATATGTTGAGGGACAAACCTGAGAGCATTTTCACTCACTTTTCCAATTTCACCTTAACAATTTCATGAAGCAGAAGTTGAGCAATATTAGCTCCACGTGCTCTTAAAACATATTTTTCTTCACCAGGCAAGCACTCCTCTTAATGAAACAAAGACTTTAGAGTACAGAGCTCCCTGCAAGGCTCTTTTCCTGGTGAGTACCAGCCACTTGTTATTTGCTGCACCAGGACTGCATGACCCTGACCAAGGTGGATAGTCCTGAGCCAGTCAAGACTTGGTGGGCTGTTGCCAAGCTGTTCCCAAGACACTTGCCTTCCTACTGATGTTCAAAATTCCATCATGCTTCTACTGAAGGCTGGCTTGTGATAAGAATGATGGTGTGAACAGAGGTATTGTAAAGGCAGGCACCTATCCTCTTCTGATGAAAGAGTTATCTCCAAGGAAAGGTAATTCATCAAATGATGGGGCATTGTAAGGAGTTAAGCCACTACAACTGTTTACTGTATGAACAATAATCAGTGTCTGAGCTACTACAAAGCCAAGTGAAACACTCTGAATATACAAAACATGCATTGAGTAACTGATACATGGCTAGGCCGGAACATAATGTGACCTCTAAAAGAAGCTGTGTCTGATCTAGGGGGCCAGGAAATGACCAGAGATGAAGATGCATACATCACTTCTCGCGTACCCCTCCAATGGCTACACCTGATCAGGGATAGGGCAAAGCTCCTCAAGTCTTGGTGCTCCTTTCCCAGTACAGGAATGGGGCAGTATCAGTGACAGCAACACTGCTGTCTTTGCAACTCTGAAGACATACCTCTTGTTCACAGGAGCACAGTGTGAGCAATAACTTGCCCTCACCAGTTTGGTCCACAGCACCAAAGGCAGGTGATTTCTTAGATATTTGTGAAGAATAGAGCTGCAGTGCTACAAAATTTAGTCTGCCACAGATGCATTCAGGATAGTGAAAGCAAGTCATCTAATGGTACAAAGTCAATAAGCACAAGTTAAAGTGCATTAAACTAGTATGCAGGTGCCCTCATCTGTGAATAAAGTCATCCTCTAAAGAGGATTATGCTGCAGTGAAAATGTAGTACATATCTGAATGAATCTACTCACCTGGGGATTTAACATAGTCCACACCCTGTAATTTAGGTGCATTAACATCACATATTGAGTTGACTCACTTTATAGTCATTGACTGTGACCCATGTTTATACCATCTTGGAGTGCTCTGTGTGTGCACCTGTGTGCTCTCTCTCTTCCTCCATTCTGTCTCTTCTGAAGGAAGGTCTTCAAAGTCAATGCCAGAACCCTCTTTTACCATGTGTGTCCACACAGCCTACCACTGACTCTATATAGCCCCATGACACTACAGAAGTACAGCCAATACATGTGGTGACCCTATTTCGTATTAGTAATTTAGGGAAACAGGTCAGAAAGTGTCCCATATGGTATCCAGCATACTTTTTGTATACAGCACTTCCAAGCAAAAGGACTGGAGTAAAGGCTGGGTTTGGTGCGTGTGAGGTGGCACACATGCTGTGTAATGGCAGGTAGAGCACAGACATCCACCTACACTAGCTCCAAAACCAGAAGCCCTACCGTTGTATCATTATGCTATCGCTAGTGCTATAGCTGATTAGTTCTGCTGACAGGCAAGACTAATTACCTTAGGTGCAGTCCTGTTATTTTCCAGCTATGTATCCTTAGGGAATCAAACTAACATTTGTTATTGCTGATAACCTGCAGCCTGTGTCATAAGGTGACCTGAGATCAGTCAATGGTAGCCTGGGATTCCTGACACTGTGTTCATGTGTGAAATAGAGGTAACCCCAAGATCGCCCCCGAGCATTCCCTAGTGGTCAGCAACAATGCTTTTCCTTCATCAGAGTCCAGGTGCCATCTTTTGTAGCATTTCCAGTGACATAGTTTCCACCTGCTGGACAAAACCAAGTCTCCTATGGGACTTTTTGTTCTGGCAGTTCCCTTAGATATCATCAGATTATTTTTTTTTCCTGATGATCTATTGATCTAATGTACTGCATTTCGACTGATATTCCCATGTGAATTCCACTCTTGTCTGGAATCACAGAAACTTTTGCTTGCTCATGCAGTGTAAATTAGCTTCAGCTCAATTAACCTCTTGACATACGTTGTTTTTTCCAATTTCTCTTCAGACCTGCATTTTCCTTCTGACCACCAGCACTCGGCTCCTTTGGTGAACACTTCTCTGCATTGCAATATTGTGCTGTTCCAGCAGTGGCTGCTATGACACAAGACCACAAAGCCACTTTACAGCAGTTTTCTGAAGGCGGCAGCTGGGTGTCCTGATGCATGAAAGCCCCTGGTCTTCTGGTCCAGAAACTCTGCATTAGCTCAGTGAAAACAGAAATTAGAGAATGGAAGAGCACAGTATCTAGGGGCCCTGAAATGAAGCTTGTGAATTTGCACTTCCATTTAATGCCTACACCTATACAAGAAGAATTTAGCCCTGTACTATTCGGGTTAGGTGTGTACCAGATGCAGTATACTGCAGCTGTTTACCCTATTCATCTTCATTAGCTCCTTTCCTTTAAATTCCCTCTAATTCTACAAGGGGAGCTCCACTCATTATGGTCAAGAAGGATATTACTGCATGTGAAGAACTCACAGATTTCTAATAGTGAGCTCCTATTTAATCGAATTCAATGAATGACAACACCATGACATTGCTAAGATTAATGACTCAATAATTTTTGAGACAAGGCAAAACGTGAAGCAAATTGATTGCATTAATTTTATTTTTTTTCCCTTGGAAACAGTACTGCATACCAGCTCAGCAGCATCCTGGAGAGGACGCTTTGCTGTTACTCAGTGAAACCCAGCTACCCCTTTTCTGTACAACTCTTGCACTCTGACATCACTTCAGAGTAAATGTAATTTCCTAGTTGCAGAAATGCGGACTGACAATAATTGAGCTGAGATCTCAACAGACCAAATGATTAATGCAGAAGGCTTTTTGGAGTGGAAACCTCACTTATTATTATATTATTCAAGGGAAGGAGTGAAGGTGTCAGAGCATGGAATGGAGGACTGCAGTGACTGCACATCTCACTCTTGAAAAAGTATGAATAGATTTTAATTTCTGCCATCTTGTTAGTAACTCTTATTCACATAAAAATCAGTTCTTTCCTAAATGCAGCGCCAGTTGTAACATCTTGTTTAAAAATCCATTTGCAGACTGTGAGATGGTTTCTTCTTTCCTACATGTGGTGTAAGTTGAGAGGGCTTTTCACATAGTATCTGTGACAGTGTCTGTGAAAAGAGCCTCTATAAAATGTAGAGAGTAGGGTTTGGTATTGCTCAACAGCATCTGTAGTATCATATTTGTTTTTTACAACATAGTCACTGAAAAAACAATGGTTGTAAGTCTAGCGAGAAGACTCATTATTGCACAGGCATAGTGTATTGCTTGTCTGTGGAAGACAGTAACAAAAACAGAGTTAGGATTTTGCTAATTGAGGTATAGCTCAAAAATATTGATTGAAGGATCTTGAAGATCAGGGAATACAGAAGTAAGGTAACTCTTTATATGATGCCATGTGGAGTTCAGAAACTAAACACAGGTGTTGAAAAAATTGTCATGTAAGCTATGTATTTGAGTTTTGGATGGCATAGAAATAGTCTTAGCTTTTTGCCATCTACCCTTCCCTCCCTTGGATGAATGGAGAGTGTCAGGGGAGAGAGTAGCAGCAACAGTCATCTCTGGCAAAGAATCTCCATCTTATGTTAATAGAGATTCTGGTGCCTAATATAAGATAAAAGAAAAACACAAAATTGCCAAGATCCACAAAGGATCTTTATCAGTAAGTATAATCTGAACAGTGGGATTTTTATAACTTGATCTGTACCCTATTGCATTGTTGCAAATACTTTTCTCATAAATTTTGTCTAAGAGTTAAACTTACCCAAAGTGAGACATGACAACGTGTTTCATTCCTCAGCAAAAGTCTGGTGACCTATAGAGCAAGGGTCCTGCTATGGGTGCCTTGTCCCCCAATACGGCCTTTTCAGAAAGAGAAGGCAGCTCAGGATCCCAGAAGCTGTGCTGGGGGCTCCGGGCTCACCAGGGAAGAAGGACCGCTTGGAAAACAGGAACAAAAGAAAATCTTCAGGCATGTCTGAAGGGGAGCATTCCTGAACCCTGCAAGTCACAGAGGAGGCGATAGCAATGCCATATCTCTTGCCATTTTCCCATTCATTCTCTGAGCTTCTCTGCTTTTAGTCCTAAAGCAGAACCAAATGCTGTGCAATGGTGCAGAATAAACACTGTTGAACCAGAGCCGTAGAAGATCAGGGCTGGCCACCACAACGGAGCCTCCAGTTCCTGTGGCAAAAATTGGAGACAATCCATGGCATCACTTCTGTGACAACTGCAGAAGAGCTAACAACTCTGAGAAACTGGGTTCCTAGAGACTACCTATGTCCTTCTGGCTAGGGGCTGTCATCTTGCCAAAGGGCTCTAGATGTAGGCACTTTGGTGGTACTTCAGGAAGGACAATAACACAGGGAAAAAGATCTGAATTCAAGCCTACTATGATGTCATAGGCCTTTGAAATTTAATGCAAACCAGCCATTCATTCAAATAATATTTGGGGGCACCTGCAGCCTAGGATTTCATCTTTCTTCTTTTCTGTCTGACTGAAGGGGATTTCACCACTTTAGACATTTATATGAATTTCTACTATGGTTTTGCCCCAGTGTGCCTTGTTTTGTAATGACCAATATTGAAGAAAAAAAAAAGCATTTACAGTCTGAAAATAGAGAATTTTCTATCTCAATGGCTGAATGTTATCTCTTTGTTTTAGTGCTGTATCACTTACCTTGCTGTCCAACTGCAAGCTGCATCACCCAGATCTAAATGCACAAGAGATGACATGAGCAAGGAAAACTGCTTCTTCCTATAATATTGCAGCAGCACAGTTTATGACCCTGAAAAGACGAAGGTTTACAGTCACAGAACACTGAATCATTACAAGTTTTAAAGGAAAAAGGGCAAGGACTGTGTTTTCCCTGAACAATGAATAAGCTTACAAGGTTCAAATACCTTTTGGTATGAGCTGATGATCACTGATCTCACTGTCTGAGACTCCATTGCAGAGGCAGAACCTGTGCATTCAAGGATTTCTGCAGCATTGTTCTCACATGCCTGGACAAGACAAAGGCTCATTGCACACTTGTAGTCACATTTCCATGAAGACCTACTCCTTTCTTTGGGGTACCATCAGCTGTACAGTCCAAATTTCAGGCACAATGGCCTGCCTCTGAGTAGTGCTGGAGGGTCAAAAGTCTGCATGAAGTTTACAAGAACTGAAGTTAAAGATTGTCCCTGCAAATCAGAGCATGGGTGCCACAAGTCAGGCATTCAGAGGCAATCAAAACAATTTTTAAAATGATGACCTTTAGGGAGAGTGTGTCGTGTGCAGACTCATATGAATTTATCAATGCTTGGCCAAGAATTCCAGCCATCTGAAGGGACTGCTAGCAAAGGAGTATGCTAAGGAGCTGTCTTGCTCTTAACCAGAGGGAAAAGCGCTTCGTTATAGCCCATGGTCAGCAGTATTTTCTCCAGTGAGTCCAGAAGCAGCTCTAAGGCATGGCTAGGGGAAGTAGGGAGCATAGGAAGGGAGCAGATTCAGCACTGGCCAAAGGCTCCCCAGGCATGTAGGGATCTATTAAACCAGTCTTATGGCTCCTCCTGCCACTGGGGAAATAGGCAAGATGAAGACAATGACTGCCCTTGTTAAAAGGGCTGCTCCAGCAATAGCCACTGCCCCATACACTCTTACTTTCTCTTCCTGGCAGGAGCACCAGGAGTCAGGATGGTGGCACAGGTAGAACAGGCAGAAGCAAAACTAGCAGAGACCTGAAGTAATGGGGTGTGAATCACTTAGAGATGCTGTTCCCTCTCACCTCCATCACAGCTGTCTCTATGACTGTCCAACTCCATGCTCTCCCTTCCCTCCCATCTATTGGAGTTAAGGATTTTGGTAAGTGTTTGGTTGCCAAAGAAGAACATCTCTAATGCATTCCTCATTAAAGTGGCACAAGTGGGCAGCACTTGTGGGAAGCCACACACAATATATAGGACACTGGGTTTTATTGTGAGACAAAAGGCAGGGATCTCGCCAGGTTTACATTTGCTGTCATTAGTCTGTAGAAAACAAATATCCTTCAGCTGTGCTGACAGTTCCAGTTTTGGCTTTTTACTAGATTTAGACCAGACATGACTTGAGTAACAAGGCAGTTGTGGAAAAAAAATAAATTGTTCTTTCTTATTTTGCAAGTGATAAACCTGCAGATGCTCAGTTCCTGATTAAATAATAGTGATAGTGAAGTCTGGAGGTGGAGAAGACATCCAGATGGATTATTGGTTCTCAGTTGCATGTTGCCACATGCCTGACTTCAGCTCAGTGAACAGCTAGTTTAGATGGAGCGTTTCTTCACCCTGGGCCAGAGTTCCCCTCCCCAGGGGCAGAATACAGACTGCTCGTGTCCTCCTAGAAAGGAGAGGTTGGATGACTTCCATCACAAGAATTCTGGGGGCTTGCACAGATAACTGAGTATCCCTTCTCTTTTCTGTGCTGATAACTCCTCTTCCCACTTCCCACCTTCCCTGCAGA
This sequence comes from Aegotheles bennettii, assembly GCA_013398125.1. Taxonomy (NCBI): domain Eukaryota; kingdom Metazoa; phylum Chordata; class Aves; order Caprimulgiformes; family Aegothelidae; genus Aegotheles; species Aegotheles bennettii. The sequence goes on from VZRW01008970.1 coordinate 106,144, forward strand.
AGCAGCAGCAGCAGTGATTCTTCGGGACTCTGCCATGGGCAAAGTAGGACACCCAGCCCTGGCCACACTCTTTGTCTTATTTCATGATGCAGCTTTGCTGGAAGAAGATGACTGGAGGAGATGGCTTCCAGCTTTGCTGGAAGGAGTTCAGTCAGAGTCCCTTCTCGCTCTTCTTTTAGACCTTTGCTAAAAGTGACATCACCTATTCAAAACATTGTGTGCATTCCCCCTGAATAGGTCTGCACCTTTCAGGGCTTCACAGGCACTGGAGCTTTTTTGGGGTTTGGTATGTACCCAATTTTGCTGTGCCACAGCTTAGGATAGTAGACAAGACAGTGTGGGAAGCTTGCAGTACTCCTATGGTACAAAACAACTGCAGATGCTTTTCTTAATCTGCAGTCTCAATTGGATTGGCCTTTCCTTAGTGTCATCATGTAGCACAGCACTAGCATGAATTCCTGGTGAGTCTTGCTATATCATTTATCCAGTGGGGAAAAACAACACCTGTAGCATCTCTGGGTTGTACACACCCTGAAATCGGCAGGAATCTGTAAGGTCAGTGCTGAGTACCAACTTATTTGAAGTCAAACATTGTTTTTAAATGTGCTGGTCTTACACTGATTGCACCAAGTGTGGGACTGGGCTTGCCAGTATGAAAATTAAGTGGGTTTCAAGATGGTTTTACAAAGATTTCTGACATCAACTTTCTTCTTGACAGTGTCTGCAGGACTCAGGCTCATGAAGAGCATTTACATAGCCACATTAAATTCTATTTTTATTTGAGATAATTTGCATAAATTTTTCCAAGTTCCTGAAACAATAGGCACAATATAATTGGCCTGCAAGGAGACTCTGAATACATTACAACTAACAAATGATGGAGACGTTGGTACTATATGGTGTCTTTCATCCAAATAAGACAATGTTCTCAGAACATGGGACAAGTCCAATACAACTGTACACAGTCATGAATTGCCTGGCTACAGAAATATAGTCTGTCCTGCAGCCCATGAGGAAAGGTAGGAAGAGATGTGCCCCAGAGCAGTGGGTCTGGGCTGTGCCTGACAGCGTTATGAACACACCCAGCAGAACGGGGAGCAATGGTTTATGCCAAAAATCATCTTCCAGCTTTGAAGTAAGCAGCAAAGATCTGAGGCACACACTGGAGTGGGTATTTCTCCCCTTGTCTGTGTTCAGTGAGACTGCAGATGAGGAGCGATGTGTGTTTGTGTGTGATATGTGCATGGGTACAGCTCACTCAGCCATCACTAAACCACAGCCTGCTCTGAAGTGGTAGACAGATGCTCTGGTTGAAGGTCTACACAAAAGGTTTGTGATCAGTACTTCATACAAATAAGTTATAAGGAAACTGAGACGTGTAAACTGTAATAATGTAACTGGAACTCACCCAGGACACTCCAGGCAGCAACCTTTCATTACTGCTGTGGAGACTGACGTGGGAGCTGGAAGAGCTCTACAAACGGCTAGGTGTTTATAGCTTGTTCAAAAGACTGCACCTCTGACAGCTGACTGTCCCCTGGCACAGTTTTATTGGATGGAGTGAGAAAGGAAAAAAAGGCCAATTATTGACCCACTTCTTGTGGCACCTACACTTGCTGTGTGTCATTCCAGGGACTGAAAATTCTCAAACTCACCTAATTTATAGTATTTAGATGTGCTTCAATGCAAGGTTCAAAGCCAAGCTGTGGAAGAGAAAACTCACAACTGCAAAATAAAATGTGCTACAAATGAAGTCAAATAATTGAGGCTAGAGAATAATGGTAAATGGCCAGGTAGCACAGAAATAATAATTTTACTACTTTGAATTGCAATATATCAAGGGAATTGTCATTGAGTCCAGTTTTATTAATGCAATACATAACTGATTCAGAGGAAGCAAAATGCAAACTCCCTCTTGAATTAGTTTAACCAGTGTAAATTTGTGGGTAGACCAGGCCTCAGTCAGAACAAAAGAGAAAATAATCCCCTTGTAATGCAGCATTTAACACCTAGCAGGCAGGTGATAATTGCTTCAGTCCAAGGGGATTAGCTCACTGTAACCTCATTATAATATAATATGTAACTTCCCTATATGGGGTTGTCTACATGGGAAACTTATAGTGGCATAAACAAAGATATGAATTCAAACTGTTGGGGTTTTTTTGTCCAAATTTTGCTGGAATAATTCCTAGTGTGAATTTTTTTTTTTTTTGGGAGAGAAGAACATTATGTTTGTGGTGCTTGGGTTTTTTTTCCCCTTCTTTTCTCTCCTGCAGTTTAGTCAGTAATGTTTCAGAATTAATTTACGATAAATCATAAACTACCACTATTATTCCCAAACAAGAGTGTTCACACAAAAAAATCTGATCTGATGTTAACGATATTATTTAACTCTGTATTTTTACCAATGTAACTGGTAAAATCTTTCTGCATAGACAAACCTTAGGCAAAATGAAACTTTGCTTCCAACAGATGGTGCAGTTTCATGATAGGCTCAAATGGCCCTAGATTCATCTTGCCAGTGCCCTCAATGATGGCAGTAGCATTTGGAGGGGCTGTATATCCAGACAGACCAGGTACTTTTAAAATAATTTTATGAGTAAATAATGAAGGAAAAAAAGGAGGGGGGAGGAGAGGAAGCATTCCTCTTTGTTTTGAGGTAGGGAGTGAGAGATGGCAGGTTGCCTTCATCTAGTAGGGGTTCAGATTGATGATAGCTGACTGCAAAACCACGGAGTATTTTCCTTATATCCTGAGTATGGGTAACCCCAGCTGTCTGAAAAACAGACACCCTGGTCTGAGTTAGTCTTTTCATTTTTTTCTGTTGGCAATGGAGAGACAGAGGCCTCACAGGCTCTTGACCTGCCTTAGGCACTTAGCTTAGTGGATCCTTTTGTCTCTTCATTATTTAATGCTAGGTGAGATGAACCCCACCTTGAACATCCAATGAAATATGCTGAAGCAGTTCAGTCAACTTCACTTCAAACAGTGTGGTTTTTTAAGAGTTTGCCCAAAATGACAGATGTTGGATGTCAGCCAAGTCCCCCACCGCTTAATGATACCTGAGCATTCTTGAACTAAAGAAGTATATGGTTGGGGGAGTCAGTTTTTATCAACTAGTGAGTGTGCTTTATTGTATAGAGCCAAGTAGTAATGTATTTAAGGAATATTCATACACAGAAATACCAGTTAAACATGCATTCTTACTAAAGCAAAATTATTTCTGATCTTACTGGGAATTTTGGCTTAATTGCTGGTGCAGGATCAGATGCATGGAATACCTGCAACGGGAAGATACATGAAAAAAAAATTATTACCAATGGTTCAGTGCAGAGTGAAGTCCCATCAGTAGCATGGGTTCCTGAACTGTCTGTCAGGGCCCCTTTCGCTGGTCTGGGTTATTCAGAGCATGGCTGGAGCTGGCAGAGGGCCAAAATTCTCCAAGAGAGATGCATGGTGCTAAGACCCTCAGTAAAAGTTGCTGTTGAGAAATAGGTATACTAACAATTTCATGCCGCCCTTATACGCTGGGGCTGGTCTGCTTTGTCTGCTGGTGCAATAAAATGCTAATGCTTTTTTTGTAGACAAGTCCTGAGGAGAGTTTCCGGATTCCTGCTTACTCTTGAATGTATTTCTGTTATTTATTACATCAAGCCAGTTCAGTATCACACAGCAAAATCTCATTTTATCAAGGACCCTGAACCAACATTAATTAAGGCTCAAGTCCACTCTGAAAATATGTTGTGTTACACTGATTTTGTAAGTGATCTAAGTGAAGAAAGGGGTAAAAAAGCCCACAGTCACAAGGCGTGGGAATGAGGGAATGCTGGTTGCAGGGGTCTTTTCCCAGACAATCACGGAATCAAGAGTTTTATCACACACTTCTTTCCATTTTTCCCTAAGAAGCAAGACCCAATGAGGTTTCACCTGGCTGTTGTTTTATGCATAGCCAAGGTCACAACAAAGAATAAAATATGAAAATCTGATCTGCTTTGTTAATGCAAAACAACTTCTTTCTGTATGTAACCTCACACAGAGTTCAGCTACTCAGATGTAACAGCCTAAAGATTGCTTTCAAAGGCTTAATTCAATTTCAGCAAGCTTGCTGTGAACTCCCAGACAACAATGTGGGTGCCTCCCTGCCTTCCCTGAAAGGGATGCATCGCAAAGCACTCCAGGATGAGAGCTTTGATTTCCAATGTGCTCTTACACACATCAGTCGGCTCAGATGCATCCTTCAAATTTGAATCACCGGAGGATTTGGACACCTTATAAACAAGACATGTTGCCACTTACCAGGCATTTACATCTCAGAGAAGTCTAAGGAAAATTTTTCTTCCATGTGCTGTTAGCTTTCTCTTAGCAAGTAGGAGTATACACAAGGGTGCATGGGTTTTTAAATGGGATTTCTATTATAGAAAAAATAATATGTAACAGTCCAGCTATGTTTTGCTCTAACAAATACCCTAAGGTTCTTTGGCCCTTTTTATATATGGATGATCAGAAACATTCGTTACTTGTTTTATTAACTTCTTGTCCCTTGCTGCAGTCAATGGAATTAAGCACAAAGGACCATCTGAAAATCCAAGTCAGAGGCCTGTCTCTACAGCCACTCTGAAGTTACTGTTTCAAACACCCAATAGGCAGTTCTTTGCAGCTTCCTCTGAAGAATGTGTGATTGGTAGCGCAGAATACTGACAACACAGGTTAAGTTTTTATCATGTGTTTTCCTCCCTGTATATACTATTGAAACCTGTATATACTAATGGAAGCTTGTCATTTTGGGATACATGGGGCCATACAAGGGGCCAGTATCAAGGCATGCATTACTGCCTGGGCAGCCAGGATGAAAAAGCAGAAATGACTGTAAAGGTAGAAAAATGATGATGTAAATACATCAAAATGCACTTCCTTACATTGACAGTATAGTTGGGAATGCCTCCTGATCTTCCGTTTCAAGATCTTGAAAGTCATATTTGACCAACCTAATAGCCTTCTATGAGGAGGTAACTAGGTAGATAGATGATGGTAGAGCAGTGATGTGGTTTATCTTGATTTCAGTAAAGCATTTGACACTGTGTCCCACAGTATCCTTGCAGCTGAGGAAGTGTGGTATGGAGGATCGGGTAGTGAGGTGGATTGTGAACTGGTTGAAAGGAAGAAGTCAGAGAGTTGTGGTCGATGGGATGGAATCTAGTTGGAGGACTGTGACCAGTGGAGTCCCTCAGGGGTCAGTACTGGGACCCGTACTATTCAGCATTTTCATCAACAACGTGGATGAGGGAACAGAGTGTACCCTCAGCAAGTTTGCTGATGACACAAAACTGGAAGG
>VZRW01008970.1:111785-123141 GCA_013398125.1 Aegotheles bennettii
TGTTTATAAATATGTAAAGGGTGAGGGTCAGGAGGATGGAGACAAGCTCTTCTCAGTGATGTCCAGTGATAGGACAAGGGGGAAAGGGTGCAAGTAGGAACATAGGAGGTTCCGGGTGAACATAAGGAAGAACTTTTTCACTGTAAGAGTGACAGAGCACTGGGCCAGGCTGCCCAGAGAGGCTGTGGAGTCTCCTTCTCTGGAGACATTCAAAACGCGTCTGGATTCGTTCCTGTGTGACCTGCTCTAGGTTGTCCTGCTCTGGCAGGGGAGTTGGACTAGATGATCTTTTGAGGTCCCTTCCAACTCCTAACATCCTGTGATTCTGTGATCTTACCAGGTGGTTTTGTAGACAAATACCTTCCTTTGTACTGGCACTACTTTCAAGTACTTAGGATTGACAATTCTTTTGATATAAATTATTAGCATCAGTATCAAGCAACAAAGCATCTGTGAAAAGAAACATGTTGTTCAAGTTAATTGGAAGTATCTAATGGATGAAGCTATCTAGAAAAAAGTCTTTTGCCAGGAAACTAACACTTACCTCCCTACAGCAAGTGCAGTTAACTGTTTGTTAATTCTTTATAAGAGGCATTAAACTTTTTGTGCTTTTTCTTGCAAACAACTGGAAGAAATGGTTTCTTTTTAATTACTCTGCAGCACCTTTACTACATTATTCAATTCAGCTTTAATAATAATTATACTTAGCACATACAGAGCATTTTACATCTTTATAGTGGCCCACAGCATTAACTAATGCATCCCCAACATCTTGCACTTAAATTAAATAGTACACTACTGCAGGTAAATATCTATTTCCTTTGCACCATTTGTGGTGTAATATAAGATTACACAAACATGACAGAAATCACATTCCTGTTATATGTCTGGAACCAGACCCAGGCGTGAGGATTTCTCCCTATTTTGTTTACCCTCAGCTGTTCTTTGATGTAATTTTCCCTCCTGCTGAGGAAAAAAGCTCATTTGAGATAAAGTATGTGCAATGCTCTTTAAGGAAACTATAAACTGGAGGCAGTTCTCCAGTCTGGGAAAGGAGATAGAGTTATTTTTACTCTTAAATTCCTCTGGGGGAGAGGCACTCATATCTGAGTGTGACGAGAGCCATACAAGTACATAGAGTGAGAGAGAGGGAGAGAAGGAAAGAAGTGATTAATGCAGCTCGGCTACACTACCAGCTAGAAGATGAAGCTGAACCAGCCAAATCCAAATTTTGACAGAAGGATTTCTTTCCAACTATCGTCACTTTCAAGTTAAAGGTACCAGTGGTGCAATTAACCCTGGTTTCAAACATCTATGATAATGGCCATCACCACCAGCTAGGAATGACTGCTCTTCCTAGAGCAAATGACTAGAGACAAGCAGTACAGATTGCACTTCCCAAGCTGCCCGGCATGCTCAGATCCCTCCCAGCCTCCTCTCAGGTCTCGCTGGAAGTGTCTGGACTCCAGGGAAGCCTGCCAGAAATCAGCTGAGTGACAATGCCTCACTCGTACACTAACCAGGAAAGAGTTGGTCCTCGATGAATAATGGTAGAGGAGTCCCTGCACTTTGCCAGAGCCAGGACCTCAGGGCTCTGCATCCTCTCCCCTCCTGCTTTGCAGAGCTGCTAAGAGCAAAGCTGACAAATCAGGCCCCTGCACAGCTCCACCAACAGTTCTGACTGCACTGGAAACTGTGAGACAAATATGCAAGTACAGCCAGGGAAAGGTCATTTCTTCCTGATTCTTGATTTGACTCACAAGCAGTTGCACTGGCCACCACCAGCCCTCATGATGTAGACCAAACAACTCTGAAATTAGTAGCAGAACAGTGGGCATGAAGAAGGAGTAATTTTGCTTTAGGTTGTTTAAGGAAGATGGAAATGTCTAGAAAATTCAGGCAGCAAAGCCAGCTGTGTTTTTAGGAAGGTTATGTATTTTTATGCTTCGGGCTTTGTTGGGTTTTGTGTTTTTTGGGGCAGGTGGGAGTATATCTGTGAGACTGCAAATATAACTAGTAGATGTACCAAACTGCAGCCTAAAAAAACCCTGAAACATTTTCCACAGTGTAGACATTTCTCCTCAGGAGTTGTTTGTGACTCACTGTTCCTGTCAAACAGGATAATGTGCCTCTAAATTTCACCTGACAGAAAATGTATCACAATGTCAGCGGCATTAGGGAATGAAGAACATAGCCCAACGGTGGTGCTGTCGGACACCTCCAGGTTGCTCTCACCTAGCACAGGTGCAGGGACTAACCTGTCTCTGTTCCAACAAAATAAAAGGACGTGGCCAGCTCAAGGACACACTAAGACAAGTTCAGCAACTTGTAAAAGCACTCATTAATCTCTAAAATGAGCCTTCCAGGTTCTTGGAGGGAGGGCATGCTGAGGTGGAATTTGTGTGACCTGCTTATAAGCAGAAAACCCACTTAGAAAGAATGTTTGGCCTCTGAACAGCATCTGCCATTTTGACATTGCTTTCCACCAGCCCATTGTCCACAGCAGGCATGGCCTGTTCAGCCACAGGGAGCTTGTTGGCTCCCAGGAGCAGCTGTGACAGCTGAAACGGAGCACACACTGCAGCATGGGTGGCCAGCATGCTCAGAGGGGGCTCATGTTGCTGCTTACCAGGGGAGCTCCTAACAGCTTACCTTGCTTTTGGGGTCCATCCTCATCACTGTCTGCATCATGGGTGTGCCAGTCTGTATGGGATTAGCTGGAGATATCCCTGTTAGTGCCTCTTGGCGACAAGACCTTTAGCTTTGGCCATACCAACTTCAGCTTTGTATTGAGAGAGACGAGTTCACTCCCTGTACACATCCTAACTAGAATTAGGATCATATGGACCCCCTCCAGAAATTGTGTTCATCTTTCTAGAAGGTTTGTTCTTTAGGTTTTTGGCTGTTATAATCAGGACCAGGTACAGAATGATGCCACCTCCTGTACTGATGGTCCTGGGGGCACACTACGCCAGAGGAGTTGGAGTCATGGATCCACAATGAACTTGGGTGCAAAGAGGGGAGCATTTCAGCTCTTCTCTGGCTGCTCTGCAGAGTAGTTTGTGTGAGCTAAGACTGATGCCTTTAGACCTCACTGCAAAACTTCTGCAGAGCTTGATTTAGTTTCCTTCCCTATTAAAAACCTTTTTTAAAAAAGTCTGAAAAGTGAAAAAAATATACTAAAGCAATTGCAATCAGCTCTCATTTGTCTATCTATATATCTTTATCTATTCAGTGATGGTATTTTTGCATAGCTCTCAAAGAAATGGATGGTGGATGCAGAGCAGTGAGTGAATACCTCCAGACAGACTCTAAAAAGGATTAGAGGTAAAAAAAAAAATAAAAAATAAATTACATATAAGCAAACTGAGTTTGATCTAATGACAAAGGTCTCAATCAAACAGAGCTGAGAGTCTGGACTATCTGTCTTTTTCTTCTTCATCTCTCCTAATGCAACACAGATATCTGGCAGCTCAGCAGCACAAACCTCTGCCTGTGGTGCACCCCCCAGATAAGCTGCTATGGGAGCTACGGTGGGCAATCCACCAGCTTCAGTCGGATTTGTGGTGAGTCTGTTCCATGAGTAATCTGCAAAGTGTTTGAAATCTCTGGCTTTCTGGATTCCTTCAGAATCCCTTCCTTCACACTATAAACAAAGACAAACACTGTAAAAAAGATTTACTGGAACAATGGTATCCATCTGCTGCTACATTTCCACAAACTCACATTTGATAGGTTTGAGATTAAGCAGTTGGCCAGACAAGATAGCCAATGCATCAACAAACATAGCTGTAGCATAAATAAAACCAGTGTGCAAAGGCAGTTAAAGAGAAACAAGCTTGTTTCTCAAAATCCCTGAATTTCTCCCCAAAAGCCTGAGGGGTCTTTTACTCTAGATGCATTCCTCCTGACCCTACAACCACCTTGGCACGCAGCCGTTTCTCTCCCCAAAACAATCAGACTGGCTTAAAAACCCACAAAGCAAAACGTCACATAGTTTCCAATGTCAGGGTTGTTTTTCTGTGAAAATCAGAAATGTCTTTGTTGAAAAAAAAATAAAAAATTAGAAAGTAGCTCTCGACTGTTCAAGTAAACATTTGTTTTCACAGCTATCCTCTCATTAAATCATCAGTTATCACAAGACTGTGGATGAAAGATAAGAGCTGACAATGTCAAGATGTCACATTAAATCGTAGCTGGCAGAGGAAGGTTGGACAGGGCGGCTGCAAGCAAGTCCTTCGAGTGCCCCCACCCTGGGATGGGTCTGCTCGCCATTCCAGGTGCTGCTGGGGATCAAAGGCATCACAGCAGCCTGTGCTGCAGCCTCTGTCAGACCCCAAGGCTCAGACCCATTTCTCACCAATCTCAGCCTGAATGCTGCAGAGCAAGAGTAGAAATCCTCTCTTCTCGCAGACTGTGCATGGTGTCTTTAATCAAAGCTGCCTTGGCCCCATCTCCTGCACGCAGGATACAAGTGAAACAGGTTTAGGGACACACTCATCTTTACGGAAAGGATGGGAAGGATGGAGCAGGCAAGCGTGCATATCTGTCACACACGATGTTTCTGTCCTGTTGCCAGAGGACTACACTTCCTCTTGTGCAGCATAACATGACAATAAATAAATGTTTAAAGCCTTGGGGAAAAGAATAAATGCACTGGTACTTAGAGCAGGTTTTAGTCCACTGCTAGTAAGGCCCTGAGGCAAAGTTGCCTGTTTTTATAGCTGTGTCTCAGGCAGGAGGCCAAGCCACCATTCCAAGGCAAGCATGCCGCCAAGGCCACTACCTTCCCATCTGCACGTGCTGTACTCTACCCTACTTACAGCTGTGGTGCCTCCTGCTGTCTCTAGCAGTGGGGTTTTCTTCCTTGCGCTGAGGTAATTGTGGAGCTGCCAAGCACCCCTCATCACAACCAGTTTAGAGCCCATATCTGTGCGAGGCTTTCAATCTGTCTGCAGAACAAAAAGGATGGGGAGCTCTGGAGGAGACAGAGAGAAGCCACTTCACAGCATCTTTGGTGGCTGCTGTTTGAGGTGGGTTTAGGTTATTGTATATCATCACCTCTTTAAAGTCCCTGGCTCACAGTTCTTCATTTTGTTGTTTCTCAGGACATCAGTTTAACCCCCATTGGCATCACACTGCCTTTCACTCCTTACACCCTTTACCACAGAGCTATGGGATGTAGTCTTCCACAGTAGGATTTGCATTCAGGTCACCAACATTTTAAATCTCTAATGTGCTGTGCCTTTCCATCCCTGAGGGCAGGTTTGTATTGTGGTTCAGAATCCCCACCCTTGAGCCACTCCAAAGGCCATTATAGTGGAAAGGCCTGTGATAGGCAGTGATAGGATCATGTGGGCAACAGCTTCATAATTGAAAGGACTTAAAAAATTCACGATGAGTTCATCAGAGGTGGCAACTCGTTAGCAGACAACTGATTTTTGAGATGCTACCAGCCCAACCTTCAGAAAGTATCTCTAATTTCCAGTCTGCCAGCAAGGTGTGTTTGGCACTCCTCAAATGAACCCCAGGAGTATCATAATGGTCAGCACCCAAAGACATTTCAAGTTTGGAGTTTGTGGAACTCTAGCGTTGAACTCATCCTCCAAACTTTGTCTCCAAAGTGTTGGTGGAAATGCTTTGCTACATATAAGTAAAATCTTTTTGCTGGGAACCTTCGTGGTTTCCCCTGCTGCTTTACTGAGCACATATTGTTACTATTTTTGAGAAATAGCGTCTCACTAAGTTCTTCCCCTAGTCTAAGAATAGGAGATTTTTTTGAGAAATAGCTTTGCTGCAGAGTGGTCTTGATGCAGAAACTGTAACTGTCCCTGCTCAGGACAGAGGGTTTCCAAGTTTGTTAACAAATACATGCTTCTGACAATTTTACTGTAACTTATTGTGAGTGGGAAATAAAATAGGGAGATTTTTGTGGTTTGACTTGCATTTCTGCATTTATATATGGTAATTAAATGTAAAAAATGCCAATTAAAAACAAATTTTGGCAAGACATTAGTCAAAACATGTGCACTTGAATTTTTTAGGGGCTTGAAGGGGCATTCCTTTGACATTCGCTTTTTAAAGAAAGGGCTTAGAATATGACACTTCAAAAACAGCTGCACGGTGTGTTCACAAAGCAGTTTCCATATGCAGAGTTCACATCAGAAGTACAAACGCGCATGTGCCCAAATGACCATAACCATGGGTAATAGGTTAAGTAATTATTTGCACAGTGCCTTCTTAAGACTGGTGGATGTCTGTTAGTGCTCAGTTTATAAGGAACAATGAAGGACATAATACAAACCTTGCCAGGGATTGAGCTAGTGATTGCACCATGAAAAAAGAACAAGCGATTTTGTAGAGCTGTCTGGATTTTCTGGCCTTTCTTACCTATTTCTCTGAATGCAGTTGGGTCTTGACCTGATCATATAACTTTTCTGTATGTATCTCATCTTCCTCATTTGCAGAGTGGGGATAATCATCTCTCTAAGTGCTGTCCAATATAACAAAGCAAAATGTGCCAGGAGCACAGAAGATCATTGTGGGAAAGGCTTGTTCATTGTCATACATAAAAATTGCCTGATTAACTAACATCATTGTGAAAGATAGGAAGGCAAAGTGCTCAGACAGAGTGAGAACTAATCAAGTCTTTTTGTTATTGCAAAATATTGTTTAAAATTAGCTGAAGGTTCAGATGTGCTGTTGCAGGAATGGGTTGTGCCCAGCCTGCCGTGCTTTGTTTCTGTCCTGTGGGCCTTGGCTCTCCCGGTAGGCAGCAGCCCCAGCTATGATCTGTCCCTGCTCCTGCCAGAAGGCTCTTTCCAGAGATGGTCCCGCACCTGCCTTGGGGACCACTCAGCCGCTGGGCCATAACAGTGCCTCCTGCTAGAAAAAAGGCAGCCTCTGAGAGCAAAACCATCTGCTCTGAGAAAACCCCTGCAGGAAAGCCAGGCAAGCGTGAGGTCTCGTGGGGACTGGGAGTGTTCGTGCAACATACAGTCATCACTCGAGACAATTAAGAAATCTGCTCACAGGAGAAGCGATGGTAAACACAGTATTGTGTGCTACCAGGTGTTTATCATAGAGATTTTGGATTTAAAAGATAAATAAACACAGGCTGTGAGCAGCAGTCAGGAGGTAGGTACAGAGCGGTGTCTGATCAGAGCAGAGGTGCGGTTTCCCCAGGGCCAGGGACACCTGCCTGGCTTGTGCCGGTGGGGTGGTGCCTGGGTGCAGCTGTGAGATGCAGTGCAGGGTGGGGGGACCAGGGTGCCCTCCCTCTCCCTGTCCCAGGGGCTGGCTGCCCCAGAGGGAGAGTACGTGGTGAGCTGGATCTCCTTGCAAAAACTGAGTGGGTAGACAGCCAAGCCTTCCCTCTGGTGACTTGGGAATTTGTGACTGCACAGGGGGTTTTCCTCTGTCCTCTGGGCACGGGCAGACCTACAACTTTGTGTCCCTCTTCCAGTCCCAGATCTGCATCACCCAAAGCTGTTTAGTATAATTCCCCCAACAGGTCCCAAATTCCTGAATCACATATGTGTTGTGATGCTGTTTCTCCCAAGTTGGCAGAGGCCATGGCAGCGCTGGGAGGTGACAGTCAGGAAGATGTGTTCTCCATCCTCACTTCCCCATTGTGTTTAGGATGGGCTGGGATCTGGTGGCACAGACACAGCCTTGGTGAGCCAGCACCAGCTGGTGGGGAAATAATACACCTTCACACCAAGCCCTGCCACCAGTGTGTTCCCAATCTGGACTGGTCTGCAATGGGGAAAGAATCAACAAGATTGGAGTATTTTGGGCAAACACTGGCACTGGAGGTATTTAAAAGTTGTGTAGATGTGATGCTTAGGGACATGGCTTAGCAGTGGACTTGGAAGTGCTAGGTTAATGGTTGGACCTAATGATCTTAAAGATTTAAAGGTCTTTTCCAGACAAAACTATTCTATCATTCTATAATTCTACATCTGCATTAACAGAATCAGGCCTAGCTGACCTATAAAATATCAATATAAAAATTAAACATTGAATACAATTAGCATGGCAGAATCTTCCAGTCAGCATATGCAGACCAGTGACCTTGGGCACCTTCAGAAGTTAGGAAGAAAGGAGGATAAGGGGAGGAAAATGAAACACACATTCTTCTTAAAAAAAGATTCAGACATTCCAGTAATTAAACCAGGTATAAATCTCAATATCCTATCACAGACATTAACGTTATAAAGAAGATAATAAACAAATAAAGACATAATTGCCCCTGAGCATTTTTGGCACATCTTCATTGTGTTAAAGCCCAGAGGATGTGATGGGGAATTTTTATGGCAGTGCTTATGAGGAATGTGTTGCAGTGTTGGAGGGAGGATTTTTCCATTCAGTTCTCTGCCACTCTGGTGGTGAGCACCAAAGGGCCACATTTTTTCCTAAACATGTTTTCAGTTTGTTGGTTTTGATGACCATAGTGCTACAGGAGCAGTGCGTTTTCCAGGTGGCATCTGGAGGCTGCCTCTCTCCTGGCAGAGCCATCAAAGATCCCTCAGGAGACAGGAACTGTCATAACAAGCAGGAGGGAGGCTCTGTCTTGCTCAGGTCCCCATATCTGGCAGTCCCCTCCATGAACCGCTTAGGAGGGGTACAGCAGTAATTCCATGGAATGCAATTACAAACTACCCTGCTCCACACTTCATCTTTCTTTGAAAATTGCCATGGAAGGAGGCTTCCCACCTTCTTCAGAATTCCCTCTTTCTTCATAACATTCACTTTCATCTTTCGGCAAAGAGTTTCACAGGCCACAAGCCCATTCTTTGGGAAAACACTTTCATTTTCCTTTTGTACTAGTCAGTTCATCACTCATGGGGGACCAGATGCTGAACTAGGAGAAAGCAGTTTAAAGCTTGTCCAAACTAAAACCTTCTTTTAAAACTCACCCTTTCAGGTCTTGTCAGCAGCTCCAGGCATCACCAGAGCATATTGAAAAGCAATTTGTGACATCTGTGTTCAGCAGTTTAAGCCTGGGTCTTGCCACAAACAGCTTAAACTGGAAGAGCATTAAAAGGTTAAAAGGACAAAGCTGCACAGAGCAAGTTCTCCCCAGGGATCCAATATTAGTTGGTTGCGTGGTCCTTGGAGGTAGAGGGAGGTTAAGGAACAATTGCAGACATACCAATGGGCATGGCTGAGCAAGTCACTGTCCTGCTGTGATCCTAACCGAGCAAGGAATAAGCTGAATCTCAAGGAAGACCAGCACTTCATCTTAGCTGAGCATCTTCACCTTTCCCAAGCAACTTAATTGACTTTCCTGTGCATTTACAAGGAAAATGCATGGTGACGGCAGTGCAAGAACATGGAGGAGAGAACCAATAGGGCTGAGGTCCCATCCCAGCTCTGTGTAAAAACGCTACCGCCATTCACATTGCTGGGTGTTGACAGCATTTTTCAGGATTTGGCCCCAAATAGACATGTTGAAAATGAGAAGCAGGAGGTGCATCACCTGCACAGTGATGGAGAAGAGCTCTCCCCCCTTGCTTTGTACTTCCTGGCACACCAGGCATGCTTCCCTCAAGCCCCACATGCAGCTGTTTGGGTATGGGGCCAGGGCTACACTGGTTGCCCACCAGCCTTGTCCTCCTGCATAGCACATGCTACATTGAACTCAGCACTTCCCTCTGAGCCCCTTGTCCTGGCCTGCGCAGGTCCTCCATCCCATCCCTCCCACCTGCCCTGACCACTCGGCCCCCAAGAACCTGCAGTGTCAGCAGTGCTCCCTGCTGTGGAGCGGGGCACAGGGGGGAGGTAGGGACCCCTTTCCTGGCAGGCTGCTCCTGGAGGGGGGAAGGTAACATTGCCCGATACTGAGACAGTGATGGGAAA
The DNA here is from genome assembly GCA_013398125.1 of Aegotheles bennettii. Classification (NCBI taxonomy): domain Eukaryota; kingdom Metazoa; phylum Chordata; class Aves; order Caprimulgiformes; family Aegothelidae; genus Aegotheles; species Aegotheles bennettii. The sequence continues at coordinate 121,650 of VZRW01008970.1, forward strand.
CTTCAAGACTACAATCCCTTACACAGAGGGGCCAGGGAAATCAGACACAGTTGGTTTTGTTCTTTTCCTCTTTCCTGTGGTACTGCCACTGCTGAGCAGTTTAAATAGCTTAAGTGGTTTTTAAAGCGGATTTTGCAGACTAGGCTATGATCCTAATGTATAACATTTAACAAAACTATGTCAGTTAAAATTCTGTTGCTGTAATTCTGAACTGAAACATTTTTCTACATTGTTTGAAATCAAAGGCAGCTCTGTTCTCTGGCATACAGAAACTAGAAAAGCAGGAAAGAAAACAACTCTGTCTTAACTGTCCGGGCTATAAAAAGCCCACTCAATGCTCATAAAATAAAAGAAAGAAACATCATCAATCAGAGGAAAAGAGATTTGATTTTAAAAGCTTGTCTGTGTCATTTGCAATACGTTTATATCTTTCACTTAAATATATGAGTGTAAGTCCTATTATTTCCACCTATACAATTGAAAACAGGTTGATCCCTACTGTTACAGACACAGGTTATGTATACCCACATGGTAGCAAACAGAAAACAAACCAAAGGAAACTTGGCATGGACTTGAAGTTTTCCTTCTGAGAGGCAAATTTTTATTCCCCCTGCAAAACCTGATTTCATGCCATGCGTGCTAAAGTCATCACTTGCTTACTAGCAGGTACAGCTGGGAAATAAAAACAAAGAGCACAGGGCAATATCAATAAAAGAAAAGTTTTTGCCCACCAGCTGTCTGCAGAGACCAGCAAGAAGATCCCTGGACAGGAGACAGCAAAGCGTGCAGCACTACTACAGATTTCTTCTCTTTCCAGATATAATTTGCTCCACATGCTGTTTACCCACTGATTTTTCCAAACCACGTCTTGGCTAGAAGGCAGGTGATGACAGGTCACGGGAGAAGCAAAAGAATTTTGTAGCTTGTCTTGGCTGTACTGTGTACGCCCTCATGCTTGGAACAAACCAAACCCTTTTTGCCATGGACAAACTGGCAAGGCCAGTGACTGGAGAGATGCACTAGTACAGAGAGTACAGAGAGTAACAACAGAGAGTTACAGGATGAGTTCAGTGCCTTGACCCTCACAGTGGAGAAAACAAGGTATGAGCTGCCTTTCTAAGGACAAGTAAGCAGGTGTGCCCATGTACCAGTACAGGTTGGGGGCTGACCTGCTGGAGAGCAGTGTAGGAGAAAGGGACCTGGGGGTCCTGGTGGACAGGAGGATGACCATGAGCCAGCAATGTGCCCTTGTGGCCAAGAAGGCCAATGGCATCCTGGGGTGCATTAGAAGGGGGGTGGTTAGTAGGTCAAGAGAGGTTCTCCTCCCCCTCTATTCTGCCTTGGTGAGGCCACATCTGGAGTATTGTGTCCAGTTCTGGGCCCCACAGTTCAAGAAGGACAGGGAACTGCTTGAGAGAGTCCAGCGCAGAGCCACTAAGATGATGAAGGGAGTGGAACATCTCCCTTATGAGGAAAGGCTGAGGGAGCTGGG
>VZRW01008970.1:123234-135534 GCA_013398125.1 Aegotheles bennettii
CTGTGAGAGTGCCAGAGCACTGGACCAGGCTGCCCAGAGAGGTTGTGGAGTCTCCTTGGCTGGAGACATTCAAACCCCGCCTGGATGCGTTCCTGTGTGATGGACTCTAGGTGACCCTGATCTGGCAGGGGGGTTGGACTAGATGATCCTTCGAGGTCCCTTCCAACCCCTAGGATTCTGTGATTCTGTGATTCTGTGCTTTACTCTGGATGGGCACCAAAGGACAGGGAAAGATCGTTCTCCATGGCCAGTGTGTGTTGTGCGTCTTTACTGACTACTTGGGAGCTGCCCTCGAATTAACAATGGCACCTTCTCATTTCTCCGGTTTCAAAATCATCCACAAAATTCTCCAGCAAATTCCTTGCCCTACAAGATACTGGGGTGTCACTTGGGCAAGATACACGCTGGGAAGTAGCTTGCTCAGCTGACAGGTATGGCAGAGTTTACCTATTTCATTGTGGAAATTTCACAATTGCACTAGGTATCAAAGCTTCACAGTCGGTAACATCTAACACACACCATGAAAACACATAAATTATAGCCCATGCTGCACAAACCTGATCTTTAATACATCAACATGAGGAAAACTCCCTCTTTTGCATGTTGTCCTTGCTCTGGAACATACAAAGGGAAGTAAGGATACACTTCTGTCTCCACTGGCTCCCTTGGAGAGTAGAGGAGCTATGTGCTCCCTCGGCAGTATCTTCTCTGCTTCTCTGGACACCACTGAGGGAAAGCCCAAGATTTCTTATGTCCAGGGTGTGAGGAGTGAAGGTGGCAGGCTAAGAAAGTAAGAGAAGAAACGTGGCAACTGGAGGCAGTGTGACTCCAGTGCCCATGTGTCTGTCCCTGCATGCACCTGGAAATGGCAGTACAAGCAACTGGACTGAGCCTGAGCATGGACTCAATGGCAGCTGAATAAATGTGCACGGATTTGCGTCAGTGTGTTATTTTTGCTGTTGGACCCTGCTGAATTTATTTGACCTGGAAGTCACCGATCATCTCCCCAGCTGGGAACAGTACAGCAGCACATGGTGTGATCTGTATAAAAGTCCAAGCTACAATGGCCAAAAGAAAGAGAGGAATTTGGTGAGGTATATTTATGTGTCTGTGTCAAAAGATCAAGTCTACAAAATCACTGGATTATTATACCAGTATGATATGTCTCTGTAGCTAAAGATTAATAGAGTCAGAGACGAAAAAATGCCTGTTATACCATGTAGTTCGTTTAATTCATCTCCATGACAATGTATGCCCATTTTCTGCAACCCATTTCCTAGTTTTTTGCTATTCTTTTAATGTCCCAAGAAATAAAACTTTCCTTGTTCCCCTGAAAAGTTACTCCACAGACTTTGTTGCTTGAACTTTTTTTTTTGAATCTCAGTCAGAATTTTAAATTTTCTAATTTAATCTCGATGCCAATATACACATAATTCTTAATCTCACTTAATGCCTGAGTCTTTAAAAAAAATCTGTATATAATTAGCTATTTGCTAGTATAGTTCTTTTAATTAGCCTCTTTAGTGACAAAATTTTGTGCTGCCTGAATTCTAAAAGTTTTTTCCAAGTAATATCATGCAACAGTTCCTTAAACACTAGCCACCAGCTACTCGGTGGGTTTCTCCTCCATGGCAAGTCAATGTCTGTGATTGACTCTTGGCTGGCTAAAGAGTCTAGAATATTTTAGATTTCATTGGAGTTCATCAGGATCTACTTTTAGGGGAAACTAAAATAATCTAATACTACAAAGGTGTTGGAATCTGGCCACTTATTGATATGAATATTCTACTCAGCTACACTCCTTTGCCCAGCTGTTTCAAACACACGTTTCCCTTCCTGACTCAAAAGCTGGGAGTACGTCGGAGGTTGTCCAAAGGAGTGAGCTAAGACAATGCTATATACCCACCTTACCTGAACTTAACACAGCTGTAACTCCCAGTCTTAGTCTTTCAATTTATTTCCCACATAGGACTCACCAATACACTGAAATCCAGATGCAGGCATCCAGAATCCAGCTGTGTCGCTTCCTGGAATGATTAATAAAATATGGTTTCTAGCCTAATACCTAGTAAAATTCCTGCTTTCTTCAAGATTGTCTCCTTATCAGGTTGTGATCGGCAGTTTGGAGCTGGCATATCTGTATTTGCTTGCACATGCCAGCATCAAAGGGAAAGTACATGCTCCTGCCTCCAAATAAGAGACATTTTCCATATGTGCGCTCTCCACTCTGTCCTGTCTAATGACTATACATTTAGATATTATGTGGGAAAGGTTGCAACATTTTCTAGCGTTTATCTGTGCAAGTGAGAAGCATGTCTCACACCTGCTTCTTGGCTTTCAGACATTATTCCTCCTAACTCTCTCAGAGCCTGGCTGGCTTGTGGTGCTGCAGACTTCGAATGGCAAGCTGGGGCAGCAAAGCAAGCCTTTCCCTGCTCGGGGTGGCAATCTATGCAAAAGTCTGCAGACCCTTCTCTGATCTTATGCTCATGGGGAAAGGGTGCTCTGTGAGAGGCAATGGCCAGACCCCTTCAAAACAACGCTGCCAAATCACTTGCAAAGGAGGCTTACAATTACTCACAGGGGAAACAGCTTACGACTTATTTTCTCATTCTATATTCAGAGACCTGGTCTGAAATAAAGACCATTTTCCTTTAAATAATGTAAGCAGTGCTGGAGCAGGATTACATCTGTCACAGATGTAAATGCTCTATTTATGCCTTATTGTAATCCAATCACTGGTTTATGGACCTTGTGTCCTTCAGGGAGTGTCGGAAACCCACACAGCGCTCCCGAGTGCTACATTTTGCATTTGGATCTCTGATTCTGTTGACAGATGTGTACAATCACACACAGCAGTCAGACAACTCCCTCTTGACTCTGTATCGGAAGAAGAGAGAAAGGGCAAATTATTTCAGCTGAGGTCAGCATTAACTTAAGCTCAAAATAACTCCCTCCAGATCCACCTGTTTCAGACAGAAGCATGTGAATAAGCGGTGGTCTTTGGTGAATTCCAGCCACTTCCCTACTTCACATCCCATTTTGGGGCTCTGCCATCACAGATGTAGACAACACACGTGTACTCAATTAAACAAAAAAGGCTGCAATCAGCCTGATAAATAAATAAATAAATAAATTTTACAAAACAAAGACCAAACTCCCTCACTCTGCAAGTGTAATGTAATGGGCTAGTAAACATGTATTTCCCATTTTATGTATAAGCATTGAATATGTAAATACAGGCATGTTCCTGAGTGCTTTGGGGAAAACATTAGCTATTTATTGAGAATGGTGCATTAAAAAAAAAGAGGCTGGCAATTGCATTTATGTTAAATTAAACAAAGGGTTTTGACAGGATAGCCTTTAAATAAGAGAGTTTTCAGTTTCTCTTACAGTTTCAAATGCTGAGAGTATCAGCTTTCTTCTTCCCTGTCTTTCTGTATCAAAAAATAGCTTCTTTCATTCCTTATAATAGGTCATTCCTAATAAAGATGAGTGGTTCCTAGGAAATACAATGAATTACTGACCCTTGTTCCTTGTTGCCTAGTGGTCTGAGATCCACCCATCCTCCAGGGTAAAGACTTCTTTTCTTTGACCATGTTGCATTCAACCTCAGGTTGGAGGGCTTCTGTCCTTGCTGGACCCTGCTGAAGATGTCCAGGAATATCTGGAAACAGAAACCTGTTTTTATTGTTCCTAATTATTAATACTGGTCTGTTACTGGCTAGTGGCTCCCTAGCCGCTGCTTCTCAGATAGTCACCTGGAGTTTAACAGAGGTTCTCAGAAGGGCTTGGGAAAGAAAACCAGGGACCTGCTCTTAAAACTGTCATAATTCTTGAGATAACACTTAGTAGCATAAATCTGTTCTCCTTTATATCCACTTAAACTAAAGTTTAAACTCTTAAGAACTAGGATATTTTCCCTAAGTAACCACAAACATTCTTGTAGCTGGAGGCCAAAGCTGAGGGGAGGTACCATCATGTTAACCTCAGGCAGCCTTGATATTTTTGTTGGCTGTGTCCTCAGAAAATAATGGTATTAGCCACTCTGACTAAAATACAGAGAGCTGCGGCTCCTTCACAGCAGGTAAACAATCTGTACAATTGGGCACAAATGTTGATAACAAGGCCTCCTTCCAATTAGGAAGCAACAAAAGAAACTGCATCAGCAAAAATTCCTGCAAGTATATTCCTCCAGGCTTCTTTGTGCTCTTTATAAAACACAAACATTTTTGCCGTGCAATACCCCCAAATTCATCAGCTGCCCGCAGGAATACTTATGCACTGCTTCTTTGTGCGACTGCACAGGAAAGATTGCCTGGTGCTGTTGCAGCTAAACCTTGGGGTCAGAGCCAGAGGGACACATCTACACAGGAGAGGCACTGACGGACGTGCACAGGCAGAGAACTGCTGCCTCTCTGTGCAAGGGGAGTTTGCTAGGGCAAGGTGAAACCTCTGTGTAGGCATTTTAATTCTCAGAAAGCTGCTTGAATGGAATGTACTTGAGAAACAGATGAGATGTATTTTGAGAGCAGCCACAACAAGTATTAAATGTGGGTGACGTGTGTCTGAGACCGCACCATCAGAAATGTCCTGTCCATGGTTCCCTTCTATCTGAATGTAGAGGGCTGGCTTCAAACTCTGCAGAAAGACAGGAGTGCTCCTAGAGATATGCAGAACACAAATTTTGCAGATAATTTTCCATCAATGTCTACACAGTTCCCTAGCACAGATAATTACATTGTCTGACTGTCTCAGCCATTTATTACATTGTCAGAGCTGCTTGGCCCACATGTGAGCCTCCCTGGTGATGTTGCATTCTGTGGGTCTATGACCTCAATCTTCTCCCAGGTCCAATTCACAGTCACTGGTAACATGTCTATGCAGTGCACATGCAAAGCAATTGGATTTCAACCTTGCACTAAAGTGGTGAGAAAGGAACAAAGGGAACCAAGGAGGACCTAGGACCATGAATTACTGGACTCATGATGAAACAGTCAGTGACTATATTTGATGCTTATTCTTGACATCTGGAAAGTCATCTGTGAATGATATTGATGAGTCTTGGAAGAATTACTGAGGAACAATTCCTTGAGGTAAGATGGGGTTCACGGTATAAAACACATCATCAAACAAAGGTAAAAAAGAAGACCAAAAGGGAAGACCAATGAGACAACACATTACTTGATGTCAGCATTGGTAACACTGGAAAATACCTTTTTTTTTTTTCACACCATGCAGGCATGGCCATTTTTTTCATATCTCCTGAAGGGGTGTTCCTGCAGCTCACCTAAATGCAAAGGGCACTGCCAGAAGAAGAACAGGTTTTTTTGGGACCAGGAGCATCCAGAAGTGTGGGGTGGGGTGGGAGCAGGAGAGGGGCCATGGTGCAACAACCTGGTAAAATGATCTCCAACTCCCTTGGTGCAGTCAGCCTAGAGACTTCCAGGCCAGAGATTTAGTGGTGGGCTAGGAAGAAGTGATTTTTCTAGCAAAGGCTAGCAGCACTACCTCTTGGAGACTGGAGTTCAGTGGCAGGGAATGGAGTTTACCAAAGTTGTTTTTTAACTGTAAGTTTGGCTGTGATCTTGACAGCCAGTCCTATCAACTCAGGCTGATTCATCTCCAGCACAGCTCTGTCTAGGCAAGACATAAGATTTATAATAATCACTTGGAACTGTTTTGTATGTGCTTTGTAAATGATTCCTTTGATTTCCACATACTCTTCTATGGTGGAGATACTGAACATCATTCAAGTCATGTAGCTTGTCTGTGAACTGGGTAAATATGAGCTAATCTCCTTTCTGATGGCAAATTCCTTTACTGCAGCTCACAGTAGGAACAGTCCCTTCAATTACAGTAGCGATACGTGATTATATTGAAAGTGGATAGCTCAGCACGCCTGTGTCTATGCCAAAAGCCTGTGTAGGATGTCTGGACAGTAGTGCAGGTGAGGGAAGGAAAATTATGGTTGGTCTGGCTAGAACACCCAGCCAAGTCCCCAGAATTAGTTGCAACCCAGATGGCACGGTAAGGTAGTTCTGGATGAATACTTGTGTTTAGATATAGGTATGAGGCTTAGACACCTCTGCCATGTTCACATGACTGTCTTGTAATTTTGAAGAGGGCTGGACTGAGAGGGAAGTGTTCTGTATCATCAAGATATGCCCTTACACAAACAATGTGGCCATGCTTTCTTTCCAGAGTAATTAGCAGGTTCATGACCTTTAACAGTGAAACAGCAAGCATAAAGAGAGTTCATATCTGTTTTCTGCAGGGAGTTTGCCCTCCTGGAGGAAGAGCCACTTATGAGTGTGGAGACATTAAAAGTTCAAGGTTTCTCAGGGATGGGGTTAAGTTCCTTTTAAACATGGGATTTATCACCAAGATCACCTGAGAATCCACCCTGTGTATATTCTGGACCTTTAGTGATTGAAGCTTGGATTTTCCCATATAGGGATAGGGTATAGGATAGAGTAATTGTTGCAGATTATCTCAAGGCCAGTATTTATGGGGTGCAATGCTAACATAGAGGCCTTCAAAGGTGTTACAGAACCAGTGGGAATTGTTTTAATAGTCCCTCTCCTGAGGAGTTCCTAAAGCTAATGAGAAGGTAAAAATATGGAAACAGCTAAAGAGATAGGTGGTGTCAAGTGGTGGATGGCTGAGAGTGTTTTGTTAAAGAGAAGAAGGGAGGCAGTCACATATATGGCTGAGATGCGAGGTGTGACTGCTGAAAACCCCACTGGTCTTTACAAGTTTTATAAAAGTAGTCTGTCGTATAAAGTGGAATATAAGAGACATTTCTGAGGGCACAAACAAAGTCAAGGGCAAAGTTAAGAAAAAAACTCAGGTTGTCTGATCTTCACCAAAGCTGCAGGGAACAAGAACAATGCCTGGATGGAAGGATCCAGGACAGCAACAGCACATGGAAAGACCAGGAAACAAAAGGGTGCATGTCCAAAGCTTACAGCAAGAAGCATTAGTCTGCTGCAAGAAAGAAAAGGATCAAAATCTGTAAAAGGCTTTATTGATGCCTTTATAGATGAAACAGATGTACCATCAGGAGTTAATAATAAAGGATTGTGGCAAACACATTTCATACTGTCAAGGATCTCCATGATTCTCTTTGATTAAAAATGAGCTCTTTGGTAGAATAGTTCAGAATATTTCTGCTGAAAAATACTCAGTCGTAAAATTATTGTTTTAACAGAAGTGCTTAGATTTTTGCATGTGTGCACATGTGCATGCCTGTGCATATTTGGACTGACGTGGATGAAGTTCTCCAGGAAACAAATCATAGGTTTTGAACTGATCTACTTTTCAACAGTAGTGCTCATTTCTCAGACCTTTATTGCTTTTCAAGGATTCTTCTTGTGCAAGCAGAATAATTGTAATAGTTCTGCTCTTATGAAGAGGTGTTCTCATATGCTATAAGGACTGCTTATGTCCTATTGAAGATCTTTTGTGATTCTTTTTTGTTTTTATTGAGTATATTAAAAGAAAAGCATACAAGAGTTAAAAACTGACTGTTTTGATTTTCACAGAATACTCTGTGCCTGGAATCTGACAGAGATATGTTTGTTATGAAAGAAAAGAGGAAACACCTTATGTATTGCCCTTGGAAATTTCCACGGCTACGTACCCAGCTATTTCTAATTGCACATGCTGCAGCCACGCAGTGCAAACACGAGTTCTCTCTTTCTTTTCCAGCACAATAATGGCAAATGGATGACATGACTGAAATATATCAGTGAGATTCTTGCTATAAGCACGACTGTACAAGGAAATGGGTAAGACAAGGTGTTTGTTTAGACCTGCCTTCACAAATGAACACCCCTGTTTTGTGCTCATGTCTTCCCCTGAGCTTTTTTCTGAGAGCCACCCTGCCACAGCAAAGGGACAATTAAGAGCTGTGGGAGCTGGGTGCCTCGCTACTGTCTGTAACTCTGAGACTTTCCCCCACAGGCTGTCTTTTATTAGACTAAATGGCATGGCTGGAAAAGATTAGACAAGGTTTCTAGCACATAGCACCTTTGCTACGTCTGAAATGCAGCAGCTGACTTCAGATCTAAAAGCGAACCAAAACCAGTTGCTTGGAATTTGGTGCATGTACATTGCTCCCTTATCATAACATTGCTTTCAGTCACTTCTTCTAGCTGAAGTCAGCCAGTATGATACTGAAGCCTGAAATATTTGCTTGAAAGAGTCTGTTCAAGGGTGGCATTTGGGAGAGGACAGGAACAATAAACAGGCCAAATTCACTGCTTTGGGAAGTGGAGAAAACTGAGTTGGTATGGGCGGTGAGCTCAGCTGTGAGCACAACTCTGGGAAGGAGTGAACAAAAAACTAAGTGTATAAGTACTTAGGCAGGTGTTATACATCATTCAGTCTATCTATATATGTTTTGAAGGGGACACTCCTGCAGCAAGTGAAATGATGCTACAGTGTCTGTTACTGTGGGGTATTTACCTCATTTAACAACAAGGTCAGGTTGGCTCAGCAGCCCACCAGCTTTGCCTCTGTAAAAGCAAACCCCCCAGACCCTCCCAGCACCCTCAAGCCTTCCTCTTTCTTAACTGGTTTCTGGCCCTTTAGCCTTACCAACACTTCCCCAATTAAAATGTTCCGGCCCTGGATGTGGGAAGCCATGCACAGCTGCGTGCCTGACTTTCCAGCCCTCTGCCGTAATGGCTGGAGCTGCTGGCCAAAACCTTGGAAACAGATTTTTAATTTAGATTTTTGGCCAAGCTGTGGCCTATTTTAAGCCTTTAAAAACACTCTGGATCTCATGCAGATCTCCTTTGCCTTGAAGTAAACTAGTGGCAGCAGCACAACTGAGCTTCTCAGTGGCAGCCCCGGGTAAAAGTGCCAGGTAAAAGGGAGACAGGATCAGGATCCTGCCCGTTGTTTTACTGTCTGCACAGAGGATAGGGTAGCTTCAAGTTTTGTTCCAGACTCTCAGCAGAGGCAGACCCTCTGCAGTTTTGTCAGTTTAATGGGAATTTAATGTATCTTTTTCTTCTCTCCAGATGTGTTAACAGATACACAGATCAGCAGCTCTATAGCCAGATCCCTGAATGAAAGTGTGAAGGTGTTAAGGGTGTAAAGAGCTTTCCCTTGTACTCTCCAGGACATGTCACAGGCTGTAATAACCCCCAGGGTGTCCCTGCTACCTACCCTGCTGCCCTACAGGACCTCATGTTAGGGCTGGGGAAGAAGTGCCCAGGGGCTGGCAGACTCCCCACACCAGCCGAGTCTGGGCAAAGGATCAGGCTCCCTTTTTCCAGAGGTCTGTGATCAGTCCTGTTGTAGGGCACCACAGTGCCATTATCAGCCCTCTCCCAGCAACCCCTGGCATTTTGCACATAGTAAGGTCCCCCTAGCCCGGTGCTCTGCATCTGGCCATCACTTGCTGGTCATGACAACTGTTTCCCAATCAGGAACGTATTTGGTTGTGAAATAAAAAGGTTTTTATGATATCAGAGCAGTGATCGACTTCTAAAAATATGAAGGCCAAAGATTGACCTGGTTTATAATGCAGATTAGGAGGTGACTTGCTTTACATGGTGTAGTGACCTGTGAGGAGGGAGGCCTGGGTAGCTGGGTAGCTGCAGCAGCCCTTGGCCACCTCATGCCCCAGTGAGCCAGCCTCTCTAGGGCACGTGGTGCATCTGTCTCATCCTTTGCCAGGGACAGGGATAGGCCAGGTCACACTGCCCCAGCTTAATAGGGCTCTTCTGACAGAAGCAGTCTCTTCACAAGAGGAAAAGCACTTTGCCTTGTCTTTTACACAGGGCAAGCAGAGACATCAGACATTAACTTTTCTCTGTTGCCAGTGCGTGGGGTCAGAGTTTACATCAAAGACCTGCAGAAGAACATGAACTCTGCTCCTCTTCTTACCAGTGCAAGCTTTAGGGCTGATACTTGCCTCAGCAAAAACAAGTTCTTGGTGCTTAGTTGCTCTGTGCCTTAGTTGTCTACAAATGGAAATCCTGTGATGATGGCAGTGTTGAAGGCCTGAGACAGCTATAAAACATCACTCCTTTGCTCTGGATGGCACTATTAATTCAGCTCATTTATGCAGCAAATATACTGTTTTGTTTAACAGTCTGCAGTTGGGCTGAGGTATCCAGTGCCAGGCAGATTAAAATTCATGCAGCATTATTAATTTTCAGTTACTATTCCTCTCCTTTGCTGTTAAAAAGGGACTATAGATTTATAGTTCAAACACAAAGGTGCCTGGTGACTAATACAAAGCACTGGCCTGCAGACTGGGTTGTTCTCTGCCATCAGGCATGGCTATGGAGGCTCAGGCATTGCTATACTCACTGACATGCTTTTCTGTGTGTGCAATGACTGAACAAAGATTGTGAATGATTTTGCTGCAACAGTTTTATGAATCCCTCCTCAAACCTAACACTTACTAAGATTGTGTTCTTTTCAGTTGGACTCTTATAGTTGTGTCTTGATGTAAGTATAATATTATGTCACCCATCACTACAGGGAAAATGACAACAGCCAATATATGTATGTTGGAATGATATAGGCTAGTTATAAGGTGTCCACTGTGATTCAGCATTTGCTGAGCTGTTAACACATTTCTTTTCAGTTGACAGTGCTCACTGTAACTGGAAGTCTAATTGGAGTAAAAGACTTGCACAAATCTGCTGTCCTATAAAATTTTATTTGGAAATCGATGTGCAGTACAGTCAGCTCCACTTACCTTCCAATTTATTTTTTTGTCAATGTTTGTCTTTTAAATAGTGTGCTGGTTTATGTGTAATCAAAATTAGTAGAGAAAAAAATAAGCCAGGGGATGTGAGTGAGACAATACAGCTACACAGCAGCCTTCAAAGCTCTGCAGATCTAGGCAAGTAAAGCAGATGCCTCATGATCCCATGAGCTAGCAACTCTCCCAGTAATGAAGAAATGTGTAATAAAAGCTTTGGAGAAGAGACAAGACTTGTGTGCTGCAGACAGCCTTGGTTAGGATCAGATTTTAACACAAATTTTCATGTAGCTTCACCTCACCATGCCTGACCATGCAGCGTAACATTTCTGCTCAGTAACAGCCACTTGCTCACTCCATCCCTGTGGGGTCGCCTGTGGCCTCTCCGTTGTGGAGCTGCTTCTGGTCTGTTTTGGGATTTGATTGAAGGACTGGAAATGTTGGAGATTCAGGGTGGAAATTTGGGAAAGGGACAGAGGGTCACTGAAATGGACCAGAAACTAGCATTTTGTGGTCCAGGAGAAGGAAGCAGAAAGGCAGTGTTGCAGGTTTGGAAGTCAGAGGTGGAGTCATCAAGGAATATCCAACACAAACCGATAGCTAGCAACAAATGCAGGACCCCAAACAACATGGTGATTTTAAGTAAATAATTTTCAATGAAAATAAATATGGCATTGTTCCATGAGGACAGCTATAACAAGGGAGGAAGTCATTTCACAAACAAACATGAACAGAGATCAGCTCTTCAGGCCAGGAGAAGTGAGGAGTGTGGTCCCTTCCAACCTTGAGATAACCTTGGGGTGAGGTACAGACTGGGAGGGAAACAGTGGAAGTCAGTGTGACTTGGCACTGGTCATCGCCAAGGGAATGTGATATGTCAGACTCATTTCCAAAAATCCTGTCGCTGTCTGTCTCAATTATCAAGGACTGAAGCACAGGCTGCTCTTGTGCAGACTACACAGGATGGGGCATGGACACACAATGGCTTCCCAAACCTGTTCTTTGGCCTTGCCAAGGTCTGTCTGCTCAAGTAAGGACCACTTGTCCTTTCTTTCCCTCCAAGGCATAAATCTCTTCAGAAAGAGATGGGAAATAGGCCAAGGTTCTGTTGGTCTTTATCTTTTACCTTCTGCCTCCACCTTATGATCCAGACCTGAGGAAGGGACGTAGCCCCAGACTCCATCATACAGCCACAGCCAGGTTATGTAGCCGAATAGTGCAGATACTGCAGACACTGGTCATTAGTGGTGGGGTTAAGCTCCTACAGCACCCCATAGGGTGTGGTCTTTACTTAAAGTAATTTATTTTTGATCTTAATTCAGTGCATAGGCAGGGTGATAGAGGATTGGGACAAAAGTTTACCAGCACAAAACTGTAAATGTAGCCTCTGAAACAGCAGTTATTTCCTTCTTCTGGGCAAGTTTGCTGCTGGTTTGTGTACAAAGAGGGCAGACCACTTGTGTAAGGACATGAAGTTATAAACTCAAAAGAATATTTACCGTGGAGCTATAGGACTGATCAACTTTGCAAGTTTGCATTCATCAGTTTAAAAATCACAGAATCACAGA
>VZRW01008971.1:0-131322 GCA_013398125.1 Aegotheles bennettii
CTGTGATTCTGTGATTCTTGTTTAAGATCAATGCAAGCTCAGATTTAGTGAAATTCCAGCCTTACTTTCCATTGAAAAAAGTACTCTTTGACCTTCTCTTGTTAACTTCTTTTTTCTGTCTTTCCACTGAATCATCTAAATTTGTTTGCCTTCTTGAAGTTCATTGTTTTATTTTGGTGTTTATCTCTCCCCTTTTAAAGGAATGTGAATTCTGTAAGTTAATCATGACTTGGTCACAGTTCATTGCTATATCCTGAGATACAGTTTGCTATCAAGGATTCTCCCAATTAGGAATTTACTGCCATTGAAATGACAGCAGTTAACAGCCTTAGCAACAGTGGTGGTAACAGCAGCTGTCAGGTGTGTGCTGGATCATGAATCCTGTTTTATGAAACTCTGACCAATATAACTGTGTTTAGAAACTGCCAGAAGTGCTCTTTCAACAATTTTGATAGTTGTGGAAAAGTTATTTTCTTTGTTGTATATAACATATTTTATAGAGGTCTCACTAGAAGATAAACACTTCTTTCTAGTGCCTCTCAGGAGCATACTTTAGTGTGAAATCAGTAGACACTTTTGTGAAATTTCTCCATATTGAGCTGTATGCTAGCAGCAGCAAAAATGAGCTGCTTCCCCTCTCTAATTTGAATGTGAATGTGGTGGGCCTGTAATCACATCCACTGATTGACACTGAAGTTGGGGTATTGCAATAGTGTTGTCATTGGTGATAGTTCATGTTTCCATTCTGTATTCCAGTAACATGTCTCAACTCTTAGGTGCTATGAGAAAGACAGAATTGTTTAATTCTTTTTGGCTTTACTGCCAAGGTTACGGATTTTCATGGATATTACTTCTTGTCTGTCAGCCAAGAACCAAGAAAAAGTATGGGAAGTGCTCATTTCACATTGGTCACTAGACAACCATAAGATGTCCTGGGTGAATCTACATTCCTCTTTTCAGTAGCAGTTTCATACCTGCTCCAACGTTTATATTTTGTGCCTGTACCATTAGCTAGTGGTTGGTTTTCAAACATAATAGAAACCATTTGGCTTGCACTGTGAGGTACTGACAATGCTGTAAGAAATGAAAATGGGAAGTTTTGTTATCAGCATTCCTCATGTGCCTTTAACCAAGAACTCTGACGTCTGTGTATGTAAGCACTGGATCATTGCATAAAACAGGAATGATCTGAGCCTGGTGCCAGACTGTGACCTAAAAGCTGAAGAGCACCGTATGCCATTATCTTTCACTGGAGCTGTATAGTCCTGCTCAGGAATTTACTTTGTCATTTGTCCTGTCTCTATAAATTAAGCGGTTTGCTGTAGTCTCACCATCAGAGAATAATGTGCTTTGTGTTTTTTCTTACTTGCCTTCAATCTTTATTGCTATCTAGTAATGTAATAATAATTTATTTATGAAATATTTCCTCATGTGCTTTGTATGTCTCATAATATAAATGCAGTTGAAAATACACTTTAAATGATTGATGTTGCAGCACAAATAGAAAAATAAAGTGGTTTTGGTCTCTAAAAGTAATGAAGTAGCTGATTTAATACAGTGCAAGTCTTTAGTGGGATCATATTGTGTGGTAAGCTTCATGGTATTAAAAAAAAAACCAAATACATGATAAATATGTAAAAATCATAACTATTATAGGTGTTCAATTGTGAAAATAAAGAAACTGAAATCTGATTTCCATAACAAATAATGTTCATATGGGTGCAAAATCTTAACTTCGAAAGAGTAGTCTTACCTGTGAATTCAGCCATTTTCACAGTATGATTAACACTTCTCTTTTAGAGGTATATTACCTGAGTAGCTGGAGGCATTACTATTTGAATATTGACATTTACTGTGATAGAGTTTTTTCAAACCGTGTATTCATTGCAGGTGGCCTCTCTCTCACATACCTTAGTGAATTAAAAAAAAATAAAAATTGGGCTAGACCCTGAAACTCTCAGGTAAGATAATTTAAACTTTTCTACATATTTACCTTTGAAATGTTGAAATTTGTCAAAATATCATGGGCATGTCAATGACTTTCAGTTCATAACCCCAGTCATTTCCTGAACTGAAGTTGTAATATGATATCTCTGTAACATCATACCCTACTTTTTGGTTTTAGTTTCTGCATCGACACTTGCTGAATATATTTTACATATAATTCTTTCCTGGTTAAACAAGTACAGAATAAACAGTCTTCGGATCCACACAGTATGTATAGAATGGGGAAAAAAGGGGGACAAATGTTTTTTTTTCTAAGCAGATTGCTATTTCAGTTGAACCTGAAAGTCATCATGAAGTTCTTCATTAGCTATAATAAGATTCTTTAAACATCTCACCTGTTCTTTCTCAGGTCAAGAGAAAAGTATTTGAAAACCTTTGATTCTCCTCCATCCTACCCCGCCTCAACCCCAAGTTGTCTTTTACTGAGTCAGACTATTGTCATAGACTTCCCATTTTAGACCATTCTTTGTCTTTTATGTTGAGCATGCCTTTCACAACCTTTCTTTGCACAGCTTTTGCCACAGCAGCATGTCAAATAACAGGTGCAGTTCAAAAGTAAAGAAAAAAATATTTCTAAAGTGAGAAAAAGAATTATATTACTGATACAAGTGATCTTATGATCTTTAAAAAGGGAGAAAAACTTAGGAAGATTTCCTGAGAGAATGAGATGCACGTGGGAAGTTTGAGACAAGTATTTAATGCTTTTTTCCTTTTGGAAGAGCCTCTATTCAGTCAGTAGTTATAGCAATGCTTGCAGAATACTGTAGATGCATTTTGAAATGCTCTCATTGCAGGGGGATTTTGTGGTTAATTACTAGTGTTGGTTTATTTGTGTATTCTTTGGAGGATAATTATTAAGCAGATTCAAAGGTGGTGACAGCTGCAATGCCTCTATGCTGATTGCAACCACTAGTTTGTGAAATTTTCAGACCAAATATATCCTAAAAATATTGACAGTTTGCTTGCTGTAGTAGTGCTTGCTGCTAGTATTTGCTATTTCAGAACTATATGTAAAGTAGGAAGTGACTACAAAGCAACTATTATAATTGTAGAAATAACACATATATTATAGCTGGCAAAATATTTTTTCGTGTTTACAAGACGTACTTCAAGTTGCATTCAGTAACTTATTGTCAAACAATATTAAACACTATTTTTTTTTTCTTTGCAAGTGTTTGTACAACTGTGCAAGAAAGAAGATTATAGGAGATTAAAGACTGGTTGTATAGAATACTTTCATCAGCATTCTAGCTACTTGCCACACATTTTGTCAAAGTTTTTAAATTCCTGACCTTTGATATTTTTTCACTTTAAATTTCATTAGCTATTAAAGCAGCTGTCTTTAACCATTCTATTGACTGCAGATCTCTCTGTACTTTTCTGATTTGTTGTAGGTCATTATTTGAACTAACACTGTTAATCTTAATGTAATCTAAATAAGCATTTTCAATGCTTTAAAAAAACCCGTATTCCTTTAATTCATTTCATATTGGGACAAAAAAATAAGGCTGATAAAATCCAAAGTTGCATTTGACAATCTTTGCAATTCTAGTCTCTGAAATTGCAATCTTGTATTTGGGATTTTGTCATTTGGTAGTAGTGCAAGTACTTACCTTTCCTTTTATCTGCCTAGGTATTTAAAGTTTGAGGAAGGGAAAAGGGTATAAATGTTCAATTCTTCGCTGTTACTTTTGAATTTGCTTCTTGTTCTGGGTCAGTGGAAGAAGAATGCCTGTGACATTAGGCCTGCGGTAGTTATATAACCCTCTAAAAGAAGTGCAAAATTGTCCTTTTTGACTGGGGATCCCTGTTGGCCACCTTTCTTCCACTATCTTTTAGTGATTGAAAATTTTATTTCTCTAGGACAACCTGTATGAAATTTTCCTTATAAAAGTCTGAGACTCAAGTGATCTAATTAAACTCAGGATTTATTAACAACACAGAAGCTGCTCAAGATTAGAAGAAAGTAAATGTTTTGTATAGCATATCTAGCCTGACATTCTGTGAAGATCATCTAGATAGATCTCCCTAGAGTTTAGTTGCACTGAATAAAAATACATTTATAGGAAATATTTCTTCTTTTTCTTCTCTGAATTTCTTTTTAGGCAGTTTAGTTGCAGAAATCTTTAGTTTCAATAGACTCAGGCTTTCTTTTTCTTCCTTATATTCTGCTCCTTTATATTTGTGACCTTTCCTGTTATTCATTTTCTAGTTGTATGAAGTCACTGTTATTGTATTCATACCTTCCAAAGACAGGTCACTCCATTCCTGATGGCAGAATTCAGCATCCTTTAGAGACTCTTGTTCAAAGTAATTAAACAACAGATAGGAGTTGGCATCTAGTCATGTCTGTAGTCTGGGTTGTCTGAAAAGTCTCTGACAACTGAGTGATCTTAATCAGTGAGTGAGGGAATGATTTAGCAGAGACAACTGTTGATCAACTCCCTGCTGCTAAATGATAGCATCTTTGATGATGTTATTCACTATTGCCAATAGGACTCATTTTGTTTCCCAGTAAGATGTCACTGAAAACAACATGTCCGTAAGAGTTGTTGCTATTTTTGCATTCCAGAAGTGGGTTAAAGACATCTAGATATAGTGAGATGTCACAGGACCTTTCAATATTTTTTTCTGTTTTCTCATTTCTACCACAATGGCTTCAGGAAGGATATGGAGTGATGTTATTCAACTAAAAGCCATGGTAGAATTACAAACTGTATAAAACTGAAGAACAGGATTTGAAATGTTTTCTCCAAACTCACTCACTTTGAAAACATCTTTCTTCCTGGCTTTGAGAGGAAATGTTCAATCCAGGTGTTCACAGAACATATGACCGAAATGATTTTTCCTTGGCTTGGGGCTATTTCTTAAAGGATGGAAGTATTATTTCTTAAACCACAAATCTCAGGACTTACTAAAACAACCAACCAACAAACAAACAAAAAGCATAATACAATTTCTATCTTGAAAAATTAGTTCAATTCAAGAAAATTAAAAGAAAATAGGCAAACAGAATATCATAATGGCAGCATTACTGTTTTATTTCTGATTGAGATGAGTATCTTCGAGTCATCTGTCATAAATAGATATCATCTCTTTGCAAGATATCATGTGTCTGCCCTCCTTCATATAGCATCCTTAAATATGTTTCACATTTACATACAGTATATACAGCTTTGCTCAGTGTCCATAATTGGTGAGGTCATCTCACCATCTCAATGGCATGGAATAAATGCATAAAACAGCATGGAAACCATATGTATAAATACTGCTGGATCTACCCTGGCTCTGGTACGCTGTACTCCTTGGGCTGGGGTGCACAGGAACAGAGGTGACAGCAGCAACAGTCTTAAGGCAGAGCAAAGAAGCTGAACTCGGAGAGATTCAGGTTATTGCCATCTTTCCCAAATGAATCTACAAAATTCCACTGACCAAAGACAAAAGACCACTGACTTAACTTACAGGTATCTAACTGACTGAGCCCTGGACTATAATTAAGTTTTTCCTAGGCAGAGGTAGAGATACAGTGTGTTCAGACTATATTCTCAGTATCGTTCTATGTATAAGCATGATTGGCTGATATTAGAACTGAACCTTTGAAAAAATAGTTGAATGGAAAGACAGGCATTCATGATATTGGAGCTCTGATTGTTGTGGGAGTACTTTTTTAAAAAATCCATGGTTCTTTCTCTTCCAATAAAGTGACGGCTTCCTATCTATCTTTTGTTGTAATTGTTTCACCAAGCACTGAGATGCACCTAAGCCTTGTTTTACTGAATTTCTTATTGTATGTCTTAAGGTATGTTTTGTGTTGAAATTTCTTAGCTATTTATATGTAAATAAGTAAATTTTCTGTAATTGCTACTAGAATAGCCTGCTTTCAGCAGTAATCTAATCTAAGTTGCACATTTTTCTCTTCATTATCCACTCATAATGGCATTTGAGTGCAAACGGTTTGATCCATCTGTCCCCTTTCAGAAAAGAAAAGAAATTTTGTTTTGAGGATTAAATGCAGCTATATTTTAATAACATGCGGTGCTAGACATGGCATAACAAGAGTAGGGAGCATGGGGACCATCCCCATGTGTAGGAAGACAAACTGTTGGGGAAAAAGACTGTCCTGGTTAAACAGAATGTAAGGTGGAAGTTAGGAAAAAAAGGAGAGTGTATTGCCTCTGGAAGGAGGGCAAGTGTCTTGGGAGGACTATAGGGATGCTGAGAGGTCATGTAGAGAGAAAGTCAGAAGGGCCAAAGCCCAGCTGGAACTCAATTTGGCCTCTGTAGTCAAAGACAATAAAAAATGTTTCTATAAATACGTTAGTAGCAAAAGAAGGGTCAAGGAGAACCTCCAACCCTTGTTGAATGCAGAGGGTCAAGGAATGAGGAAAAGGCTGAGGTACTTAATGCTTCTTTGCCTCAGTCTTCAATACCAGTGGCAGTTGTGTTCAGGACACCTGGCTCCCAGAGACAGAAGTTAGGGATGGAGAGCTGAGCAAGGCCCCCATAATTCCTGAGGAAATAGTGACCTCCTGGGCTAACTGGACACCCACAAATTTATGGGCCCAGATGGAATCCACCCCAGAGTAATGAGGGAGCTGGAGAAAGAACTTGCCAACCTCATTTACAAGCAGTAAATGGTAAACTGGAGAAATTCCTGGTTAAGTGGAGAAGTTCCAACTGACCGGAAAATAGCAAACATAACACCCATCTACAAGAAGGGTAGGAAGGACCATGTGGGGAACTACAGGCCTGTCAGCCTGACCGCGGTACCAGGCAAGGTCATGGAACAGATCATCCTGAGTGCCATCACACGGCACATGTAGGACAATCGGGATCAGACCCAGCCAACATGAAAGGAAGGTCTTATTTGACCAACCTGATATCGTTCTATGACAAAGTCACCTGCTTAGTAGATGAGAAAAAGGCTGTGGATGTGGTCTGTCTAGACTTCAGTAAAGGGTTTGACACTGTCACCCACAGCCTTCTCCTAAGAAGACTGCCTGCCCATGGCTTGGATGGGTATACTTTCTGCTGGGTGAAAAACTGGCTGGAAGGATGGGCCCAGAGAGTTGTGGTTAATGGAACTAAATCCAGTTGGCAGCTGGTCACTAGTGGTGTTCCCCAGGGCTTGGTGTTGGGCCCAGCTCTGTTTAATATCTTTATTGATGACCTAGTTGAGGGGATCGAGTGTACCCTCAGTAAGTTTTCAGATGGCACTATATTGAGTGGAAGTTTTGATCTGCTTGAGTGTAGGAAGGCTCTGCAGAGAGATTTGGACAGGCTGGATCGATGGGCAGAGGGCAACGGGATGAGGTTCAATAAGGCCAAATGCTGGGTCCTGCGCTTGGGCCACAACAACCCCAGGCACTGATACAGGCTCGGGGAAGTGTCTGGAAAGCTGCTCAGCAGAAAGGGACCTGGGGGTGCTGGTTGACCGCCAGCTGGATATGAGCCAGCAGTGTGCCCAGGTGGCCGAGAAGGCCAATGGCATGTCTAAGAACCCCCTTTTAGAAGTTTTAGTGGATCTGATGACTTTCATTGTCCTAAGAGGAGAGAGCATTGGGTTGAGAGAAGAACTCCAAGAGCAGTCTGCAAAGTCAGCAGCAAGGATGCAGCTAAGATATTCATAAACACTTAGTGTATATGCTATAGCAGGCTAGGAATGCCATGTTATTGCTATTAGCAGAGCCATAAATACATTTGGAAAAGTGGGATAACTGAATTTTGCCTAGAATATATTAAGAGTATTCTTTGATGAAAAACCATGGGAGAGAATGGGAAATTTTTGAGAAATGGTTGGCTGAATGTTGTTTGCAAGGATGGTACCTTGTGCTGCTGTATGTAGATTCATGCATGTGTATGTTAACCTGTGGCAAACTTGTGACTTAGGTGTTCCGTGTTGACTATGGAGCCTATTAAGGCACAATGCAGATCCTACAGAGTGTAATTCAGAGCTTTAACCTAACTGCTGAGGAGTCTGACAGTGAGATAGTATCCCTGAAGGTCTAGATGTCACATATCAAAAAGTGATACAAAATGTGTCATTTGATGTTCATTGTCATTCTTGCAGTTTTCATGAACTCTTACATATTTTAGTGAATGTTCATGTAGTGTGGTCAGTAGAGAAGTGTGAAGTATTCATGAATATACATGCATATTTAATAACTACTCCCAAGGGTATCTTCCTGTTCTGGTAATTGGTGTTTCACATTCCATCTCCTGTACTTGTGAAACAAATTGTGTCAGATTTGGGAGTCAGACAGACTGCACAAAAGATAGTTCTGGAGGCTGGGTAGGTGCTTGGTGTTTCAAACACAGAAACATGCATGCTGTTCTCTGAATAGTACACAGCCAAAATTTCATTAGACTTTTATCCATGGGACACATTTTTTCTATTCTGTCATCAATCTGGTAACTACCTTCTGTTCTTTCTCCCACAGAAGCCTTGTTAGGTAGAAGGAGTAGCTGTTTTGTGCCAAACAAACACCTGTACAATCTGGCCTTAAAGCTAGCTTAATCAATTCAAGCAGACTTCTTTTAGGTCAAGCAGTGATTTTCCCATGGTCTTAAGCCAACCTGTTGCCCTGACATTGCCACTATTTTTGATTTTGTGAGAAAGCAGTGCCATGAAGAAGACTAAAAAGTGCTTTTGGCACCAATTTTGACTTTGGGTACTCTTGTAATATAAAATAAATTAAAGCTGCCTTCAAACATGGGCAGATGAAGTGAATATGAAGATAATTTTGTGCATTTAAGTTTCCTCACATTGTAGCCTACCCTTCCATGAAAAAGTAAGCAAATAACTGAATTTATGTGCAGATTATTGCAGTGGGATTGTAACAAGAATATCAGAATCACTTGTCTCAAAGATGCTTCACTATAGCAGCCGTTCACATGCAACTATTTACCAATACAGACTTGAAAGCATTGTCTATGAAAACTTCTTTCATTATAGCAGCAGTTGGAGTAATTTTCTGTAATTACTTATTCTCCAATGAAGATTAAGTTCCAACGGGAGACTTGCAATGCTTGATAAACCTTAAAGAGAAATGATAATGTGGCTTCAAATGGTACCTTGGAGATAAAGGTGCAAGAACGTGACTTTGGAACATGGATCAGAAATGTTTTGCTTTTCCTTCACTATGTTGCCTAAGATGTCTAGGAAATGGACAAAAAACATTATAAAATGATATTGATTATATTAAATGTTTTGAAAGTTTAAGCATGAACCTGTATTAAAAAAAGTAATATCAGCAGCAGGTTTCCACATTAAACACTTGATATTTAATGATTTTTCTCTCTGTCAAGTCTGTGCATGAGAGAGAGAGAGAACTGAGACTAATATTTTTCCTTTTGTATGATGTGCTCATTTACTAGGACAAATCTTCTCTTCTCTACAGAAGCACATATGGCAGAAGGAAGCAAAATAAATCTGGTTCCTCTTTGTAGATCGGAACAGGATGTGGAAAGCTTATGTTAAAGTATAAGAGGACTACAGCCTTTCACATTAGGGACATATGTTCAAAGGGGATCCATCTGTACTGCTGTGCAGACGTGTTATCGTGTCTCTGACTGCACTGGGCAGGAGCCAAGGCTACTGCTGCAGTCAGGGACTCCAGCCACCTTCCCGTAAGTGCTTGAAGCGAGTGAAGGTTCTGTACCTCAGTGAGGGCTCCTTTGTCAGACCAGCCTTCTTCAAATCAATGCTTAGTTCACTCTGAGTTTTCAGGTATTATTTTTAAAATTTGTCCTCAGGTATGTTCTGTGAAAAAAAAATAAAAATATCCATTCTTGAGATAAGACCTAATGGCTTCCAGGAATGTATTTTCATGGGTCAATTTTAAACCCCTTCATAGTAGAGAATTTTAATGGAAACTCAGAACTGTTTGCTTAGTGTGCAGTTGTAATATGTTATCTAAGCTGAATAGCATGCGCAATGCAGAGCTTTAAACTTAAGTGCCAGGTAAATAGAAAGCAGGAATGTTTCTTACTCTTGAACTTCTCTGTCCTTAAGCCGGTGAACTTAGCATAATATTATTAGCACTTTATTTTAATATAGAATTATTGGACTCTGGGTAAATAGAAAGGAATGATTCAAATTCAAAAACACTAAACTGCATAAAATAACTATCATTCACTGACTATAATTGTCTGGTCAAGGGCTTTTTGAAGTAGTTTGACTCAAATTCAAAGCACACAGCTGTTGATTAAATGTCATCTTTTAGTCACAGGGAGAAGAAGTTTTATGTTTCTTGTTACCAGGTCATCCTGCTTTTATTTAATTTTCTTTTCATTTTTCTTGCTTATGTTGTCATTATGAGACCCAAGCAATTGCTATAGCACAGCAGTTATAATAATACAGGAAAAGAAATTCAATCATATTTGTATGTAAACTACAGAACTGACATGCTTTATTTTGACTAGCTGCTTCCTTGCTGTTTTCCAGGAATTGTTAACATACTTCTATGTATTATCAGAGCTGCCACAGCTGAGGATGGTATGGATTAAACTTTACTACAGCATAGTAATAGTATGAGATTGCTTTTTCAGTGCACTGATATAAATGTTTTCATTACTGTCTTAAAATAAATACATTTTGTGCCTTGAAGGTTACAATGCAAGGAAACCCACAAAACTATCTTTAGAAGCCTTCACCGCTTCTTCTTCTTCCTAGTGAAATATTGTTACCCTTTCATTTGCCACAATTTCTGTCCTATGCGAGTCTTAGTGCCAATAAGCACAATTTTTCTCAGGGCCAAAATTATCTTTGAACATTGATTTCTTGATGAAGACTCAACAGCTTACTATTTGCATAGTCAAAATCTGTTATATTTTCAGTGCGATGTGCTGCTTAGTCCAATCTTGTTCTTAAAGTAGAGTCATGGGGGACTATTTATCTCCAACTCTGAGACACAGGTGTACACCTCAGCCACATCTCTGTTCTATTTTAGATATGTCCTAATTTCACTGGAAAGGAAACCTGGGTGCCTGTGCCAGAGGGCACATCTGCATGTCACTAGCTGTAGATAATCAGGAGACCAGAACTTCAGGAACATGCAGAGGGCAACTCTCCTGCTCTAGACCTTGTGGTCAAGACCTGCCAGTCTTGATTGGATTACTGGAAGGCATAATGAACGCTTCAGATAGGCCTGTCTCTGTGTCTCATAATAAACCAGATAATAAAAAACTCTCCAAACACTGAAGAGAAGAAAGGTACATACAGATCTGCATCTGTAGTGTAAATTGAGAAGATTGTTTCCCTGTCTGATTTTAGGAAAAGAGAAAGCAGATTCATATGCTCAAAGATGCCTTCAATTCCTTCTTCCAGCATTGTCTGGAATCCTGTATTGGGGTAGGTGTAGCTACTCCAATTAAGGCGGAAAGAATTTTCTCAGTGGTATCTTTAAATAAAAAGTTTGTCCTTTTTCTACTTCAGTGACACTAAAAAATTTGGTTTTGCAATGTCCACAAGAAACGTGTGTGTGTATGTGTCTTTGTTGAGGCACTGGTGGTATTAATCATTGTTCAGCTTTCCTTTCATGGCCTTCATCATAGTCAAATGATCCTAGGTTCTTCTGACACTACAAGACCTTCAAGCAAGGAAAAATATTTGCTCTTTGTGTTGAACAGTTTATACAGTATTGACAAAAGTTACAAATAGGAACTAACTGTACATTATACAAAACAAATGGATTGTGAGGGTAGGTTCATTTTACGTAGGCAATACAGCAGTGACTGATTGGATGTTTGTCATTCAAATAGAGAAAATATAGAAATAACGTGTCAAAAGAAAGCAAATCAAATTATTTTCTCTTCAGAGTAATGCTAAAGAAGTAAAAATATATAGGTACTTTAAAGCTAAAATGATAAGCCATAGAAGTGATAGAAACCAACCCTTAATAAATTATTTTCAAGCTCTCTTGTGAGTAAGATTTCTTCTATTTTAGTCCTATTAAGTCTTTGATATGTCTTGGAAACACTGCAATTAAAGTCAAGCAAAACATATAGTCACCAACTATGATGTTCTTGTTATGAATTATTATTATTATTAACTCTTATTCATAAATTGGATGACAGGAAAAAAGGCCACCAATGTTGGCCTTGTGAGATTTGAAGTTAGTTGTCATCTCTTGTTTGGCTCAACGCTTGCATGAGCTGGTCTTAATGAATCATCAGCTTTTCAGCTGGTAGTCTGTTTACATGTCTGCAACAAATTCCTGATTTTCTTTCCTTTTTTTCTGTTTTCTTTTTTCTTTTTTTCTTTTTATTTTTTCCTCTCCTTTTCCCGTGCCTTGTCATGCAAGACTTTCAAAGCATCTTTAAACTTAGTGCATTATGTATTTTCTTTTACATGCAAGCTATTCAGGTTAGACCTCAATATTTAATAGGAGCTTTACATAAGCTTGAGCAGCTTCTGCTTTCATATACATTTGCCATCTACAAGGAAATCACACAGAAACTCTGAAATGCTATAGTCATAATCTCTGTATTGATATATTTCTTAAAATTAATGTAATGTATATATAATGCAACACGTTTACTGAACACTTAGCAATAGTGGTGTATATGTCTCAGCTTACTCTGTGGTTTTGAACAGCAGTTTAAAGCTGCCTAGAGAGGGCAGCTCAGAATTCACCTAGGCCAGAGATATGTTCCTAGACTAGTATAATTTCTCTCTTTCTCTTAGCAAAAGAAATCTGTTAAAAGCTGACCAGAGAGCACCAGCATGCTACTTTTTTTTGCTAATTGACATCTAAAGGCCCACTTAGAAATCTCTGTAGGTTATAAAGGCAGATTGGTTGACCTCTTATATCAGGGAGCTAGTTGGATCCATGACTTCCTGAATGTTTAGAGAAAAGGGGAATGTGACAGAGAACCATTGATTTAAGTATAGTTAGGTATTGAGTCTGTCATGTCAAATAAAAAGTCCTGCAAGTCCTCTACAAGATATGTTTATAAATAGAGGAATCATTCTGGAAGCAACTCAAATGCTGTCAGTCCCAGAATGTGTTATTTTTGCCTTAATACTTCAAGGTACTGAAATTATTTTGGTGCTATAATGATGCTATGAGGTAATATCATGCTTTATCCATATTTTCTAAAGTTTTGGGAAGAGTAGTTAACGTGTGGATGTGTCAGGTTTTTTATTGCCCTTTCTTTAAAATCAAGGAAAATTTAAATATGTTTAAATGAGGTAATTTTATTTTTATCTTACACAGTCATTCACTTAGAAATATATAAAGAGTTATTCCAAGAAAAGAGCTTAGTGCTCCTTATTAGTGTTGTGAATATAATTAATAGAACTAGGCAAGTGAAATAAATTGACATTTCAATAACTGTCCAATGGACCATGGATTTACTAGTCTTTTGTTTGCAATAATTTTGATCAAACTTGGATCTGACAAGCGTAAAAATAAATTAAATCTATAAGTGGGAAAGGTTGTCTGTTATTTTATATTCTGATGCAAAGTAGTCTTGTAATAATTGTAGTCACTTTTGTATGTTGAGGTTGGTTAGCTTTTCAACTTGTTATATTAGTGTAGTTGAAATAGACAACTCATTGTGCACTTTAGCTATCTATCCATGCATTTTTTCACAATTTCTGTGTGTATGTAAATGTAATATTTGTAAAAGAATATTAACATCACTGGAGGCTGTATTTCTCTATTCACAGCATCACTACTGCTGGATTGTGTGTATGTTGACCTTGATCAGTTGGGTTCATCCTTGAGGGTGGTTTAGCTTTTGCAAGTATTTTGTTGGTAGCCTCTCTGATAGAGCAAAGAGCACCAAATACTGCTTTGTTATGTGAACTTCTCATGTAGGAACTGTATGCATAAATTCTAACTTTACTCTCTTGTGCCATCAGTAGACATCTTTCAGTTAGTAGTAACTTGCCAAAGTGACTATAATAGCAGACATTATGTTTGTGCATCATCCCACTGTTGTAGGATTTAAGCTTTTGTAACCTTTGTGTGACTGTGGCTGGGGAATAAAATTGCTGTCAATCTCGCCTGTCACATTCACTTGTGATAAACTAAATTAAAAGAGCTGACCCATCGTAGCACCAATTATTTTCTATATGTGACCTCATACAACATATGCTACATGTTTCTTATTCTGGAAATAAAATGTTAATCAGGGTATATACTGTAGGAAAAGAGCAAGGATGTAATCAAGAGGTGGCTGGAGTAAAATTAAAGCTGGTAAAAAAGAGCCATGCTGACAAGTTTGGGCATATCACTAGGTGACATTGATTAAAACAAACAATCTGTGTTGTGAGATTGATGTCTGCATATATTGCATTTTTATAATTCATGTCCATTTCCTTCAGATTGAAAATTGAAATGGCAGATGATGAAATATGGACATTTCAGCATAAATATTGAAAAATAACAACTTCAATATCCAGTCAAATCACACTGAAGATAGTAACAGTAAGAACAAAGTTAACATCAAGGTCATTTTTGTGTAGAAATTACCTCTGTTAGGCTCCTAAAAAGCATTATTTAAAACAATTTTATTGGTTTCCTTTAGGTAGGGCTATATTAATCATAAATGCTTACTTGCCAAGAAACAAGTAGGAATCATGAGTTCCCTTGGTAAACTCCCAGGGGTGCTCTCACATATTTAAAATTGACTGTTGGGAGAGAAAATGTTCAATAATGAAAGTAGTGGATTAACAATGTCTTTTCACAAAATATATATTAATACATACTATTTTTTCCCCCCAACATCTAAGTTCAAAATCTGGACCAGAAGAGCACCACTATTGTCACACACCATACTTGTTTTTTCTTTAGTTGATGTTATTTTTTTTTTTAAAAAAAGGAAGAAAAAACATGAAAAGTTTGGTGAAATTATTACAGAGTTTTGTTGTATTACTGTTTGCTCAAAACCACATGACAGATTAGTACTGCAATTGCAGTACTACTTTCAACTGTATAATGCTTATGCTACTGGTGAGTGTTCATTTTCGGGGGAGATTGATTTCACTGAGCAGACAAGTATAATTGCTCATCAACATTGATAAAGGTTTTGCAGTTTGCCTATGTGATTAGATTACAGGAAGATACTACAGCTACCCCCGTGATTTGCAGTATGTTAGTCTACATATCATAAATCAGCAGTCTAAAAATATGTGGGAAGTGTACAGTGGTGACTCAGGAGTGACAGTTGTATCTAGTTCATTATTTGCGTGTTTTCTACGTGAGATGCCAGCTGTATAAAACTTGCTTCCACTTCTTAGAATGGAGAATATTTCAGCTGATTTTCACTTATCTGAGAATCCAGCAGATGAACTACTGTTTGATGAAATAACTGGATATTCTTCCTTAAGTTCCTGTCTGAATAGGGCATTTAGGAAGCTGAAATTGTGCTCATCAAATAACATAGTATCTGCATTTCCGAGGAAGTGATGAGGATGAATGTGATTTGGTACTGTCACAAAGTGTGTTGATCAGTAATGTACTGGCGTTTCTAGGGCAATAGTACAAAGTTCTTTCCCCATACATTTGGGAAAAGGAGGCTAAAATAGACCCTTTGCTTCATAAAAATCTGTCTCTGACTATCTCCTGCATCAAGATCATATACACAAAAAAAAGTCCCAAGTTTTATCCTGCAAATGGTTAGTCTTTTTTTGCCTTTTCATATTTGGGGACTTTCCTTTGGGAATGGTGAAAGAATTTGTCTAATCACAGGCTAAGTTTATTCGCGGTAACTTTGTAGTCATCAGTCCTGTGTCAACATCTTCTATCCTCACAGTATTTAAAAACAGTAATAAACATTTCTTTTCACTTTTTGTGCCAATTTCTGCCCCCTAGTATTGATATAGAAATATCATATAGTCTTCTGGTTTTGCTTGTTGGACAAACCAAATTTTGCTAGTTGTTTCTGTGAAACAGAATGTCACTTTTGGTCTCACTATTGCCTCTCCTTGTCGCGTGTTCTGAATTGCCTCAAAATGAATGGCTGGATCTGTATGTGGTATTGAAGTGATGCTTTTTGTTCTTTACTGCAAATAGGTCTCTTTCACAGCTGCATCATGGTGTTGCTGTGTAGTCACCTTGACAGACAATTATGCCACATTTTATTCTTCAGCTGTTTTGTATTTTTGGGATGTATGTTTATCCTGCATAGGTGGGAAAGTAAGAATTTTGGCTCTTTGCTGTGTTTTGTAGTATTAGACTGTAAGCATGTGTTTATAAATTTATAAACTGTAATAAGAAAGCCTGTGCATCTTTAAGTGCAAACAAAGCGGTGTTACTGATGAGTTTTTAAAACCATCAATTTTTATAACTTGTATAATATTATTAATGGTATCTTTTTTAACACTGTGGACTTTAAACATTAGCAATTTTACTACTGAAAAATCCTTAAGAGCACACCTGTAAGATTTTTTTTTTTCTGTGGAAAGAAATTGTTAAACCAAGGAACAGTAATTGTATGATTTTATGGTAGGCTTTTCTTTTTATATGAATTGAGATATTTTATGCTATGCTGGATCTAGCTTTCATCAAAAATACATATAGTTCCTCTCTCTTTTTACTGCTCACATCTGGGGAAAATGTCTTGAATACTCATCTACAGAAGCTAGAGAAACGATATAGTTGAATCTGTAACTGTCCAATTAGAGGCAAATTGCCAGTCAGTCTATGGCTAGGTTGGTTTAGTAAAGGTTGGTTTAAAATACAGAAATTTTATTTCTTAATTTCCCATGCAAGTGAAAGAATTTTTTTTTAAATGTTGCCTTAAAGGAGTGACACAGTGCATGAATGAAGTTCAGGACTTATTTTTAGATTCTCCTCAGTGGCTCACAAACCACATAGTTTTCAATTTGCACTGTGAGTCCTACATCAAGGTAAAATAGACTTTCCTTAAATTATTTTTGCTGTTTGCCTGACTTTCACTGAGCAATGGTATTTACCTTCTAAAGTTCATTGGGACCCTGTTAGACTCCTAAGTACCTGCAACCAGGACACTAAGATGTGTCCTGGTCACGTGTGTCCTGGAACCCATAATGCTCATCTTGCAATTGGTTAGCTTGGTGATTTCCTGCTTTTTAAACATTTAAAAGCTTTTTACAACTTTCTGCTGAAGTGTAGACCCTGGAATAGTGCTTCTGATCTGTTGAAAATAGGCCTGCATTTCACTGTCACCTCATGCAGACTACTTAAAATAGTTTGCAGCACATGCTCCTCTCCCTCTCCCCATCTGTTCCCCCATCCTTGTTGCTACTCCAACTAAGCCCCAAGGCTTCACAAACGACTTGCATGTACCATCTGTATCTTTAAAAGGTTTAATCTGTTATTTTTCATATCTGAGGTCTGTGTGTAAGAGATACCCACTGCAGGAAGAACTCCAACCAGCAATCCAGAAGTTTCTCTCTCTTGGCATACTCAGTTGTTTTTAGAGAGGGAAAATCTTCCCTTTCCAGGGAGTTCAAATGTAGTCAGTGTGCAGCAACCAGGACCACAAAACTCAGCAGTTTTTTCTCCTGCTGTTGGGCCATACCCCTTTAATAATACATACATGCTAAACTGAAAATGTAGTTTTTGTATCTATTTTGTGGAGCTATAAAATGCAGAGGAATAGCTTGCTTGATGTGATACAGCAGGGACAGTATTGACATGATCTAAGTGACAAATTAGGAGAATCATTTTTTAACAGCATTCTGAGGGGGTATGAGTGGAACAAGATTACATTTGCTAAGGGCAGAGAAACTGATGCTGTAGCAAATGAGACATGATGCTGACTGTGCAGTTGGAAATTTTAAATTTGTGAATTTCCAGAGATAAAAGAAATAAAGAAGAGGAAAAAAACTGAAAAAGAGGAGAAGATTTTTGAAGAAGAGAGAGACCCAAACTTTGTCCTATTTGGAGGTGATGGAGGTAACGTAAGGGCTGTACAACCTTGTTTTGAAGCAAGCGAACAAGGCACAGCATCAGAATAACAGGAGACAGAACAGTGTTTTGAGAAGATCAAGTCTATTGAACTTTTTCTGGGTAAGTGGAGGATTTAGAGGAGACCTGAAGTGGGTCAGCATTAACAGAAATTAAAGCAAAGACAAAAGAATATGTAGAAAGGAGACTTGAAAACAAGAGGAAGCCGATAGTAAACAGTTGAACTTAAGTACATGGCAGAGATAGAGAGGAAAAGAAGTGAAGTCACCGTTTGCTGCACATTTCCAGAAGAGATAATGGAGGCAAGAGCTGATTTGGAAGAAGAAAAGCTCAACAGACATTCCTCATGGTGTGTTTCAGGAGGGAGACTTCTATAAGCTCAAGCAAGAGGTTATGTCACTTTTGAAGGTCTAGGTCTCTGGAATGGGCAAGAATTTGGAAAGAATGTGATATATAGAGGCTTTGAATGGCTGTCAGCCGGCACAACCACAGCAGAGGTATTATCAAGAGTTGACTTACGGTATCAGGAAAATGTTTGGAGCAGAAAGGTATGTTTGGAGGCAATACAAGTGGAGTTTAAAGGCGAGTAAGAGATCTAGCAGTGTTCTGAAAGAAGATTAAGAGAATGGATCTGGATGAAGAAGATTATAAAAAGTGATGGAAACTGTGGACATGTGAAGGTATTTTAGGAAGAAATGGGGTGAGTGGGGAGGAAGAGTATAAAGGAGTAAGTGAGAACAAAGTGAGCTTCAGCAAAGGACCGTGATGAGTGCTGTTGCTGAGTGGTTATATTTTCTGTTGTTTGTCAATAAACCTGTGGGTATTTAATAATTTCCAGAAAGCAGTGATATTTCATCACATCTTCATACATGATTGAACATAATAATGTAAGGTACGAAAAACATGTAAGTTGAGATCTGTGCATTGATTGGTTTTAATTATGTCAGCCTTTTCCACTGCCCTATGAAAATGCAATAAACATTGCCTCTATTTTGAGCCCTGGAAATAAGTTGGTTTTGTTAAAGATGGTAATATTACTTCAAACTAGTTTGGGCAAATTCATTAAGAAGTCAAGTCCTTCTGAATAAAGTTTTCCAAAACTGAAAATAAAGCATAGTGTTTGCTTTATTTTAAGCAAACCTAATTGAAATATTCCTGGTTATATAATTGCATTTTTACCTTTGGTCATTATTAAGTTTTCTTCTTTCATATTCAGTCATGATACCTTTGCAAAACACTGCAAAAGCAAGCACTATAACATGTTTGTGTGTCAAAATATTTATGAATGCCTCCATCTTTCAATTTTCATCCTTTAAAAAAATATATATCCTGAGAAATATGTAGCAATCAGGATATGGCGGAGAATAGGATGGAAGATTCTCTGCCATCATATTTTTTAGCAGTGCAAGCAGAATAATTTGATTATGATCAACAGAAAGGTAGGCATTTAAGTAGAATGTGGGATTTCCATTGAACTATGTGAACAAATGTTATATTTTTGTGTTATAAATCAGTATAATCTAACTGCTGGACCACCTCTAACAGAGATTCAAATGGGTACTCAGGCTAGCTACTAGCCCTGCAGGTGTCATGGAAAAGTTGGCTGTATCTACATGAGCTGCTTCTTCGTTCACATAAGAAGTTAGAATGAGTAAGTTAGACAAGAAGATTTTAGATACTGGAATAAAATGCAATTTCTATGTAAATAAATAGACTGAAGACTCAGTAACACAGGAAGCTAAACTGATTGAAGCCAAATGAGATGTGACCAACTCCATTTCTTTAATTAACCATCAGAGAAATTTATAAAAATATATTTAAACCTGTAAGCATCTCTAAATGGCAGAGTTATACTTAGTAAATGTTAAAAACAAAAAAAAAGTTATAAATAGATATATTTTAGTACATTTAGACTATCCTTATGAATGCTGCTGCCTAAATAGTACTGCTCAAATCACTTTGTGAACTGTGTGATTTCCACTTCTGAGTACCCTGTGATTTGACAGTTCTATTGTATGAAATATGTAGTATTAAATGATACGCCTGTATCAGAATTGGAGTACGTAAATGCTGCCATTGTGAAATTGTGTATTTACCTATTGTGGTGAGCAGTTCAGCTTATGAATGACATTGTAATAGCTATATGGAGGGATGGTATTAATGATGAAAATCACTAAAGAATCACAAATGGAAGAAAAAATAATAAATGAGGAAAGCAAGATGAAAAGAGTTAAAATAATTCTTCCTTTACAAAACTATAATAAAGATAAATGCTGAGTCTCAAGCCAAGTTATTGTTAGAAATGCTTATGACAGAACAAGTTTGGACAACATCTTTGTTCCCTTGAACATCACAGTATTGCAATTATGAACTGTCTGATTTCCTAATTAAAATGTTAGCATTTTGAAATGACAAATGTAATGGTTTTTGGAAATTTTTCACCACATAACAAGGTTCTGCTTGTAAGCTTTTACTGATGTAGCACTTAATAATGTTCCATCCACAATATCTGTATCCAGTAATGGCTGGAAAGTAGGGCAGAAAAGTTCAAAACTGTGAGATTTAATCTATGTATTAACCAGATTCTGCAGGAGACATAGAATTTTAGCTTTGTTAATTTCAACAGCTTTGTTTTACTTTTATCACCTTTGTATCCCATATAATACTTTCCTTCGTCAAAGATCTCAATTCACTGTCATGCTGTTTCTTAGTTATAGCTATTTTTCATAGCAGTGATTAAATGTCTTTCACCAGAATAGTGTTACACGTAAAAGTAACCAGATTTCTTTTAGGATAAAAGTTATTTCTGAAGCTTTTGTTTAGGAAGTTTAAATATAGCTAAAATTATATAAAAAAAAAATGAGCACAGTTTCCTTCATTGGGATATATTGTCTAGGAGCTGATTTTAGGCCTGAATCTGAAGAAACCTCACATTATTATGTTGCAAGTATCTTACCATTATGGTTGGTGGTTTTCCATCCCAGCCATTAGGGATGCAATTCTACCTGAGACAGTATATTTGATATTCTTGTATTCAGAATCTTAGCACATTGCCCCTGCAATGTACCCACTTTCAGAGGCATCCAAAGGACAAATATGAAGCTAAATTTCTTGTACTTCCATGTCTGATTGTCACTAATATTTGTCCTTTTTGAGCAAAATAGAATATAGGATTTGGTAAGTTCAGACATTAAGGCACTTCAGCAATTTGAATTAAGAGCAAAGTAGGCTAACAGAGCTTACTGTTGCTTTCTTCAGTTGCTACTACATAGATTACGCATTTAATTGACAAAATGTTTGCTAAAAACTCTTTTTGTTTTCCTTGAGTTTTATGAGAGACTGTTACTTTCTCATTAATTTCTTTTTGCTAGTCACAGTGTTTTCAACTATTTTTTTGCTTGTTTTTAAAATTAATTCAAAGAATATTCACTGAATTAATTTTGAAAACTCACTCATAGCTATTAGTGTGTGTGGCCTGCAAAGTATCATTCAGTAGTCATTAGGTTTACATAGAATGCTTATTTATATATTAATTACTAATAGTGCAGAGATGATTGCCCATGAATAGAAAATAACCAGTCATTTCTGGATGACAACAAGGTTAGGTTAAAGCTCAAGTAGTAACAAGTTGCTTATGATTATCTTTTATTTTATATTTCCCTTCTGATCCAATGAATATTCACCAAGGGAATGATAATTTTAACTAAGTGATTTGTAGCTGGATGTTAGCCAAATCAGTTTAACTCCAGGGAATGAATGCAACTGACATACAACGACAACACTAATATATTCGCTGTGAAGTTGGCAATCTGAATAAATATAAAAAGTAGTAGTGTGCCTGAATGTATGCCTTAATCATAAGTGTCTTGATATTGGCTTAGAATTTTGATGCTTTTGAATGAACAAATGCTCATATGAACAAATGCTTGAATGATCTTATTAAAGCTGCCTAATGAATCTGCTGTATACTGTGAAATTCTTGCCAAGACATTTAGAAATGTAATTAACTGAAAGAAAGGTGTAATGACAGAAGTTATTTTCACAGAAAAATAATATATTTGTTTTATTCAAATTTCATTCTTGAAGGCATTGGTGGTGACTGGTTCCCTTAAAGATACTTTATTGTGATATGTTGTTGGATGGCAATATAAAACTGTCATACTTAAAATAATAGTGAAGGAATAATTCCCTTGCTTATTGCTAACTAGCAAGTCTGTGTTTTCAAATGCTTTAACATATTGATATTTTCCCATTCTGTTGCCCAAATTAATCAAGTGTCATTTGCTTGTCTGTGGATTGTTCAGGTAGATCCCTAGGTGGTCTAAAACTCTCTTCTTTGGAAAAGGCAGCAATTAGAAGTATCTTTAATTCCTTTCGAGTAAGTCTGCTTCAGGATTCATATAATTTATTTTTGTCAAAGTTTCTGAATGTGAAGATAAACATCCTAGAAAAAACCCCAAACTATATTGTGCTCTTTAAAATATGTGAGTTCATTGGTTAGACTTTAAATCTCAAGCTGCATTTTAAAGACAAGGTTATAGGTTACAGATCAATAGTTATTTACAGGTTTCCTTGTTCTAGTTGTAAGGATTTAAAATAAGAATTACAGGCTTGGTCTTGGATTAGTTTCATCATGAGAAGTTTTTCTACCATTTGTTGCTATAGAGCTAAACTGGGTACTGTAACTTAGTTTGTATTAGCTTGATATATCCTAAATAGTAATACAATATTGGTTTGAGTTTTTTTATAGAAGCAAGCAAATTGACCTTGACTTTTTGCAGTAAGAGTAGAAACCTGATTATTTGGAGTTGAGGAGCCGAAGTTCACATGGGTAATGGGCCTGTGTAATTTCATGGTTTTTGATATTTATTTATTAAATAGCAGATAATTTCTCAGGAATAGAAGCATAATTCCCATTGTCAGTCTTCTCGTTCCTGTTATAATTAACAAGTCGTTAATTTTTCTTTGTATCATTTCTAATTAGTATTTTCTGTGCATTCTAGTGCTCTCATGTGCTGTTCAAAATATTGTCAACTTGCAAATTCAATTTCAGATATTTTCATTATTAAAAAATAACTTTTTGTTGTCTGTCACTTTCTATCATGTCCTTTTGTTTCACATGCTACCTAGCAGAATCTCGCTGTACCTCAAAATTAGCAACAAGCTGATTTGACTGAAAGTTCTCAATAAGTAGCAGCTTTGGAAGAATTAAAATACAGGCAATTGCTGGTACATAGAAAAAAAGATATTTATTGCAAGGAACTGTGAAACTAAGGAAACAAAAATTACATTACAAAAGAAAATATTTTCATCAGAAGACTTGTAATAAACCCCAGTGAGAAAACACAGTCTTAAATGATGTAAGAAAGTTTAGGTAGTATGACGTCTTTTGAGACATCATTTCACTCTTTCACTTTAAAGATTTATTTGGCTAGAATTCAGTATTTTCACATGCTCAATCCCTTTACTAAAAGCAGTCAAGCTGTTATTTTTGAACAAGAATTTTATTTTGAAACCACAACCCATTTTCAGTTGCAATTAATTTTTATGGAGCTCTTGCTGAAATGCTTGATATCAAAATGTTACCAAATAGCTTGTTGTCCTGAAGAACATGATGCAGGAAGTGGCAGACAGAGGCTTCTGAAACGAATCACAGTTGAGCTTTTTGGGAGATAGTAGTCAGCAGATATAAGTGTCAGAAAACTCTGTGGGTAAGTAAATAGGTTTTGAATAATATCTTTGTCAGGAATAAAATAAGAACAAGATAGAATAGACACCTTCTTCCACTGTGTTTTTTAGAAGATATAAAATACTTGGTCATATTCCACTTAGATGAATTTCTTTGCTTGATGAAAAGAAGATATAGCTCCTGCTAAGATTCTCCCTGCTATTTGCCCATCTTTGGAGATGATATGTGTGTACTAATGTAGAGGAGGCCTATAGGGATTGAGTTCCACCTGAGGAGAAGCAGAACATAGAATCATAGAATCATAGAATGGTTTGGGCTGGAAGGGACCTTAAAAATCATATAGTTCCAACCCCCCCTGCCATGGGCAGGGATATCTTCTACCAGACCAGGTTGCTCAAAGCCCCATCCAACCTGGCCTTGAACGCTTAGAGAAGAGGGACATCCACAACTCCTCTGGGCAACCTGTTCCAGTGTCTCACCATCCTCACAGAAAGGAATCTCTTCCTAATATCCAATCTAAATCCACGCTCTTTTAGCTTGAAACCGTTCCTCCTTGTCCTATCACTACACGCCCTTGTAAGAAGTCCCTCTCCAGCTTTCCTGTAGGCCCCTTTCAGGTACTGGAAGGCTGCTATGAGGTCTCTCTAGAGCCTTCTCTTCTCCAGGAGGAACACCCCCAACTCTCTCAGCCTGTCTTCATAGCAGAGGTGCTCCAGCCCTCTGATCATCCTCATGGCCCTCCTCCGGTCTCGCTGCAACAGCTCCATGTCCTTCTTATGTTGGGGACTCCAGAACTGGACAGAGTACTCCATGTGGGGTCTCACGAGAGCAGAGTAGAGGGAACGAATCACCTCCCTCGACCTGCTGGTCACACTGCTTTTGATGCAGCCTAGGATACCATTGGTTTTCTGGGCTGCAAGCACACATTGCTGGCTCATGTTGATCATTTCATCAACCAACACCCCCAAGTCCTTCTTCCCAGGGCTGTTCTCAATCCATTGTCCACCCAGCCTGTATTTTTGTTTGGGATTGCCCCGACCCATGTGCAGGACCTTGCACTTGACCTAGTTGCACTTCATGTGGTTCACACATATTGCATTTGAGCTCTATGCAAGCTTTATGATTTGGGGTCACATGGGAAATTCCCAGAAAGACAGCTGACAGAACAGAATCATTTCTGCTGCCTATTTTGCAAGGGCAATGGAGCTGGGTAGATAATTTGTTCTTAAATACTGAGGTGATTGTTTGGGATCTCCATGCGAGGACGGGCGACACAACACCAATGTGATGATAAGTGAACGCCTCTTGGTCACAGAAGGCTGGTTACATTCATACTGTGTGGGTTCCGTACACGAGCCACACACCTCATACATGTTATATATGATTGGTTAATAGCAATTGTCATGAGGAGTGCACACACTCTGGATTGCTATATGATTGGATGGACTATTTTAGGTGCATCCTGTTTTGTACTCTTCTTATCTCTTTATTTCCTCAGGAATTGTTTGTCTTACATATTTCTAACTGCAAACGTCCTTGGTTTGTCCTTGGCTGTACTTATGCTAAGGCCTGTGTGCAGCTGCTAAATAGTAGCCGTACTTATGCTAAGGCTTGAGTGCAGTTGCTAAATAGTAAGCTTCTACAGTCATTCCTCAGCCTTAGGTGTCAGTGGACCTATTTATGTGATTGTAAATTTGCTGGAAGAGGGACAGAGTTATTAGCACTTGTACAGTTGAATACATTGTGAAAAGTGTACTTGGTCTATAATACCTACCAAGTCACTTGGACAAGTGAACTTATATATAAATAGTGGTTAATTGCAGACATCTCTGAAATTTCCATTTCAACGAAACCTACTACTATTCTGACCCTCACTTTCACTAGATAATATATTTTTAAAATTTAATGATGTGTTTACTTAGTTTCTTCATGTATTTAACTGTAGCTTGATATTCTCTATTTTATAAAAACTTGAAAACAGTAAATATCTTCATGTGATTTTTCAACTGTCAAAAAATCCATTATGCAGTTGTGTGTGAAAACAATAGGTTTGTCCAGTAGGATATTGTATACCTTATCTGTCAAATTGGTTTATTCTTACAGGACTTGACTTCAGCAAGTATTATTCAAAGTGAGAAAATCTATTTAGAACTGTCTCATTTCCTTGTGTAACCTGTTAAATCACCTGTGGCCACACTGGCCATTTATTGCTACAGTAAATAGTGCAAAAATATCCCTGCTCCCACATTCATGGTCAGAGAGGACTCTCAGACCAAATCTTTACCCAAGTTAAAGAAATCAAGAATTGCCCTTCCTTGTAGAAAAAAGTAAACTGAAATGAAACTACTTTGGAAGTATGAGATTAAGACTCTAAAGACTTCTTTGTATTAATTACCAAGAGGAAAAAAGTGCATTACCACTTCCCAGCTGTGGCCTGCAATCAGAGTCCTTTTAAGGTTTAATGAAGCAGAGTACTTGAAAATATCAGGAATGTTGCTGGGTGAATGAGTGGGTTGGTGATCTGAGACAGAGTGTTGTTAAGCTCTGCACAAATGATGATGAACATAGAGAAGCATTGATGCAGGAGGCTATCACAACCCATTCCTTCCCCTGCTGTTACCATAATCATGCCTTATGATGGCCAAATAGGAAACTACACTTGGTAGATAACAGGCTCTTTTTTTTATTGAAGTTGTTCACTTTTCACTTTGCGTGCTAGAGTAAACCAAACTGATTTAACTACAGACTATGTTTGCCTGAATGCAATCAAGAAGTTATAAGGAACTGAGTTAATAACAATTTTAAAAGTTACTATTGCCCTACAGAAGTTGCCGTTCTCAAGGGTAGTTTAAAAAAAAAGCCTGAAACAAAACAAAAAAACCCACCACCATTTTTGTGAATAGGTTTATGAATTTTTGGCTTCCAGCCAAAGCTGGTAGATTGTCCCAGAAGTCTGGTGACTTAAGCCACTGAAGATCAACATGAGCCAGCAATGCGTGCTTGCAGCCCAGAAAACCAACGGTATCCTGGGCTGCATCAAAAGCAGTGTGACCAGCAGGTCGAGGGAGGTGGTTCATTCCTTCTACTCTGCTCTCGTGAGACCCCACATGGAGTACTCTGTCCAGTTCTGGAGTCCCCAACATAAGAAGGACATGGAGCTGTTGCAGCGAGACCGGAGGAGGGCCATGAGGATGATCAGAGGGCTGGAGCACCTCTGCTATGAAGACAGGCTGAGAGAGTTGGGGGTGTTCCTCCTGGAGAAGAGAAGGCTCTAGAGAGACCTCATAGCAGCCTTCCAGTACCTGAAAGGGGCCTACAGGAAAGCTGGAGAGGGACTTCTTACAAGGGCGTGTAGTGATAGGACAAGGAGGAACGGTTTCAAGCTAAAAGAGCGTGGATTTAGATTGGATATTAGGAAGAGATTCCTTCCTGTGAGGATGGTTGCCCAGAGGAGTTGTGGATGTCCCTCTTCTCTAAGCGTTCAAGGCCAGGTTGGATGGGGCTTTGAGCAACCTGGTCTGGTAGAAGATATCCCTGCCCATGGCAGGGGGGGTTGGAACTATATGATTTTTAGGGTCCATTCCAGCCCAAACCATTCTTTGATTCTGTGATTTATAATTGTCCAGCTATGCCAGCATTGCCAGTTTCTGTGAGAGAAAATTATTTCTGTTCTTCAGTCCTTCTGTTCATCTGTTCCATCCCATAGTTTAGTGAAACTTTGACTCCTGCCCACTGATGATCTAGATTGTACAGATTTTAGCATGAGGTTGCTCATTATCTGGCTCAGGTATCAAAACCTCTTGAGCTTCCTCCTTCCTGCTCAAAGTAGCAATTTCCTTTCTTGCCCTGAGCTGCTCATCTAGTTTTTAGAATGACCTTACCAGCTGGCAGATGCAATCATTTTACTCAGCACCCAGAAGCTTTCATTCATTTTCCATCCTCAAGGGATACCTGTTCTGTGACACAGAGAAGAATCAAGAACATACATGAAAATTATGGGCTTTGTTAAACTGGTTTAAACTCATCTTCATTTGGGAATTTGCATTTGTTTAATTAAAGTAATTAAAAATTTATTTTAGTTATGTTGAAGCCACTTTGTCAATGCTAATCAGGTCCCTGTAGTGCTTTATTGCTATATGAATTAAGAGAAAGGCACTCTGGCTTAGTGGGTGGCCTGACTGCTTCAAGAGTCTCAACTGAAAACCCTCAGGGAGTAACAGGAGCAGGCAAGAGAAGGGGCACAGGGAACTGGGGGCAAGCGGGTGGTAGGACAGTCCCTCCCCCCCTGGGAGACAGGCCTGCAGCCCCTGGAAAAAAATATTTTGTGTCATAAATAGTCCTTTTAAAAGAGTATGTGAGGCCCTGCTCTGTCCTCTCAAACATATGCATTTTCTGTATGAGGATATGTGATGCTGCAACATGGAGGAGCTGTGGACTCCCTCAACGGTGGAGGGGCCTTACAAAGAAATCTGGATAGACTAGAGAGCTGGGAAATCACCAACCGTATCAAACGTAAAAAGAGCAAGTGCTGGATTCTCCACCTGGGATGGAGTAATCCTGGTTATATGTACAAACTGGGGGATGAGAGGCTGGAGAGCAGTCCCATAGAGAGATCTGGGGGTTTGGGTTGACAAGATGAACGTGAGTCAACAATGTGCCCTGGCAGCCAAAAAGGCGAACCGTGACCTGGAGTGCATCAAGCACAGTATCGCTTGACAGTTGAGGGAGGTGATTGTCCCACTCTACACTTCACTGATGTGGCCCCACCTCGAGTACTGTGTGCAGTTTTGGGCTCCTCAATTCAAGAAGTACATCAAACTACTAGAGTGTGTCCAAAGGAGGGTGACCGAGACAGTGAAAGGCCTTGAGGGCAAGACTTATGAGGGGCGGTTGAGGTCACTTGATTTGTTCAGCTTGGAGAAGGGAAGGCTGAAGAGTGACCACATCGCAGTTACAACTTCTCCAAGGGGAGCAGCGAAAGGGGAGGTGCTGATCTCCTCTCTCTGGTGACCAGTGACAGGACACAAGGAAATGGAATGAAGCTCCTTCGGGGGAAGTTCAGATTGGACCCTAGGAAAAGATTTTTCGCTGAGAGGGTGGTTGGTCACTGGAACAGGCTCCTCAGGGAAGTGGTCACAGCACCAAGCCTGTCAGAGTTCAAGGAGTGTCTGGATGACACTCTTATTAATCGTATGGTATATTTTAGGTTAGTCTTGCAAGGAGCAGGGAGTTGGACTCAATGACCCTTATGGGTCCCTTCCAACTTGAGATGTTCTATGGTTCTTTAAAAAGCAGTGTGGGACCAGGACACATGGTTGGGGCAGCTCAGAGTCCAGCTTTCCAGACAAGTCTTCAGGGATGTGGCAGATCCAAGGTCAAGCCAGTGAGTAAAATTTTTGACTAGCAACATTCTATAAGAAAAAGAAATAATATATTTGCCTGCAAAGCATTCCAAAAAGGTTCTATAGCATTTCCTGAGAGAAATATCGTCCTGAGATGACATTTCTGGCCAATCAGAGTTCTAATAATTATGTCATCCTTGTCTGTGCTCTTGAATGCCCCCATTCACAGATCATGCCAATTCGCAAACGCAAGACTGAGTGATATAAGCACCTACAGCTTATGTATAGCTCACTGTTAAGGGTCCTTCAGATAGATATCAGTTGACAAGCTCAAATTTTTTCTATATGTCTATTGACTTTCATATCCACTTTGAACTAAGAAGAAAAGGAACTATCTAAGGAATATCTAAGGAATTAATGAGGCCCTCAGGTGGCTTAAGTTGGGCATTCAGTACCACTGCTCATTTTATAAAATGTCATTTGAACTATGTTAATGCTTTCTAAATTATGTATGATTATAAACTGATCAGTCGAGTACCGGGCTGCATTTCTACACATAATAAAACCCAGTAAATACACAGTATGCACTAGTGTTTATATAGCTAATTTTCTTTCCAAAATTTATTATGCTTTTTAGGGGTTGTTGTATTGAAATGGAGAAGGTCTAATTTTATTCTTATATTTTCTGCTCCGCTACATGAATGATGAAATGATGATTTGGCAGTTGTGGAGAAGACTGACTCTGCCTCATTAAGATACTTAGAGTCTAAAATTTTTCTGGAAGGTATGTGATGTCTCATTGAACTGCTGCTAGCAGTCTAAAACTCATTTATTCATGAATGAACTTGACAGCAAAAATTTTAGTTCATACAAGTTTTTATTCTGTCTTTCCACCTTATCTCCAAAACCAATCTCTTGATGTCATTAATATTTTAATAAATGAAAAAATACATTTGTGTTCATAATATGATTGTGAGCTGCTACTGTAGATTACAAAATTGTTCTCAAGTGAACACTGTTGCAGGTATTGTTAAATTTAATCCATATACTTCCTATTTATTTATATTTAGCATTTTATGAAGGTAGGTTGGGATTTTCCAAAAGCCATGAAATATTTTTTACTTTTATGAGTATAGTTACAACATTATTGACTTTTGCAAAGACTGGACTACAGACCATCATGTCAAAGTTGGGAGTGTATTTAAAAGAACAAATGTGACCCGACATCTGCCAGCCAAGGCTGTTGTAGAAATTTATTTACTCAGCCAACTGTCAGCTAGATGTACCAGTGCTGAGCTATTAGGGATCTGAAAACTTTTTTCATGTGTTTCCTTTCATGTAACTGTTCACATGAATTAATAGTTCTCAGTTTATGCTTTTTTACTTTATAATATACTTTACTGTTTATTTGGGTCGTATGCTGTTAAAGAGTCTTCCTACTAGTCTATCTGACATTTATAAAATTTTCTACTTTGACTCCTATGTTATAAATTGAAACAAGTTAACCATTTCAATGCACCAAAACAAGAAAGTCAATAAGAGAGAAATGTGTTACTGATTTCCTAATTACACACTCTCACTAACACAAACGATAGCTACACCACTTCTTTAGGTTACACTGTGATTTTTTTACACATTTTCATTTTTTTTTTGAAGTCAAGTTATCCTCTGGCTAAAACACTGCTTCTTCCCAAGGTTTAAGCCAGGAAATGTAAGCTAGTGGAGCAGAAGAGGGGAGGAAGATTAAAGAAATGGGGAATGATATCTGGAGATGATGTGAGGAGAGTGTGAGTTTTTTTCCTACCATTGTTTTTTTTCTAACAGATAGCATTAAATTATTCAGAAAGTAGTCATGGTGACAGCAGTATGTAAATGTATAAAAGGAAAAAGATTTTGCATCTGTCATTGGATCGGCTAATGACTCTCAGGATGTAAAATTAAGTGTTTGTCATCCACGTCTTGAGAGATGAAAGCTCTTCCACAGCTATACCCACAATTTGTCATTCATAAACACAGGCAGTGGAGGTTTTTCCATTTGGCCCTATTTTGTACATCAGACTCGAACTTGAGGAATATTTAAAGGGTGTGAGAAAACTTCAAATGTGAAAATATTATTCACACTT
The DNA here is from genome assembly GCA_013398125.1 of Aegotheles bennettii. Taxonomy (NCBI): domain Eukaryota; kingdom Metazoa; phylum Chordata; class Aves; order Caprimulgiformes; family Aegothelidae; genus Aegotheles; species Aegotheles bennettii. The sequence goes on from VZRW01008971.1 coordinate 31,064, forward strand.
TAAGGATAATTGTGATTAACCAGAGGACAAAAAATGCAAGAGAAAATGACCATTCATTAGAATCTTTGAATGAAGGTAGGATGCCAAGTTGTGTTTTAATCAAACACAAGTTATTAGGCTCAATATCAAGTTAAGTGAGTGAAATGTTATGACCTGAAGTCTCAGGCCTACTGGTGCATTACTAAACATTGTTTTATGGCAGCTGCCCATGTTTTCCTTTTTAGCTCCTGACGGAGAAAAAAATAGTTGGATTCTTCTTTTACTGGAAGTGAGAGTAACTTTAATTATATTTGGTTCTGACCAATTTATGTTTGGTCTTATATTTGGTGCCGACTAGAAGCAATCATTACAATAATTACCAACAACCAGCTAAAATACCTTTCAGACTTATAGAGCTGTAAGGGGAAACTTCCGGTAATGATGGCATTGCTAGCATGTATGTACAAACCCTGGCATGTGTAAGATGTCAGACTCAAGATTATTTCCCATCCTCATTGACCCTAAAGTATATCAAACAAACAAATGAATAATGAACTGTGGTGAATAAGGTATGAATTCACCCAATTTTGCCAAGACAATGGCATATGTATTTTCATAATGTGAATGTTTAGCCACTAAAAACTTGCTTGCATTACAGAAGTTCAGTACAGACTGTCAGGTTTCTACTTTAGATTCTTGCCTTCAGATTAAAGAAAGGTATGTAGGCTATATTTTCTTCCTGAAATGATTCAGTGTTATCTTTATAAAACAGAGGAACTGAAAGAACACAAATTAACCACAGCATTCTCCCAGGATTTTTCAACCAGCGGTGATTTTGTTGCATTTAATATATAAGCTAATTATCAATGGGTTGAAGAGGTCTGTATAAAATGTCGCTTAATGCACATTCCTCTCTCAATTGAAGACAACATATAATGATATTGGGGAGGTATTTCAATTATTCAACTATTCCTTCTATATATAATTCCCATACTTCATGAAACAAAAGTATAAAAAAGCAAGTTCAAAAAAATATTTATTATTTCCGATAGTGACTGTGCTGGCTGGACTAACCCAGCTGCGGAGGTAGCAAGTTTTGCCCTTTGTGGAGAGGCATCTATGAGTGTACCAGCCGTGCAAACCTTCCTCACCCCTGTGAATGAATTGGGATGCCTCTTGCGGGGGCTTAGGTGTCAGGGGTACTTGCTATTCACTGCATTCAGGGAGTTAACACAGCCTAATCCTAGCAAAGACTCTTGTGAGACTCTAAAGGAAGATGATTTTTTTTTTTTTTTTTTGCCTCTTAAAAGCTGATAAACAGGCAGGAATTTGAGAGATTCCCATTTTGTTCCTATATGACAGATATGTATCTCAAACATCCTTGCCTGCTGAACACTCTTTGCCTGTCGCTAGTTGTTTTGCTGCTGTTGATTCATCTTGCCAACTTGAACTGATCACAGCTTAAAGCAGGGAAATATCTTTTGTTCGAAATGTGACAACTATTTTTTTTTTTTAAATAACATTTTGATTATGTTCCAATTATCCATTTGTAAAGACTAATCTCATCACATACTGTCTGCATAGCAGACTAGAATAGCAGAGACGAGTGCACTGGTAGATTTTTATCAAACACTATAAATCACAAATGTTAATAGTATTGCCACTCAGTGCTTTAGATGTACAGAGAGTTACGTAAGTGCTAAATCTTAGTATTGCTGTTTCTCAGTTAAAAAGAAACATAGCGTAATACTGAAGTTTCTGAATTATGCAATTCTTTAACTAAAACTCATAGTCACCTTTTTATACTCATGCATTTTCTTTCAAAGAAGTAAAGTTATACATCCACCATCATGGCTCCAACAGCCCTACTACTATTCCACTTACTAAACGTACTACAGGCTTGAGTTTTCAGGAACTGTGTTAGTAACTGTTTCTGTAGTTCTGGTGATTTGGCTCATAAATGCAAAAGCTATCTTTAGATTTTGAGCCAGTAGTATACAATTAGTATCTAAAACCAGTATGCTATACATCTTAAATATATTCCGATATATATTTTATGATCTTTATCTGAAACAAATACCTATCAAGAATGGATAATAGAATATTACTAAGACAAAATGAAAATGTTAGAATGTTCTAAATGCTTAAATTTGTGACGCAGTGGGCACCAGTGTGGCAAAGATCTTTATGATTTCCCATACTTTTTGCTCTTGATATTAGTTTCTTTATAACCCCAGTAACTTGCAGTGTTGTTCTTGCTTTTGTAAGGTAAGGATGTGAAAGGGCTTCTCTCAGCCCCAGCTGTGTTAAAGTTTGTGTTTCAAACCTGTTTTAGATATGCGGTTCTCATGAAAATATGAATGTTTGTTTAGAATGGCAAAGACAATAATGCCAAGTTTGAATTAGCTGAATTAATCTTTTTGTGCTTCTAATCAATGTTAGATACAATGTTCTAATCAAGGTCCGATACATACAGTGAGTGACAAGACATTTTAGAATTTGTCAGTACTGTCCAAAATACAAAAAATAATATGGGAACCACATATTTAAAAGATTCAATAGTGGAGCCAGTAGAATTTCAGAAAAGTTTCATTAATCCCATACCATATCTTACATTCCTTCCTCCCAGGTTTTCATGCTGCTAGTACTGCAAAAATTTCCAGCCACTAAAAACTAAAGAATTACGTTCTTCCATATTAGTTTCTGACACAAACCTGTATCATCAATCTTTCTGTCTTGCATTTTCTTTTTGTTATTCTTCTGTTTTCTGTTTTTGTGAGAGGACTTTCTTCTTTTTTTCTAGGAAATTTTCAGAAAAAATAAAACTTTTTAAAAATAAAACAATGGATTGATGGGTTAAAAGAAATATGGAACTGGCATAAAACTTTTGAGATTTAGTAGAACTAGAATTCACCTTGCTCTAATATGGATCCACTCTGAAAAAAAGAATAAATAGCATGTTTGAACTTGTGCTTCATGGATAGAGGGAGAAGAGTGAGGAATGCTTCATCAGAGTATGTGAAAAGTGTCTGTAAAGTTTAATTCATCCTTTCCCCCTCCTTTCTTGCTTCTTCTGCCAGTCTCTCCCTTTTTGAGCAATATTCTGAGCAGCATATCATTTACTTGGAGAAAAAGGTGACAGGGACCTTCTGCGGGAAACTGTCACACAGGATTGAGCTTGACAGGCTGGATGGGACTAAGGCTGGTTTTGCTGCTGCTTGAGACTGAAGAATTCATTTTGGGTGGAATAAGCAGAGCGGACTGTAGCTTGGGAAGAACTGAGAAGCAAGTGTGCAGACCAACTCCTGATTCTGTGTGTACAGTTAGGGAAGAGAAGGACAGCAGATTGGCCTTCACAGAGAAGGGGAACACTATCTAAAAAGCTTGTAAACTGCTTTGTGTGAAGGGAAAATCATCTGTAAGTATAGATATTTTACTCAGTCATGCTGTTCACTGTTAGTGACAGTTCTGGTTTATTTCCTCTTCCCTTTTTTATTTTTTAAATAAATATATTTGTCATCATATAAGAGAGGATGTATCTTGCAGCTCAGAATCCTAAAAATCTCATAGCAAAATCCAACATGGGGCATTGTTTTATTCTTGACAAATTCCTCAAAGTTCTTTCATTCTTGCTCAAGTGATCAAATTCTCTTAGAGCAATATCCTCAGTTACTGTTCAGGGTCCTTTCTGCTATCTGTGAAAGCACACAAGTAGGGGATAATGCAATTAGTATCAAATGGAGCAAAATGCTTGATGACCTGCTGACATAGAAGATCAGCTTTTGAGAAGAATATTATGTGGAAAAATATCCTCTATTAAATTTCCCATTGCTGCTCTTTGCCAAATCCTCATAAGCAGGTCATAACTCCTATTATTACAAGGATTTCTGCCACAGTAGCCAATCTATGATTAATTCAGCCTGACTTCATCTGCAAGGTGGACACCTGTAGTTAATTATGAGCATTTTACCTAAAATTTAATTTAATGTTAACAGTTTGGGAATAACTTATTTCTTTGTGTGCTTACTGAGCACATAAAGATCTCTAGGATTATGTCCTATGGACAGGTTTTTTTTTAGTAACCATGAATAGAGATGCAAAGTTGTGTCTTACTTAAGCCTTTGTGTTTACCTTTTATTAGCTGGAAGATAATTGATTTTCATTTTCTGTGTCATAAATACAGAAAAATTATTTATATTGCATGCAGCACTATTTTACAAAAATAACTGCAAATAATTCTGAAATCAAGACTTCTACTGTCTTCTTTAGAGATCTTTTAATATTTTTGTTTGTTTTCTTGTTTGGTTGTTTTCTGTGAATTTACATTGACATAATGTCTCTATTCTTAAAAGATTTTTTAGCAAAAAAGTGTATTACAACTATTTTGAAAGTATGTATCATATTGTTATTGCTCTTCCCTTTACTTGATCATAAGTACTTTACTTGCTTTCCTGTTTTATTTAAAAAAAATCTGCTAGAGATACTTATAAGGTAGATGAAACAATACTTTTAAGCAGTTTGTCTTTAATTATTTAATATTAAAATGGTTAGACTAAGCTGACATCTGGCTTCCTTTGTAGTCAACAAGGAGAGGGATTCTCCTCCAAAAGGTGATTCATCCCACTTTAATTGTCTGTTACCTTCTGTGCACTGACTATAACAGACCTAACCCGCCCGGAAGGCTTAGTTTCTTGACCGTATATAAGGTTAAATTTTAGACAGTATCAGGCTACTCAGAAATATCAAGAAATAGATTTTCTCAACAGGTGATTGAAGTAACATTTAGAAAAATTTAAAAAGCAGTGTGCTTATGTAGTTTATGTGATTTCAAAGATAGACAAGTGTTGGATTCCTCAGAATCACAATTTTGTTTCCTACATATTGATTTAATCCTATCTGAGATGCTAAACTTGGTCTTGAGTAGAGACAATGTGAAAACCAGTCTTCTTAACTTCTAAATGAATTTTGAGACAATATTTTGGTTCCTAAATCACTGATATTTTTAACATCAAAATACGCATCCAATACTTTTTTCAATAATTGTGGTCATGTTATATAACTGAGAAAAACTTCTGGAACCCCATCAGAAAGGAATACTGATTGAAAACTGCTGCACAATGTGTAATGAGTAGTCACAATTAGCTTCTTATGACAGCAACTGATTATTAATTTTGTACACTTGGAAGAGTTGCCACTGAACACAGGTCTAATCCCAGAATCAAAGAAAGTATAGAAGTTCATCTTGCAGCAGATTCTTTAAAAATAAGCATATTTTTAGGAATCATACTAGTAGATTATGTATAGATTAAATAGATTATTTCTATCTAATATCCCATATGTCAACTTCAAAATTAATTTCAAGCATTTGATAACATTTTGCAGTTTTCTGTGCCTTTCCCTCTGTTGTCTGTTGCAACAGAAGTAAGTCATATTTTATTTCCATTACAAAGTAGAATATTTGGGCAGCTATAGTAAAGATGAAATATGGTTCCTACACTATGGCATAATGCTTGATGAAACATTGAATATATTACTGTTGTTGACTTAATCATAGAAGCCCAGACATTCTCATTCCTAGGTTGTGCTAACTTTCTATTTGGCAGATAAATCTTTCTGTCTATGCTGTCCAAGACAAAGGTTAAAGGTTTTTCAACCATTTTGGAAGAGGTGAAGATAAGGTGAAATGGTCAGTTAAAACAGCAAGTAATTAATTGAGTTTCTCTGTTAACAGGAAGAAGGTCAAGTGCACATAACTATTGAGATTACACAGACTGCATTACAAGCAGCTGAGTTATTTAACCTTAAAGTAGCGAGTTTGGAAGGCTGAGAACCAATTAAATGAGATTTTACTTCAAAATAGTAGCTTCCAAGTTACTGTAGTATCTTGAGGTTTTTAAAAGTGACTTGTCATGTAGGTTTGCAGTACCAATTAGTTCTATTGGAGTGAGACATTTTAATTAGAGTTTTCAATTTTGCCCTTTTTTAAAAAAAAGGGTAATTTTTTTTTCTTACCTCACTTTGGCTAACTGGCTGAAATTTTAATATGGTAATTTCTAATGGAGATGTATTTGATTTTTTTCTTTCTGTTTTTTTCTTGATTTTGTCTTGTAACTAATTCTGAAAGTTTTTCAGATGCACAATTTTGATTGCTGGATCCAAAGTTTAAAAAGTCTCACTTAATTTTTCGTCACATAGGAATTATACATATAGTTTACACTGGAGAGAGTCCACAGTTACCCACTGACAAAGATCCATATTATTTGCGATAACTTTTCCACTTTTATGAAAAATGCTGAAAATCTGCTGCTACTGATGTCTTATCTAACAGTGGCTGCAACTATATAGCTTGCTGTAGATGTACAAGAGAAAGCTTATTTTCTTTGAAAGTATGCAGATCTTTATTCTTTTCCCTCAAACTCCTTCTTCATCTTAGTGTAGGAGAGCTCTGCTAAATAGGGTCTGGTACCTGGAGATACATAATAGATAAGTATTTACCATGGAAGCTAGTTTTTTTCTGAATGTGTTATCCTTGGAGAGATGCTTTCGCGCTCTGCTTGAAAGCTCAAGACTAAACCAGAATGTAAAGAGGAGCTAAGGAATGGGGGCCTGTGAGAGAGGGAGAGAAGGAACAAGCATGGTGATCCATGAATTTCAGAGCTTGAGAGAATTGCTTACATGTTCTAATTATTTCATGGCTATATGGCAAAGTGTATGACTTTTTTACTGGGGCTTTATGCAGGTGATATATTCAGATTGGGGTTTTTTAGAGATTGCTTAGAATTCCCCATGAAATTTCAAGGAAGCACTGCTTTAGTTAAATGCAAACAGTTTAAAATTTAGTAAAAATGAATTACTACCTTTCCAGCAGTGTGTGCTTGCAATCCGTAATTATTATAAAACACTACTTTCAGTAAAAACAAAATAGTTTTTTGGCAGTGAGTGATTTTTGTTTTTTAACAGAGGTTTGAATAAGAAATGCTAATGTAATGTGGAGTTAAATTAAGAATTACAGGATATTAGTACAGTTTTTCTCATATTTTTAATTACATCTTTGTACATATATTCCACTGAAGCTGCTGAGCAAATCAAGCATCACTGGAACTTATGCCTAACCAGTTGGTGCAACTGCTGTCTTGAAGTACTTATTTTGTAAATTACAGATGAGAAATGGTGAATGTTCAAAATGGTTCTCTAAACCAGTTTTCATTAGGACTGGGGCCTGCTTCCTCAAATGTAGCCCAGAGACAATCCAGGAGCAATTGAATGTTTTCCATTGCTTTTGTTATTTGATAACATTATCAAAATTACATAGGATTTCTGCATAATGTTTCTGTTTGAAAAAATTACCAATCTATTTCACTTCCTTTAAAGTTATAACACTGTTTAAGGTCAGAACTGGTTCAAACATTGCTACTGAAAGGTGAGCATGGGCTCAAAACAGTTTTTGTAGTGTGCAAGAACATCTGGAAAATGCTGCTTTACCAGTTGAAGGCGAAGAAAGACAAAGGAGAAAATGCAAATGACTTCAAGACTTGCAATAAATTTCCTGTATTTAAAACAAAGAGAATGGCTTTAGGAACATCTTATATGAGCAAAATGATCACAAGATTTATTTCTCATTCTATCAGTAGAAGCTAAAATACTGTTAAGGTCAATTCAGAAATAGGTTTTGTCAGGCAAACCTGGGATGTTTAATTAATAAAATAAATAGTACATTTGTTTTCTTCAAGAATTCTTTTTACTTCCACATAATATCCTCATCTAGAAACTTGTCTTTTATGTGATTAATGTGGGCCACATTAGACAGATTATAAACAGGCTCAGTTCAGCTGTGAAGATATAGGTATGGTTGGAGAGACATCTGTGAATGGTGATCTTTCTAGCAGATTGCTTTGTGATACAAAGATAGGTACTGGTTTTGTCAGTTGACTTCATAATCCTCAGCAAACAATACAGAGATAGGCAGGGCAGTAAATAATAAGGCATCCATGTCGTTACAGCATGACCTGAATCACACGGTTACTGTCCAAAAACATGCTTTACAGAATGTGAAGTGCAAGTAGTAATCAAATCTTTATTGGCTAAATGTTTTAGCCAGGAGTTTACTCAGAGAAGGGTTTAGATGTCACTTTTTGTATCCTTTCGACATCAGCTTGTAGGATGAAAAGGATGAGCTTCTTGCCTGAATATACAAAACAAATAGAATACTAAGAAATACGAGATTTTGCATTGAGCCGGCATAATAAAACCACATTACTCGATTTATTATTAAGTATAGTAATAACCTAAGCTGGATAGTACTAAGTTTGCATGTCTGTATGCTAAGAAGAAAATGGAAATATTGGAGAAAATTTGAAGTATGGCCACAAAAGTGGTCTTGAAACTGGAAAACTAACTGTATGCCAAGAAGTTTAGGGTGTTCTAGCTGATGAATCCAGGAGAAATTTAAGAACTGTTGTGCCTAAATCTTTCTGCATGAAGAAGATATAAGATGTTGAGGGTTTTTCTGCCCTGAAGGAGAAAGCATGAAATTGAAATTGAAGTCAGATAAATTCAATTTTGAATGCAGATGCAGTTTCCTAATAGCAAGGATAATTAAACTTTGGAGTAATTTCTCTGGATGCTAGTCTCATTGTCACTCAGAATGTTTGAGACAAGATATCATAATCTTCTCTAAAAATATTTTATAATAGAATTAGGAACTATCCAAAAGGACAGAAAAGAAAAAAATAAATAAATCCATGGGCTACAGCAGTTAATTAAGGTGATCAGTAGTCTCTTCTGGCATCAGAGCCTTCATCTCAGACAAAATGTGTTGGTTTTAAAGTTATCAACATAATAATTCTTCATATATTTGTATAAGACTAAAGGCTGCATATAGTTAGAAGTGAAAAATTATTTATGTTGTAAGGCACCTCTGGTGATTACCTAGTCTTACAAACCACTCATCATAAGTTCAACTGTGAAGTTGGGTCAGGCTGCTCAGAGCCTTTTCCAGTTGAGCTCTGAGTACCTCTGTGATCCCCAGCCTCTTTGGGCAACCAGCACCACTCCTTAACCACATGCAGTGTGAAAATTTTTCTGGTCTCAAACTGCAATTTCCCTTGCTGAAACTCATGCTGTTTTCTTACCTCCTTCTGCTGTGCTGCTCTCCAAAAAGTCTGAATTCTTAATCACCAGTTAGATGAGAATAGCAATTAAACCCTTTGTGTCATCTCTGATATGCACAAACTCAATTTCCCTAACTTTACTGTTATTCAGGTTTAATTTCTTTCTGCTTTTTGTGATAGCTATTGTGCTAATATCTGCTGAAAAATATAATTGCTTTTGGTGTGTCTGTTGCATGTTGGGCATCAAACATTGTGTTTGATCATTATCCAGAATAGGTAAGTTACTTTTTTTTATTTATTACAAAGACTGAATGCTCAGCAGGGAATGATACCACATAGCATTTTGTGATAGATATTACTGTATCACTTTGGAGAGTAGCAAGGAATCAATTGCATTCCTTCACTTATCTTGCTGGGATCTTAAGATATAGCCTGAAAAGCGCTCTCTCTCTTTCTCTAGAAAGACCTGTAGAAACTTCAGTTTCAAGCTCTTAAGCATGGTTTGCTGTGGGCACTCTTGAGAAGAAAATAGTTACACAACTCAAAAAATGAAAGACAGGTCAAATAATGCATACAAAAAGTGGAAACATGAAAATTTCATGATTGATCAAATGTTAATTTTCTTATGGAATAGTTATTTAAAATTGTGCTAAATATCCATTAGAGTAAATATATAATCCAAATGATGGAAAGCGGAAGTTTAGGAGCAATATTGTGGCTGAAGTACACAGGTGCTCGCGCAATCAGGAAAAGCGAAAGCCTTCAGAGAATTGTCAGCATTTTTATCTGACAACCGCTTGCTAAACAGTGGACTTTTCCTGCTGGCTGTATAATTTCTCCTGCCTTTCCTGGTAAACATGTTTGTAGTATTGCAATCCCATACTGTTCAATACAGAATTGAACAAAGAAGAATGGATACTTGTATAAATTTGTGTGTGATTATATAAATATGTGCATGTATATATGGTTTTTCTAAGAGCATATAATTAAAAATAGAAACATAAATTAATGTTTTATTTTTATTGGTGAAGCAATATTGAGATAATAAGTAGGAAAGTTTGTCAGTGCTCTCCTGAAACAGAACAAAGTATCACTTTCTAATAAAGGTTCAACTATTATTCTATCCCTCTTCAAGAAACTGCCTCTTAAGAACTTGTCAATTATTAGTTTATTTCAGACTGTGGTTTTGGGGTTGCCTCACTGATAAAACCCAGCTGAAGCTATCTGACCAGTCTTCATCCTCTCAATATTTTCTCTCAATGACAACATGCAGTGTGTCTTCATCTCTGAAAATAATTTGTTTTGTTTTGTTTTTGTAAAAAGGAAATTGAACTCTTCATGCCTTAGATAAGCTAAAGCTTATCTTTTAACTTTAGAACTAAATGTGTGTGTAGGGAGAGGGGATTTCCTATGTATTCTACTTTTTTTTCTTTTTAAGCAGTATTAATTGGATAGATAAAGGGAGACCTGCCCCAGAATAGTGTGGAGGCTCAAGGTTAGAATGTTATATCTTGAAGTACTTGCTGGGGATAGATAAGGAATTTGAATCTGCCCTAATCACTTGGACGATCCACCTTCACCTCTGCTTAACCTAACTCTCTCATTGAGTTTTCAAACAAATGACCAAATGTGAGAGGCTTTAATCCAAAATTAATGATGTCCTGATGACATGGGCATTTGATTTTCTTCTTTTACAATGGTAGAATTGCTCATTAGTTTTTAATGAAAGCTGGGTGTGGATGAGGACTATACAGCTGAAATTCAATACAGAATTAGTCAAACACATAGGATTAGGAGAAGGAGCTGGGATTGTTACCAGAAGCAGCTGTGGCAGGTTGCTTATGGTGAGTTGCTAAGACTGCATCTGGAAAACCACAAATAAATACATATCAGATATCTAATTTTCACTTAGTAAATTGTTTATCTCAAAACTCAAAATCTGGATTTTGATGTCATGATTCATGTCTTTGTGCATGAGGCTGGGATTTCTGCATTGCATTGTGCATAAGCTTAAATTTTGAAACAGAATTTGCTGCTAAGGCAGAGTGAGATGTCCTATTATCAAACTCAGACAGAGGGTATGTAGCTCTTTTGTTCTATTATTTGCAGCCATCAAGTGATTTGTAGGTGAAGTTTAACGAATTGTCAAAAACACTCAAATAAAATAAAAAATGCTTGGATGCTACACAGACCATTGCTTTGTTTTTGTATTATACTGTGGTCATTCTCCTGAGGTGCTTGAACAAGGAATACTGCTGTTTAAAGACAAATTGCTAACAATGAGGTATCCTCAAACTTGATGGCTTGAGGGACACACTGCTAGATTTGCCTGTTTTACACTTTTCTTTGTGTAAAAAAGGAAAAGTGACTATGACTGAAGTAGAATTCAGTCTGCATTTAAAATGTGGATTTATTTTCAAGAATTGTTTTTCCTAATGTATTTCTGCTGTTCTGCTACCTGCTACTTGTGCATTAATCTTTGTAACGTGCTTGAGATTATCAGTTATTCTGACTGTTTCTACTTGCACTGCTGTCTATAAGTCATGCATAGTCAAAAATGCTTATATGCAGATAAGGAAATATTTTTTACTGAGGAAAATGTAAGCTTAACTTTTTGAGAGGCTGATTTAGAAAATGGTCAAGTGATGGCTACTCTGTGAAACGTGAGATATGAACCTGGCTGGTAATTGTAAGGACAATTGTTATTGATTCATATTTATGTTATTTATATCTTCTGAATGACATCATTGGGAGGCAAAATGTATTTATTCTATGTAAGAAATCTCATCTTTTCCCATGCAAAAGAAACCTGCCTGAATATGACCTTATGTATAAGGGGATGAAAAAACACAGTGTAATTTAGGAGAGGTGTAAACAGGTAAATCAATAATTTCTTTTCTTTTTTCTATTTCCTTCTCTTTTGAATGAATCCCATTTTCAAAAATTATTGTTTGTTACCTCACCCTGATATTGGTGACAGAGAAGTGCCAAACAATTACTGGTTACAATATTTGGGGCTTTTTTTTTCTCCCTCATTTTTTAATTTGTTCTATACCGGCTGTGATATTTCAAAGACAGAAATTGCCTACATCTGTGTGGTTTTGTGGTTTCCATAATCAATGAAATCCCAGTGTCACTCTAAACACCTTTCAGGAAGGCATCAATATCCATCACTTCAGAACTAGTCTGTCTTACCTCCTATTCAATTATTATGGCTCTTGAACAAAACATTCTGATGGCCTCTTGAAAATACTTGGTTTTCAAGTGTCCATGTTACTGGCTAGTTTGAGCCTGCTTCTCCCTCTTACCAATCCTTTGCAATTTTCATGAATTATAATCAGAATGTTATTATAAAGTTTATTTTTAAACTAATCCGGCTTCATATATTAAAAATAAACCTGATTTATAGTAACTATCTACAAGGAATTCCTACTACTGGCAGAAAAGTAACCACTCTTAGGACAAATACTCATATCTCAGATTTAGAGTGATGTTTATTCAAGGTCATTACAATTTTTTGCACAAGGAAAGCAAACTGATTACATTAATGTATATATATATACACACACTAATCAAGTTAAAATGCTGACATGGTGGATTTCAAAGAATCTTTGAAAGTAAGGTGTTAAACCAGAACAGAATTTTGAAAGAGCAAACTTAAAATTTGTTACATTCAATCTTTAAGAAATGCACACTTCATCACATATATTATACATTATTTCCATTACTTAAATTTTACATACAAATATTACAATCTGATCATAAATTAGTTAAAAATTAAATCAATTAACAGTAATTTTTGCAAATATTTTTGTATTAGCTTATAATAGTAAAGGTGTGTTGCTTTTTCTTAGACTGTGCTCTGAATGAGAATACAAGATGGTCAATGCTTGAATCAGTGTGCATTGAAGCCTTCTAGGGAGCAGCATCAGAAAGTGCTGTGGATACTCCACATATTTGAATCATATGAGCATCTAAGACTTGATTAATTTCTTCCAAGACTAACACGTAAAATATTATTAAAATGTGTATTCTCAATGTAATAAAGAATATGAAAGACAAGACTGAACTTGATCAGATAACTCTTTGGGTAAAATTAATGCTAACTAAAATATTACTGTAAATGACATCATGATCTGAAAATTCCAGTGATGACTAGGAAAGGAAAGTATGGTCCTTATTCATGTTCATTGCTCCACACTGCTTTGTGAAAATAGGGTTTTCAGGCTTGGTGAACTGTAAAGTCAAACGATTTGATATTTTGAAATTCAAAATTAAATTTACTGAAGGATATTCTGATCATTACATTGAAATGCAAATACGTTTCACATATATTGACACTCTCAAAAAAAGAAAAGCCAAAAAACCCCACTTTTAAAATGTTTGGAATACTTTTTTGGCTTCAAATGAAAAAAATTGTATAAGACTGAAACTACTTCTTTTCTTAACTTTTGGAACTGAAAGTGAACTGCAAATGCCATTAGTCATGCAGCAGTGTGAACAAGTTTTTTGTCCAGATTCATCTTAGCTCTGCTTTTTTAAGGAAATGTAATCTTAGTGTGCTACCAGTTGACCAGAGATGGGCTCAAAGGTACAGGTCTGTTGCTGAGGATGGCATGACCAATGTTTTTAGGCATAAAAACTGTAACATAAAGCTCTTGTGATTGCATGTCTAGCAGGATGTACTTGGAGTATGATATACAGAACCCAAGCATCAGCAGAAAATAAAAACCATTTGTTCCTTCACTGACTTTCCTATATACAAGCAGGAAATAAGAACATGTTTTTAAGTAGCATGAAAACATTCTAGTAAGTTTACATAGGTAAACAATTAAAAGCGAAGAATGAAAAAAAAGAGGTAAAGTATATAGAGAAAAAAAAAGAAATTTTATGAGGCACATGTGCTTACATCAACCTGTCAAAACTATGGTAGAATAACACTTTTAATAATTTTATCTACTAACATGCATCCAGGAAGGTGGAGTATTCAGAAGGGGTATGCAAGTTCAGCTTTGCTTTCTCCTAAAATTCTGTAATGCATGATCAGATTCTACTCAATAAAACATGCTTATAGGAAAATAACTTGAAATGAAAACATGGTATTGCATTAAAAAGCTTTACATAAAATTGAAACTTTCTGAAAATTTTACAGCTTTTTTTAAAAGTTCCACAATTCCCTAGGTAAGGTTTACCTAAATTAGTGATAGATGTCAATACAACATAGGGAATTTTTTTTTCCCCAAGTGAGTGAATGACATGAATGTTTAAACACAATATATTATTAATGTTTGATGGAGAATTCAGGTTTTAATATATTAGTCTATTTGCAAAGCTACCCTCTTCATTGGTAGTGGTACATTCTAATTTAAATAAAATTCTAATAAAAAAAACTGTATTTTTCACAATAAAAGGTATGAGAGACAGGGAGCTCCTGGAGCCAGTCTAGCGATCAGCCACTAAGTTGGTCAAGAGTCTGGACAATCTCTCTTATGAAGAAAGGCTGGGGGAGCTGGGCCTGTTCAGCCTCAGGAAGAGGCAACTGAGAGGGGACTTTATTAATGCGTATAAATACTTGAAGGGTGGGTGTCATAAGGATGGAACTAGGCTCTTTTCAGTGGTATCAACCAATAGAACAAGAGGCAACAGTCAGAAACTGACACGCTGGAAGTTCCGCCTGAATCTGAGGAAGAACTTCTTTACTGTGCGAGTTCCCACACACTGGAACAGGCTGCCCAGAGAGGTTGTGGAGTCTCCCTTACTGGAGATATTCAAGAACTATCTGGATGCAATCTTGTGTCATGTGCTCTAGGATGACCCTGCTTGGTCATCCACTGTGGTCCCTTCCACCCTTGCCAATTCTGTGATTTTAGTGGTGTTGTAAGCAAGTCAGTTTTCATCATCCGCTTCTCAATGATGGTTAGCAATGAGAATGATTACAGTAGCTTCACTTCAAGGTGGAACATCATGATTGATGCTATATCAAGGAGAATTTGGAATCTCCTAATGACTTTAATAGTGTCTATTTCTTTGTGGAATTTCTTTTCATTTTCTTAAAACAACGGGAACATTACTGATTGTATAACCTTATCCCCTGTCTCAGGTCTCCTAGAAACCCTGAACAGAAGATCATTAAACGAGTGATTGCTCTTGAAGGAGACATTATCAAGTAAGTATTTTAAGCATTAGTCTCTGAGACTTTATAGGAATAGTGCAGGTTTTCAGTGGATTTTGAATTAGTATCCTAGACAACGAGAACTTTCTAGTATTTTCTTTCTATCTATTCTTAACAGGGATGTCAGCATTGTACCTGTCTTCTCTTTAATGAGAGGAGAAATGCTACACAAAACTACTCACTCTCTCATGAAATGTACCTGGGTGCAAATAAAGCTTGTTTCTTAAAATATCTCTGCTATGTATCAAGGCAGGTAATTGCACAGCATTTTTCCAATAAGATTATAGGGCTGTGATTTTTCATTTACAGGGTCCAGCTGCTGTTTCATACCATGATTGGCAACTAAAAATAGGGGGCTTGTAGGGGGTTTGTTTCTTTTGTTTTGGTTTTTTTTTTTCATATTTGATCTATTTTATTTTTGAGACAAAGAACCCTCATAAATGACTGCCTTCACTGCTGTGTGTAGGAATCTGTAGAGAATATGGTGGAACTGATTTGGAGTAAATTATCAGAAAAAAAATTGTAGCAAGAGTAGACTCTAGAGTACTTCAAGACTTGGTTTACTCTGACAGACTTTCCTACTGGGTCCGGTTGGAAATAAATTACTAGTAGATGTAAATCAAAAGTTTTTGTGGGAACAGTATTATTTTGATGAAAATGCTTGTTTGAAAGGTTTTCTTTTTCCCAGGTACAGAAGAGAATTGGCATAGAGCTGGGAGGATTAATCCCTAGTTTCCCACACTAAGATATGAATGACCTTGGGAGCTCTCAGACAATATGGCAGACTGAGACTCAATTCATTGAGATAATGATTCTTGCTCTAGTGTTGTGAATCCTTAGAAGTGCTTGGCAGCTCCAATTCAAATCAAGGGTTTGAGTGTGGTTTTAATGAGCTCTAGTTAATAGCATCATTGGTAGGCTGTTCGGCACTGGAATATGTCTGTGTCTTTTTTTCCCTTGCAGTTGATATAATTCTGGTTTATTGAAAAATTCTGAATCATCTTAGTTTGAGAAATGAAAATAAATTCTGACGTTTCTTTTGAAGCAAAATATCTGAAATAACAGAGACTAAGATAATTTGATGTCCAAAACCTATGGACATCTACAGCTAAAACTAGCTATCACTTTAAAGAACCAAAAAAATAGGAATAATGTGTGCTACTGAGTGATGCCTCTTACATACCTATGTCCTTAAAAAGTTACTTATTCCTTGATGTAGTTGATATTAGTGCTGTGATTCATATAAGTGATAACTTATTTATGGTTCAGTATTCCTCATTCATTTCTGTAGCAATGTCAGAAAGAGATGACAATATAAAGCAACTTCAAGTGTTACTTTTCACTGTCCTATATTATTAACATATTTGTCTGAATTTTTGAAACTGATTGTAGTTTTTGATAACACAAAAGACATTTAATAACTTAAATTCCAGCTGTAGGAAATTAATTTTGCTGTACATTCAAATGCTTTAAGACCCTGAGCTTTTTGTGAACTTCTGTGGGTGTTCTTGGCCAAATGGACAAAGGTGTGGGGCATAATACTTGTGAGAGCGTGTGCAGAATATTGATCAACCTGTAGATTAGTGTATCACTCCTGGGCACTGAAGATTGTACTATGATCCTAATTTGTCTTTGGAAAAAATGTTAGATTAATTTATTGATAGAAATATTGGTCTCAGTAATTCAGATATGCATTTTTTTTTCTATTTGAACACATGAAAATTGTCCGAGAGCTTTTTGCTTTAACTGTCAAAACTAGGTTTTAGCTAAAGAATGAATTATTGGACTATGATAACTTGTTAAATTTTTATTACATATTATTGTCCCTTAATTATGTACATGTAGGAAATGTGAGTAATACTTGCCACTTTTCATAGCACTAGGGTAAAGCAAAAGCTTAGATAAGATAATACAGCAAAGCCGGCAAGATTTTTCTAAAATTCATGTTATTCTTGTAATGATACTGCAAGCAGGTATGTGACAAGGACATTTGTGACTGAAACAGACAGCTAGTAACTGAAAGCATATATAGAAAACATAAATAGAAGATTTTGACTCCTATTTGATGTCAGAAGACAGTATTTATTACAAACCAAAAATAATTGGTTTTGAAATCTTAAGATTTTATGGTTTGGGTTTTTTATATTGTATTATTCCTAATCAACATAAAATGGTGCTCTGGATGAAACTGATAGTAACATGGATCAGGTAAAAAAATGTATCGGAAGGTTATGGGTCTCTTCCCTATTGTTCCAACTCTTTTGGTATGGGTGAAACATGATGACCTCAGAGGAACATTGGAACATACTTGTTGCTAATATCAAGTCTTTGAATTAGAGTATATATGCCTGAATGCTTGAAGCCCCACTTCTTTAAGCCTTTTTCCTGTTTTGTTGATCAATCAGAATTCCTTCTTGCTGAGAAAACATCCAGTCTAACTGCAGAGCAGTTGTTTCAGTTCCAGGGTACAGAAAAGTGGGAATCATCAGTTAGATATGGTGGGGTTCTAGAACTCGTGGGGCTGTTCGTGGGCATAATGGTTTTGTGGAGAGGTGGTGGTTATATAGAGAGTTGTGCTGTCCATTTTGTCTGGAAGGTCAGTGAAATGTACCAACTCTATGTGTTGCTCTACAAATTTTGCTTGGTGTCATGTATTAGAATTAACACGTTTTCGGTGGCGAGTCTTCCAGTCCTCCATTGTGAAGGAAGGTTGGCAAACAGTTGTGAGTTGGAAGGCATTTCCATTCAATGCTCCATGAGATAGGTGACAGACGATATGGTTTGTGAGTTTGTAGTTGTGCTTTCATAGATGAATTAATTACCTTTGTTCGATAATTTGGTACATGATTAAGGTTAATTTGTCAAAAGCATGCTGTGTTTTCTCATGTTATTAATAAAAATAAGTTAGAATTTTTCCATTGTTAATTATTGAAAGTGATAGATCAATTAGAGCTGTTAGTACTTGAATTCAGGTGTTACAGCTACACAGCAGATAAATTCTGTTTTTCAGTTCTTCATTTCTAAAAGCATTAAAGAAGATAAAAATTGTGACATTTTGAAAATAATAATGACTGAGTAATAGCTTTTGAAAAGAAATGTAAGTAAGATAGGTCTCTATAATGGGTCCTTTTTGATCTCTAGTTTTGTATTTTTCAGGTAGTTAGACATTATTGACTATATAGTACTTCACCTTTTGAAATATGCTTTGAAGGATTGAAAAATGCGACAAACTCACAGAATAAAAATTCTGGCATTTCAATTTTCTAATCTTGTTTCCAGTCTAGTTGGTAGTCCAGTGAGTTTGGTCGTGTCTTGCAAATCCCCAGAAGCATAAAGAATAGGTAAGCTAGACTATTTAAATTGGAAGGGAGCTACGATGGTCATCTAGTCCAACTGCCCAACCACTTCAGGGCTGACCAAAAGTTAAAGCATGTTACTAAGGGCATTGTCCAAATGCCTCTTAAACACTGACAGTCTTGGGGCATCAACCACTTCTCTGGGAAGCCTGTTCCAGTATTTGAACACCCTCTCAGTAAATAAATGCTTCCTAATGTCCAGTCTAAACCTGACCTGGCACAGCTTTGAACCATTCCCATGTGTCCTATCACTGGATACAAGGGAGAAGAGATCAGCACCTCCCTCTCCATGTCCCCTCCTCAGGAAGCTATAGAGAGCAAGGATGTTGCCCCTCAGCCTCTTTCTCTTCAGACTAGGCAAATCCAAAATCCTTAGCCGCTCCTCACAGAACACTCCTTCCAGCCCTTTCCCCAGCTTTGTTGCCCTCCTCTAGATGCATTCAAGAACCTTCACATCCTTCTTAAATTGTGGGGTCCAGAACTGCACACAGTACCTCAGATGGGGCTGAACGCTGAATACAGAGTGATAATCACCTTTCTTGACCAGCTGGTGATGCTGTGTGTGTTTGGTACATTTCAGGATGCAGTTTGCCCTCGTGGCTGCCAGGGCAAATGTAGTACATGCCACAAGCCTATAGTAGATAATAGAATTTGGATAAGCTAGTAGAACTTCCTCCACAAAAGAATTTAAAGAATAGACAGAAAATCACCATTTAGCCCTTGAGAATGAATCTGTAGGTCAAATGGTATATAGATAATATAGCAAAGTGTAGCTCCCGTAGATCAGGTTTTGTTTTGTCTTCCATGGATTCACAAAAGAATTAACTTTTAAGTAGGAAATCATTACAATGGTTCCTGAGTACGGTTTAAATGATAATTCATCAAAAGGAGGCCTTCTTTTAAAAGTCAATATAATCTAATTTGTTAAAAATTAATGTTGGTATTGTAAAATACTTTGAATAACTTGAAATTAAACTTATTAAAACTCATTTATCTTAAATGCACTAGTGGAAATTCAAAAATCTATAGTAATCTATCACAGAGGAGTTATGGTATATTTTCCGTAACACAAATAAATGAAGGTTTGTCCCAAGTAAAACAGTATTAAAATTTGGATTAAACTAGTAACATTTAATTTTTAAGCCTGTTCAGTAATTTGCTGAACTGTTTTCCTTCTGTCTGCCACAGTTGCACAGGTCTGCAGGAGCTTGGTGTGCCAATTCTGTTTCTTTCATTTAATTGTTTGCTTCTTAATACTGTATCTGATTTAAGAATGATTTGTGAGCCCCTAAGAAGAGTAATTTTAAAAATTTTTGTCCGTGGATATTGTTAGGCTCTGTAGGAGTCAGTGTTCTGAGGACTGAATGGTTCAGAAAAATAATATTGCATTTAAGTCTTGCATCTTGCAAAACTGCTCTGAAGACGTGAATAAGGAAATGCTCTGTTTCTCAAAGCATGACAATGCAGAGATAGATCGTTATATTATTAGGCTGTAGGTCTAAGCCAAACCTCAGTAACTTTTCAACTTTTACTATGAGGTCCAACATTAAATTGCAGAAACTATTGCCATAGAATGTTAGGAAAGTCAGAGATATAAACGCATTCAAAAATGACTAGAGAATTAATGGGAATGGAGCCCATCAGTAGCTCTTAAATACAGCAATCACAGTGTAAGTTCATTCATTCACTGCTGTCAAGTTCATGCAGGTTGTTATATGTCTTCCAGTCAAAGATCCAATACTGTCTTCAAATATAACCAAAATCTAGTCATTCCGTCCACTTGTTAAGAGTACCCTTTCAGCTTCAAACAAACTGTTCACTATTCCACATGGATGTTTGCTTTTTTTTTTTTTTCTCAGCATGTGGGTGGCATCCCATATCCCTTCAATATGAAAAAGACAACAAGTTTTCTTACCTTTTTTTTCACTGAACCAGCTCTAGTTCATCAGACAGTTTTGGCTGCTATTTATTTTCATTGTAGACCAAGGGTGATTGTCCAACAAAACAGCTGTTTTCATGCAGAGACTCTGCTACTCAATAGCAACTTGATAGCAACTTGTGTTAGATTATACAAAAAAAAAATACTGCCTCCTCTAGGAAGCAGAATAGCCTACAGAAAAAACTCAAACTTTGCCAGTGTTGTGGCACAAGACTGTCTCTATGTAACATCTTCAGGGCAACCATCTGTCAGGAATTACATCCAGACCTTTGCCATTTAATTACACAGAAATAATTTTATGTTCACTAGTACTGAAGTTCTCGTTCTCTTTCCAACCCCCTGCCCCACAGACCCCTCTCCTGACATATACACAAAGTCTTCTGGTAACTAGTCTGAGTTACTGGTGATGTGGTAAGGTACTGCTTGCAGTGGTTCAAAGTTAGAATAGAAAAATGGAGTATCAGTAAAAGACATCAAAAGGATGGAATCATAGTTGATCATGATGCACAGTTGATATTTATGGCTGTATCCTGTTCTCTTCTTCCTCAAGGTCCATTGTTTTTGTCTTAGAGTTGTGAGTATAGATCTGTGAGTGGGGATCCACATTGACAAAAGTACTAGTGGGATTGACAGGAGTGAGAACTGATTGTACTCTAAAGAGACACAGCACTGTCCTCGGAGACTACAAATTTTGGAACATCTTTCCTTTTCACTAACTAGTTGCAGTCTTCATACTGTTCTGTCTTTGTACTTTATGTATCTAAAGGATGTAGAAGCAGTCAAACTACCCCTTAGATGAAAAACTCTTCATCTTCCAAAATATATTTATTTTCTGGTCATGTTCACAGAATACATATCTCATAGGATTTATGCAGTTTATTTTGCACTACTTATTGTTAGGTACTGATGCGATTTTTTTGTAAGCCAATGAAAGCTTTTGTTAGGTTCCAGCTATACTGCTCTGTCATGACACTTCAGCATTGATCGTATCCTTGCAAATCTCCTAAATAGAGTTTCCATTGATTTTTTGATTCCATTTCCATATGCAGAGTCCTTGCATGGCTGGACTCCATTTCTGTAAATGCAGATGATGGGAATATATGTTGATACAGCATCTTTAAGCTATAAAACAATCTGACAAACGCATGATGGAGATTTTCTATAGCCATAATGAATTTCTAAGGTTCTATAGAACTTTAGACCTAGTAATGAAGGTCTGCAAAGCTGGATTTCTAAAATTTGTCATACTTTATTCTCATTATCAAATATGGAGAAATGTTTTTGCTTTGCATTAGATTTTGGTTGCCTAATATTTGATGAAGGTACATGAAGAGACAGAAAGAATAGGGAGTTGAATTTCAGAAAAAAAAATGTACAAATGTGCTATCTTTTATTTTCAGAAAATACAGGCTGAAATAATTTTTCACAAAGGCAAAAAAATTATGAAAATGCAAAAAATGAAAAGGCTGAAGTTTTACTTTTTTCACATTGGAAAGCGAGAGTGTTAATATTATAGCTCTATTTTCTCATTGCTTTATGCAATAATTTATTTTAAAGACATATTTTCTTCTGAAGAGTACAGTAGCAATAAGATTGCTAAAAGATCATGTGTATCATCAATACCATTTCTGTGATATTTCAGTTGGTTTTGTTTGTCAAAATTCACTGAACTCAATGGAGTTACAATGTAGACCCAGTGTGACTTCTGAAACTCTTAATATGTAATATGATTATCTGAGACTCTACAGAATTTGCAGTGTTAGCTTATAGAGAAAGAAATAACATATCCTATTACCTCTGAAGTGAGGAGGTTTGATTTGGACACCACTAAGAGACAATAAAATAGACATCATCAATAACACTAGTTTTCAGAGTTACCATTCAAACTAAAGTACAAAAAATTGAGTATGCAATTGCAATATGTACTCAGCTGCTCTTTTTTAACGTGCATCTGAACCAAGAAACAAATGACAGCTGCATCTACAGGAGGGAGAAAGGTTTTGTTATTATTTCTTCCTCTTTGTCTTCTCTTTTTTGCAGGAGAAGGTTTAATTAGAGAAGCAGCATTCTAAAATGCAAAAAGCAGCATCTCGTTTAAGATGGGGTATGTGTGAACACTGCATAACAAGTCTCACTGGTGTTCAAAGACTATTTTAATCTGCCAGACTAATAAACAGTGGGGAAGTCTTTTAAATGCTCTGTAGGCACCTTGGAGTAACATTTCTCATGACTTTCAGTAAATCCCTGCAGCCCATGGTTATTGTGAAGTATACTCCAGCATATGCAGGAAGTGTAGCTGCAGACACTTATTGCCAGCATTAGCTGTAGCTGTGTGAAGTACCATTCCATATTGTGCTAATACAGAATTAAGAGAAAAGAGGTAGACAAGCACTTTATGAAAACTACAAGGATGGAAAACAGCAGTCCGAGAGAGGCGTTGCGAAGAGTACTGTTGAAGTATCACGGCCTGTCTAGCCTGTGCTTACACCAGCTAACAATTAACTCTTGCTGTTTTATCTCACCATTGGTGAGGTTCTCTGCAGTGCAAATGTCCAGCAGAGTTATGGTCACCAGTGTAAAAGGCGGGTCTTTATTTGCTATCACTATGAAATTATTTTCTAGGATTTTGAGGCCTTTTGATAGGTTTTAAACACCAACATTATGAACAGGGCTGTGGTACACACAAATGCTGTTTTAGGAAAAGAAAAATACCATTGTCATAGACCACACAGAAATCTGTGTCCTGTTTTGAACAGGAAAGATATCAATAATCTGGAACAAGTTCAGCAGAGAACCCCAAGCCCTCAAGCTGGTCCAGGGGCTGCAGCATTTGCCCTGTCATGAGAGTCTGGGGAAATGGGACTTGTTCAGGCAGGAGAAGAGGAGGCTTTGGGGTCACCTAACAGCAAGTCTCCAATACCTATGGGGAAATTAGCAAGAAGTTGGAGGCGGCATGGTAGTGCAATGGGTATAACTTGAAACAAGAGAGATTCAGACTGGATAGAGGAAGAATTTTCTCTATGAGGATGGTCAGTCAGTGGGGCAATTGCCAGAAAAGCTGTGGTCTCCATCCTTGGAGGTGTTCAAGGCTGTACTGGATAAAGTCCTCAACAACCTCACCTGATCTTTTAGCTAGCCCTGGTTTGGGCAGGAGGTTGGACTAGAGACCTTCTGGGGGTCCTTTCAACCTCAACTATCCTATGATTCTGTGATATTAAATACTAGTTTTCAAATATGTTTTGTCACATTTAGAGGAAAGTTATCTATCTTTGTTAGAAGCTTAAACAAATGCAGTGCATTCATGTCATTTAAGAGAATGTGTCTTTTGTAGGCATTTTTCTTTGAAGAAGCACATCTGATTTGTTTCGTTGAAAGTTGATTTGCTGCCAAGACATCAGATGGTTAGAAAAGACATGCATACAAGTATAATCATCTCAATGGGAAGCTCAATAGGTTGTCTTTATGAAGAATTTTAAAAAGTGAGCAGCAAGTGAATAAAATGCACTAACATTTTAAAAATACAGTAGTTAGTAAAATGCTTCAATGATTTGAATTTTCACAAATTACTTCCTTTTTACTTTCTAACCTACAGATACAAATGTTATTGATGGTCTGAAATTTGGCACTGCAATCCATACTTAAGCATCAGAATAAAGGGTGTGTTTAGTAAAAACAGTCTTTGTCCTGAGCAATTTAGGACTTCATCTTCTCAACATTTAGATGTCTACTTAAGTAGTTTCTGGACAGAAGTTTACCTCCATTTTGACTCTGATGCTCCTCTATATGTATTGCATCAAAAACTCAGTGTGACAAGAATAAAGATGGGTGTAGGAGGAAGGAAATAGTATTAAGCCCATTTTATAGACCAGTAATTCAGGATGAAAGATATTGTTGTAGCATTATGCTCATAAGAAGTGTGTGGAACAGCTGTCAATTGAACTCCCTGGGTTCCTTATCCCAGAAAATGAGCAGTAAGTTCATGTATTTGTCAGAAGCAGATTTTTCTAGGTGTACTGGAAGGCAAACAAGATTCAGAACCTTATAATTCATGCACTTTCCTCCTGTAAATTCAAAGGACAATTTTTCTTAGCTTGAGCTGTGTTAGGATCAGGGATATTTTTATGTTTGCAAATTGAAGGAAAACATACTGAAACAGAAGAGTCTACTCTGAATAAAGTAAATAAATCTTACGGGTTATTTAATTCTATAGTTTTATTTTCATTTATTTTCAGTGCAAATGTCCTCTCTCTACCTTACTTGAATATATTTAGGGAGCTGAACTCAGCCAGTGATACGTTGAGAGAGTTGTATCCACCTACCATTAATGAGTAGAAAACTATCTTGCGAACTAGGTTCAGTGTGGGGTTATTTCATTATCTGCATCATTATCTTGGCTTCAGAGACCCAAATAATAACTTTTTAGTTCTTGTTTTTGTTTTGTTTTGTCTTGTCTGAATTCCTTGTCTCTTTTGAAGGAAGAATTAAGCAGACCTTCTGTTCAATTCAAGTAATGGTCAGGTGCAACTGAGTTAGTGATTTTTTCAAGTTACTGCTTTTCTCTGCTCCCCTTTCAATTGTTGCCCCATTTCCCACCCTCCCCCTTCCCTCCTTCCTTCCATCCCCCACAGCTAGAGCTACTGCTCTATCATGTGATTCATTTAGGCTGACCATGTGCATGGTACTGCTCCAGTATAATGAAGATCAATTTCCATCTCCACTCGTGTAGGGAAGCAATAGCCGTTGCATTACTTTTGATGCTGTATATAAAAAAAAAGCATAGCTCACCTCCAAAGTGTTCTTTCTAAACACATTTTTCCAGCTGTTTCACCTGGGCTCCCTTCTGGAATTGCTGAAGGCAGCTTAAGTGAACACCATGGACCTGTCATTGCAATGAGCTGACAGGGCCCACATGTCTGCTTACCAACTCCAGCTGAAGCACAGTAACTTCTTAAAATGCACCATTTGTGATCATCTGAACATACTCTCATAGGATCAGAATCTCAGCTGGTATGAAACATCTTAGTTCTGTCAATGTTAAGGGAAATAAGCCAATTTAGTCTAAATAAAAATCTCGCTAAAACAGCTTCTGGGATAAGAGCATATGTAAAGAAAACATTTTTTGGATAACAACATATGTAAAGAATACAAAAAATGTCATCTCTTCAAAGATTTATAGTTGATTTTTATATGGTTCCTATTTTTCCACTGAGTGGAGTAATGAATAAAGAATTCTACACAGAATGAACTGACAATGCTTTATCTATCTTTTTTTCTAATTTAGGAAAATAAAGTTTTCCATTTGTTTGATTCTTTTCTTCATTGGATTTATAGCCTGACAAAGTTTTTTAGTGCCAATGTGTATATTATAGCACTGTTTGTCAGCCATGTGTAATAATTTCCCATGTTTTAATTTGAAAATTTTGAAATCATTGTGTTTGCTATTATGTAAAGCTTGCAAATAGATGTTGGCAGAAATATTAGTTGTAAATTGTTCATTTTAAAAGATTGCCTCCATAGTCTTGTGCTGCAAACTGATCTTGAAATGAGGGCCTGAATAGTGCACAGTAGCAGAACTAATAAGGTTTTGAAATTGATCACCACAGTGGTTATGAGATTCAAATGAGAATAGAAGGGAAAATGACTATTATCTTTTTTCATTATTATGGAACTGACTATTGTTGACATTCTGCTTCTGTGAAGTAAATTGTGTGATGAAACTGTACTGTATTTTGTGTATAATGGGTAACAAGTCATTAAGCGGGGTCTCCAACATCTGTGCATAGAGGAGCCAAAACTATTTTCTGCTTTACTGTAGTCTGTTGGCAGTGATTGCACAAATAATTTCTGCTTGCTGTCCATTATGCCACAAGCTTTTTAATATGCAGCCAAAAATATATTATGATATAGGTCATGTATTTCGTGAGTTTCTAGAATTTCAGGTATATCGCAGATACCATTTCTAATGACTACATTTCAATTTTGTATCTATAGCAAAAAATATATTAATATTTAATCATTTATTATAGCATGAAGGGGAGCAAGTGATAAATGCTGAAAAAGATTGTGATAGGAATTGCTATAATTGAAAACCAAAGCATAGTGCCCTACTAGTAGAGGAGGGAATCTAATAAGTGATGGACCTCTAAAAGAGAGAGAATAGAATAATGGATGAGGAAATCAATGAACAGATTAGAAATAGGTAGGTACCTAAAAAAGAAAGATGACCTTTAATGGATTTCAGGGGACTGGCTTGATGATTGGCTAAATTAATCACCTCTTCGGGGCTGGTGCAACTTTCTGTGCAAAAAACCTGAAATTGCCTACATGCAACATAGTGAAAATGGATACCATGTATAAATAAAAGTAGCAGTATTGTGTGTCTATTCAGGAGTATTATGGAGCATATCTTCTCATATTTCTGATATAGTTTATGTAGGTATGATCATATTTAAAAGAAGGATTTAAATTTCTAGTAATAAAAGTCATTCTACTGTTTCTAAAGCTTATGCACTAGTTAAAACTTTAATTAAACAGGTTTTTAAGAATGGGGAATAGAGACTAAGTTCATAAACTAGACAGATATGCTTTATAAATGAAGAAGAAAGCTAATTAAGCCAAGCATAGCAGCATAATATTAATTTTTAAAAACACTTCAAGCATATTTGTTGTAAATCTTGCCACAGCTATTGCATATTTCCTAATGAGTTATTCTACAGTTTAGGTTCAGCGTGTATGCTGCCAACACTCCATAGCCAGGTAAAAAATGGAATCCTTAGGCATTATGCTAATGTTTATTTCGGCACAATTAACTCTTTGAGTGCAATTTATGAAAAGGACAGAAATGACCTAAGGAACTTTTAGGTAACAGAATACTGTTACCTAATAATAAGAATAAACAGAAAACTTATTACTGTAAGTTTTATTCAGATGATGTTAATATGGAGTGCTTGCTGGTCTCTATCAAGAACTCTCTCACATAGGATAGAAGAGGACTAAATTTTGTCATATGTATGGAAAGCAATTAAGGGAATTAGTGAACTGCTACATTTCCTTCCGTATGAAGACAATATTCAACTATACGTTTTTACGCTGTTGGATTTACACAGTTAAGTTGAAAGCACTTTGGTTGAGTTTCTGTATTTCTCAAAAGACAGCTGGAATTCTTGTCTTCTGCTGGGAAATATTGGTGATGTTTGAACTGGTTCAGTTACATAAGCTTTAGATATGTTCTTTTTGGCATCTCCACTACATAGAATCTGAAAATTTGGGTCAATTTTTGAAGTAATAACAAATGCCTGAGGACTCTTAATCAAAACTCTTTCCCTCTGTCAGTTCAAATACCCCTTTTTTCAGAGAATATAAAAGTATAGTTGCTCTTCAATTTCTCATGATTACTTTCCTTCTGGCTGGACCACATAGACTGTTTCACTGTTACATTAGTAGTGTCCTTAATCTTCTTTCCATCGATCATGCTTGACATTACCCAAACATGGCAAAAATAGCAGGTACATCAGGACTACTACACTTTGCAGTTTTTAGTTTATAAGCTTATGGTCAGGTATATGTACAGCTTAGTAGATAAAATTAATAGATAATTATTATTTAAATAGCCCAGAAGCAATATCCACAAATACACATGTACAGAACTTCATAACCAATGAAATGAGTGCAACATCTGCACCTGATCAGCCTACTGCAGTCACCACCGTCAGCACTAACATTTAAGAGGAAACAGCAGGGAGACCAAGTTGGTCCTGCTGTAAACTGTATGGTCACTGTGGGAAGTGTTCAGGGTTTTTTGTTTATGTTTTTTCATTAATAGTATATATAAAATCAGCTATGGACTTCATAGGTAAGCCTGTCTGCTTTAGCCTTTGAACAACACAGAGAATACTCCAGATTTTAAGAAGTCTTCTACAAAAATCAGTAGATGTGCATGAGAGGTGAAAGAGGGGTGAGAGGGACTTAAACATCAGTCATAATCCATTCCCATGAGAAACCAAACATCGGAAGCATATCAAAGTCTTGCAATTCAATGACACAAGGCCATGAGGACAAGAGGATTTGGGAGTACAAGGCAAAAGTAGTGCCACAGCAGCTTTGGGATATGTCAGTCAAAGACAATAAAGTCAAAAGCAGACTTCAATGCTACAAGTGAAAGTTTACAAGGCTTCAAAGGGAAAGCCCCCAATGTTACAAACCTTAAAGCACATGGCAACATCTGTGCCTTTCATGTCTCTGTGGATAATGTGAATTTTTATGATGAAGATGATGATGATGATGAAAAAGAAAGGCCAGACCATTTCATAAGTAATTTGAGACTCACTATTTAATGTGAAGACTTGAAAAATCTGCATGGTCAGAACTAACCATTTACAGTAGGAATACCTGCATCAGCAGTTAATCAGCTAGTGTAGTGCAGTATACTATAACTCATCCTGTAACTTCCCTTCTTTTCTTTTAATTTTTGGGAAATGTTTTAGGAAATTATGTTTCTATTCTTCCTCCTCCCCCCGCCCTCACCCTCCATGCTCATGTATCCTCTATACGTTTCTGTACCAGTGCTAAAGTCAGTCTGTAAAGACCCTCTGCATAGGTAATTGTGTTCTGTTCCTGTGTATCCTTTGATGTACATAATAGAGTTTGAGGAGTCTTTTAGAAGTATTTACAAATCTGTATAAACTCTCCCTTCATATACAGGCATGTGAAGATCATTTTGAACATGCCAAGATAAGTTGGAGTTCTACTTTTTGGACCACAGTTGTCTTTTGCCAGAGTTTTTATTTCTGGCAAGTTTCATCTTTTAGCTACTCAATTCTGTTCTGCTGTACTTAGCTGTTAGATGTTGACTTGTTGCCAAGAAAAGGGCATGTGTTGCTGAAGGATATTTCTTCCTTCTCCTCTCAGTGGCTACTTCTATAGGTCTTGAAGTGCAGTGTTTCCTGCTATGAGCAATTTCCATATTTTATATTCAGTGCTGAAAGAAAATAAGGTAATTCGTATTTGAAATTTTTGAATCCAAGGTCTTCTATAATATACCATTAAAAGCTGAGTGATGAATTTAAAAAATCTTTCTGTAGAATTTCCAAAGCAAAATTATTTGGAAATAATTTCCAACGGAAAACTAAGTTTTACAGTCTTTATAAGTGGGATTCAGTTGCTTAAACATTCCTGTATAGTGGCATTTTAGATGTCCTGTTTATCCTGTCTGGTCTTACAAGCTACAGTTTCAGAAAGACATAGTTCTTTTGAACATTGTGATATAGCTGCCCTTGTCACGAGGATGTCTCAATAGACTACCTAAAATAGCACCAGTCACTTATGTGTAGGCCCATGAGTCATTCTTCATAACAAATTAGATGGTTCATGAGAAACAATTAAAAATATCATGCTGAAGTATTGGCAAACATCCAGCAACCATTTCGAGCTTAAATCTTTGAGTAATTTACTGTATAGAAATTATTCTTTGAATTTTCTTATATTTATGTGAAGCTAGCTTAAGGATGATACATATCTTTGGACTGTAAGGAGAACACCTTTAACAGCAGTGAGTGAAAACAATTTGTGTTTAAATCATTCTTTGTCTCTCAAATATCCTCACTGGTTGATATTTGAAGAATGGTCAGTAATAGAATTGTATCCCTCATGTTAAGGTGTGTGACCAGCTTCCAGTGTAATTGCCTTGTAGACATTATTTAATACATGATGCTGGGAGAGCTGCTTTGTTCTGGAGAAGAAATTTGTATAGAGCACTGACTGCGACAGTCCACAGTAAGGACAAAAAGTGACAAGGCCATGTTTTTGCTAAATTTATAAGCCCTTATAAATGTTTTATATAGTGTACATGGATTTTCAGTTTGGATATAGAATATATATATACACATATATCTACTCATATAGATGTATATATATGTGATGTATACATAAATGAGGAAAAAGCCATGCCAAATTTGTCAAGAATCAAGAGTTATAAAATAGATCTGCTGGGAACAGAATTCAAAATGGATTGAAATGAATCATGATTCAGCTATTTAAACCCAGATTCTGTGTTGTCACTTTACAGGCAACTGGAGGTTTCGCTCTTAAGTATAAATTAAGTGTATAATATATGCTTAAACACACTGACTTTAATTACAAAGAATTCAAAACATCTGAGACAAATTCTGCTTAGATTAAATAGAACCAGATTGGAAGAATAAACTTCATGTCTCTTAAAACAAGGAAAGATTGCTAAGCTGGTGTTCTGAAGTACCTGAAATTCTCCATCTGACAGTCACAGCGGCTGGCAATAAAAGCAAATTTGAAAACCAATTAAGTTGAAGAACTGAAATTGTTTTGCTTTCCTTCTTTTTGGGCTTTCTTTGGTAACGTTATACAACAAAGTTGTTATCATGAGCAGGACATCTCTGAAAACAGGTTTGCATCCCTGTAGATCTACATAAAGAATGAAATGTTTCACTTATTCTGAAAATGAGAAATTTATCACATTGTCCCTGAAATTCACATTAAATGGAACATAGTTATTTTATTTCCAGTTTTTACCTCAATTTTAGGCTATTGCACAGATATAAATGTGATTTGCTACAATAGTTATTTCTAATGTCAGACATGTAAACATCATCAATTGTGATCACCCTGTAAGGTTCTGTGCAGAGAGATTGTTGGATAGGTCAGTAGTTGAGAGATAATCAGAATCATTAGTCATGTTTATACCCTGTCAGCTTTTCAGATACTGTAATTAAGTTAGGTGTGAAGGTCTTATTACCTAATGGAGCCTATAGTCACCGCTGGAAGATGCAATACAGCATGAATCTCGAATTCCAAAATAAAACTTGTGGTTCATGTTGGAGTGTCACAAAAGAAATCATGTTTGCAAAACAGAATGGAATTCCAGTTTCACACAGGTTTATCTCCGTTCCATCTGAGCTGTGTTCTGATTGTACTCACCCTTGGATACTTAAAATGAGTCTCAATTTCTGACCTAATCACCATCAGTTACTTTTAATGTTGTTTTAAGATTTTCTTTAAGTCTTGACTACATGAGTCACCAAACCACACTCATATCTGCATAATACCAGAATCCCTTTAGTATCACATTATTGGCTACAGCAGGTCAAGGCCCTGGGTAAGTTTAAAAACAGCTGACTTCAGACACACAAAATCTGGTTAAGAACTGCATTATCATGAAGCTCTGTCTGTCTGTTCTGTAACCAAGACATTCGGACTGTCAAAAGGGAAAAGAGGACCCATCAACAAAGATTAAAGAAAGCTAAACGTATATAGACATAAATACCAGGAAATTATTGTTAAGTTGCAATATTTAATGTTCATTAAAGCTAATGAGTACTCCTGAGAAATCAGGAAAGCTCTTATTAAGTGCACAAATTAATAATCTTGTGGGTTTAGTTATCTCCAAGCTTTTCTAATAGTAACAATTACACTGATTTCCAATGAATGCATAATATAGTTTTGTTTTTATTTTGGTTTAGTTTGGTTTTTAATTTTAAAATCTTCAGTGGATTTCTGATCACCCAATCAGGATTTCTTTGTACGTACTCTGACCCACAAAGTTATGAAAGCAAATAAGCTGTCTAGTTTTACAGAAGACAATTGCTCTCCATTTCAGCAAAGAAATAATTAACTCTTCCTTTTATTTTTTGGTTCTGAAAAACAAAACACCTAACAAAACTTTTTTGAGATCTTCAGAGCCATCGTCATCAATCTGAAAAGAAGGTCCACAAAACTGAAAATGTGTTTATGCACAGGAGATCTTGGGAAGCCAAGGAACATAACATGTCTAAGGATATCTCTCAATGCTGATAAAATAAATATTAATCAAAAATTGATCTGAAATCACATCAATGGAAATCTTTCTGTTGTGTTGAGTAAATTGTGGATCAGATTTCTGTATTACTGTAAGCACTGGAATGTCTGAACACTGAATTTTGACACTTACTGAATAGGTACCTGAATGAGAGATGTCATTGCCCAAGGTTTCAGAGGTTATTTGATCAAGACACGGCAGTACAGGTTTGAAAAATCTCACTTTTGGCTTTTAAAAATTACGGCCCAGTTATCTTAGAAATGATGACATGCTATACGGACTTAAGGCTATCATGAGACATAAAAATTTAAGAAAGTACTACATCCAGCAAGTAAAATCTATGTGAAAAAAACTGTGCTGCTGTTGTCTCAATCCCGTTGCAAAGTTTCTTCTCTGCTCCCAGGTTCAGTACTTGTAATTTTGTCCTTGAGAAAATGGAAAAGCTCAACAACAGTGACAGTACGAGGGACTGAAAACCTGACACATTTTCACAACTCACTAAAAATAATAGGTGAAGATGTCATTTTTCTGTTCCTCTTTGGAAGAGTCTCTAGAGATTTGTCCCAGTACAGAACACCTCTACAACCACTGTATTTCAACTTTTGGCCAATGCCTATAGCAGAAGCAATAGCAAATGCAATTTTCTCTTGAGTCTTGACACCATGCTTTGATTTATATAGATATTATGAAACAGTAGTTTCAGGATTTTGATATGTTTCTGAATATATAATTGTATAATATACAGTTAATATATCTGTAAATAATTCATAACTGGTCTTCTAACATTCTATTTTCTGTGGTCACTGCTTTAAAAAAATGTTGAACAGTAATCTTGAAAACCCCAATAGCAAATCTGCAAATATATCAGTGACTTGTCCCTGATATAATATTCAAGTTAAATAATTTTTTTACATGTCTTGTCTTTTTATTATATTAGAACTGTACAAAAAGAAATTAAACAGGAGGGTTCTAGAGTTTCTAGTCTGGGTGAAGTAAATGTTAAGTAGTTAATTTATGCTTATTTCACTTAATTTAGAGCTATACTTTTTTGAGATTTGTACTGAATTGTACTGGAAGATAAAATGTATGTTTCAGAGGCTAGTAGTAATATCTGTTTGAGATTGCTCTTCCACCAGCATCTGCTGACTTCTAGAAGAGTTGTTAATGAATGTCTAATAAGCTATATCCTACAACAATAAGTATAGAGACATATTTGACCAAATGTTCTGGTCAAATTTTTAGTTCCATACATCTCTCAATCATCTGTATCCTGTTAAAAACCAGACAATCAGTCTTAGTTTATATGACTCTGGTATGTTCCATATTATTTGGTGGCATAAGCAATGTAAATCAGTTTTGCCAGTTTGATAGGGGACTACCAATCTGTATGTGATTTCATGCATTGTTTGTCTAAATGCAAGATCCAGATGCAAGATTTTTTACTGGGAACATTAAGTAGGTTTGATCCCCAAACTAGGGGACTTCTGGTCAGTAAGCTGCTGATTGTATGGCAGTGACATCTGTGTAATTTAGAGCTTTTTTTCCTTGCAGTGCATATATGTTATCAGTAATCCTTTTGGAATTTGAGATACTAAATTCAATATAATCCCAATAATGGTGTTTAAAACAAAACAAAGTATAATAATATTTGACAATAAAAATGTAGGAGTATAATTTTTTTCCCACACTATAGCATGGAATAGGGCAAATCTTTTCTACAAGGAACATCCACAAAAAATAACCAACAAACAAATAAAGACATAAAAAATCAGAGTAGACAATGTCTTTCCTGTACTGGTGCATCAATATGGGTAGTCTGTCAGAGGTGATAAGGTAGTTTGTCACGTGCTTTTTACTTCACTGAGAGGCATTGTTCTTGTCATCACATTTGTCATCAAAATTGCAAAGTATAAGATAATTGGCTAGGAGTTCTTATGAAAGAAAAGAGATTGGAGTGGAGGGAAATGGTACACCTTAAACTGAATAATAAGCTTGAATATGATAGTTTTACAGAAACTAAATGTAATTAGTGAACAGAAACTCATTTCAGGACATGCTAGATAATTATTCTGTTCAGTACAGAAATGGAGAAG
Source organism: Aegotheles bennettii (assembly GCA_013398125.1). Lineage (NCBI taxonomy): Eukaryota > Metazoa > Chordata > Aves > Caprimulgiformes > Aegothelidae > Aegotheles > Aegotheles bennettii. Next base: position 65,537 of record VZRW01008971.1, read on the forward strand.
CCTCAGCAAGGACAGCAGGTTGATTTTTGAGTGCACACAAAGTGGATAGGTGAGGGAAGGCTGAAGGAACAGGAACATTTAGAAAATAAAAGATTGATAGAGGAGGTCTGATAACAATTTGCATGATGTAAATGTTTGCTACATGTTTGATATTATTAACTACTCCCCATAGCTTTAGAAGACATGAGATTAGAGGAAGTGATTGGATTAAACTGTTAAGAGTTTTGCATTAAATATTAGAAATAATTCAATAACTAGAGGTTTGTTATGTACTACATATTGTTTTATGCAAGAAAGTTGTGATACTTAATGTGGAGAAATTACTCCCATCCTATGTCATTTTGGGGTAGAAAAACAAAATTTGTGTTGGTTGTGGCAATATTTTCAAGATGACTTGAAATTCATGACTCCATTAAAATCATCAGAGCTCTGTAAATATATATAAGGAAGAGTTAGAAAATAAATGGTGCTTAATCTACATAGCATGTATTTACCATAATGCACCCCTTGTCTTTGCTTCTGCAGAAACATATTTTCAGTAAGTATAAAATATATAATATATATTGTTATATATGCTTTTATATGTGTACAATTATATAGATACATATACACATGTGCATAAAATGGTGTTCACAGTTGCCTGGTGTTACCTATGGCTGGAAGTGCAAGGCTCTCTACTGCCATCACTGCCATTTTAAGGAGAGTTCAAAATGAGTCCAGTCCTTTTGGAGACAAAGCTGCAGCAACTAGTACAGTCAAAATTATGAGGTAGAATGGAATTAAAGTCTGCTGCAGCCAATAAATTTTATTTTCTCTTCCTACTTAGGAGGAGGAGAGACTACAGCTATTTAGAAGAGTTTCTGTGTTTTTACATGCACACATGAAAACCATTTCTTCAGGCAAGAGAGAGAAGAGAAACACAAGCTATTTGAACATTTTCTGAACCTTCTTATCTCTTGCTTTCTCTCTGTTTCCCTAGAGATTTTGCATGCTAGTTGTTTCCTCAGGCATTGCACCTTTTCTTCCTTTGTCCTGGATAATGTTGAAGGAGAAACCCAGGGAAAATTTCTTCTAGACAATAATCATTGTAATAAGTAATAGTTTTAATGGGAAAAGGCAGATTGTGCATTGAACAGAAGGCCTAACAGAGCATGTAATTGCATCACATCTCTGTCTAGTAACATCCCTTCTTTTGTGTTGTTAGTAACTTCTACCAGCTCTACACCACTTTTTAAAGAGACAATGATAAGCCATCAGATAAAGTATAAACATTTTCATAAATTCTATACATGTATAGAATTCTTCTGTCAATTCTATTAGTTTTTATGCAAATACAGTGATTTCCATGGGATAAAGGTGATTCCTGGTTCCCTCCTTTTCCCTCCTATTACCTTCTGTTCTACAATTTTCTCTCATTCTTCCTCTAGTCATAAATGCAACAGTTTTTCGTCAGCTTTATTTCTCTGTCCTCTCTGCTCTTTCATGAATTTTTGTTCTTCATCCTCTTTTATTTAATCTTCTGAATATTTAATCCTGTTTATCTGGCTCTTCGCCCTCACTCTGACTCATTTCTGTCTACCTTAAAGAAACTTGTCCATGATCCCAATTGTCTTTTTAACACGTCTCATTTTGCTTAATCTCTTTTTCCATCTATAAAATAACTGAACGTTTGTGTTTGTTTTTTTTATGATCAGTGTCTCACGATCCTGGCGTACTCTTCTGTCATAGGCATGCTTTAGTTTTATTTCCCATTGACCTGAAACTTTTCTCACCAAGGTCTTCCTAGCCAAATTTCCTTTATCTATCAGCTATGGTTTATTTTATTCCTTGCATTCAGACCTTATGTCTAGTGTAAAATCCATGGATTTTTTGGTTTTTGTTATTTCCCCCACCACCACCATTGAATCAGGTTTAAGTTGTGATCCAGTACTCTGCATAAGTTTTTTTCTTGAACATACGTTCAGGGTTCTGGGTATATATTATGCTGTCATAAGATTACCTTAGGTGAGGACATTAGTGTAACTGCAAGACAGAGTTATCTTTACTCCAGATCTGCTTCCAACTGTCCAAATTAAAATTTTGTTTTGTCTCCCTGACACCTTCTTGTGGAAATGCAATTAGCAACTCCCATTCGACATGCAGACTGGTCTTGCTGTTCCCTTTCTCAGTGTGTGTTGCACCGTCTTTGCTTGTGTTTCATCTTACTTGGGTCAATGTGCCAGAATCCACTGCACAATTTAGTCAGTCCTCATATCAGGCTCCAATTATGACTTCTAGGCTCTTGTCATAAAGAAAATTTCATAGCTCTAAAATGTGTGTGTGAGTTCTGTATCTCTTTAGGAGTAAAAGTCTAATAAGGGCTGAGTATCTTTAGACTTCATCACTGTAGCTCTGATTTCTCTGTTCTTTACAAATGCAGATACACCATTGGGAGGCAATGGACGAAGACAGGGTTGTTAGAGAGGGAACTTTGGGACTCTTCTTGCTCATAGATTTATCTTCTCACCTGTTTCTTTGGGTCGACTTGTAAATCATCTCGTCATGCACAAGTTGCAAATCATCATTCTCAAGACTCAGTTCTTGTCTTTGTTTTCAGCCCTTCATTATTTTCTGCATTGTCTTGTAGTACACAGAACTTGGCTTCTGCCTCTTCTCAGCCTGAGAAAGGATTTCCTCTGATCACTAATTTAATAACTCAAGTAAATACAGTCTAGTTTCTTAGATGTTTCACAAAAAAAAATAATACAAAAATGTAACACATACCCCCACCCAAAAACACACAGAAAAAGGTTAACCTCTGTAAATCCATTTGCTTAGCCACTTGTGGCAATCTTTATATTTGCAACTATACAGAAGATGCTTTTGTATTGTTCTTTCTGGTGATCTTATTTCTTTGTATGCCAGTATACTGATTTGCATCCAGTGCAACTTGTGTACTTTGATTGTAAACTTCTTGGGACATAATGATAGAAAAGCTGTCATAGTAATCCCAGATCTTTTGGCAGAAATTCTAGATACTAGCATGGCACAAATAATAAGTACCTGTAAATAATTTAATTTATTTGTTCACAGTGAAGCTTACAACATGAATCTGACCTATATAATTGATACTTTGTTTATATAGAAAAGCTAGAGTCTTTTAACATGTAACTCTTAGAATTTAGATATATTGCAGCCTAAAATAGTTAATAATAGTTTCAGGGGAGGAAAAAAAAGGTGTATTTCTGAAATTCTAGGTAGCACTAATGGTATTTTACTCTATAGTGCTTTCTTTTATTTAATGCCTTTCTTCATTTTATGTATTTGTCTCTGTTTTTGAAAATCAAATCTATCCTTTGGTAATGTGATGTGCAGGAAATGAAGAGCACTACAAATTAAATGCTTTTAAACAAACTGTAATTAATTACATGTGCAAATGCATTGACTAAGTTTGTGTTTGCAATTAGATAACTAATTATGTTGAAAATGGCATAGCATATTTAAATAGATGCCAGGACCTCTGGCTCATCCAGTTCTCTCTAGGCTGTTATTTAAGTATGCAAGTATTCTCTTGCTGTTAGGTATCCCCTGTTGTAGTTTAAAAGTATGGTTGCAGGCCTAATTAGTCATATAATCGTGATGTTTACACATGAAAAATATAAAAACTTCATATCATTTAAAGCACTTTCTTCTATTTCATAGAAAAGCTGTCCATCAAACACTGTTTATTATTACACCATTTCTTAATAAAAAAAATTCCTAACTATAAACTACAGAATTGAAACTGTATTTCCTTGTATAATGTCTAGCAGCTATCTAGTTAGTCCCTTCATAATTACTCTTTCAGCTACCTGTTCAACCTGGGTCCAAACTTGTACAGTCTTTGAAGATAATTGTTGATAGAAGGAAGTTGAACCTCTCCATAATAGGAATACTTAGAGGTTTTTAAGAAAGGGGATAGACAGTTATTTTTCAGAAATAATGTAGATCCAGCCTAATTACAAAAGGTAGAATGAGATGAATCATGTCACCAGCATCTGTGTATGGATCATGTCATCAGTGTCTTAGACCTTTTTCAAATGACTAGATACATTTTGCATGAGATGATAGCAATACCATTCTTTTTTTATATAATTGTTGGCTTATAAAATATGAGGATTGTATTTCAGGTAAAGAGTATCAGAGTTGTCAGAACAATCAGAATTAAAGGTAGCTTCAGGGATTTTTTGTATATTGATGGCCAGATAAATTGGATTCTAAACAACAAATATCTCTTTTGATAGCTATTTCTTTGATCAGTTTTCTGAAAGAGAATACTACTTTCTTATGTTCACATTAACAGAAGATACTTGTGTTCAAGTCAAAGCATCCAATTTTAAGATACTTCATATGCACATGTGTGAATTATTTCTGTTGAGATAGAAAGTATTGATTCCTTGTACATTAGGTGTTATTTTCATTGTTTTAAATTGAAGACAAGTACTCATTTAACAATGTGTTTATTTTAGCATTACATTTAGGAGAAAAGCTGAGGACAATATTTTGATTTTAAAGTTGATCTGTGGATGGCATAAGTACATCTTCTATATAAAAAGCATAAAAATATTCAATGAGCTATCATTACCTTTATCAATTCACAAGCAGTGCTGGAATAGTAGACACCAGGTAGATCTGATGCGAATTCCTGTATGTAAAACCCAGACTCTTATGAAACCACTTGCTTAGTTAACAAGCTTTCTGAAAATTCTTTGTTTTCAAATTTGTCAGTCTGGCAAGATATCAAAAACTAGTGAAGTTCATATTGGGAAGAACATACTTCAGTTAGTATGGATAATTACATCATACTATTTCAATTAAGATGCAATAAAAATTAACTAATAGTTTTACATAGTTTTGTTGTTAAATGCAGCCTGAGAGTCTTAAAATTGAACCAGTTCTGCATACATTTTTTTTTCCCTCAGTGAATGGTTCCAGAGCAGTTCTTTTGTTTGCTGGTACACAGCACAAAGCAAACAGAATTCATATATCATACTGACTGAAAACATCAGTCCTGGTTGCTACTTAATGAGGCTTTAATCCATTTTGAACAGTAGATTTTTTGTTGGCTTTGTTTCATTCAGCATAATTTCCGTTTCCTAAATTCCTAGGGGAGGAGAAGAGGGAATATGGTTAGAACAATAGCATGTTTTCTGTCTGGTCATTAAGGGAAGAAGAAATTGGGACATTTTTTTCAAATCTGAATATTTTCAATAAATCTCTTCTGAGCCCATGCATGATGTCATAGAACTGGATTAACACCAAAACACAATTATGGGTGAGGTTGTAAGGGACCTCTGAATGTCATCTAATCCAGCTTCCCTGCTTAAGCAGCATCAGCTACAGCAGGTTGCCCATACCCATAAGCAGAGAAATATTTGTGGAGCAACCACAATGTCTTGTGAGAATGAACAATTCTATGAAATCTCTACAAAAAATTTCAGGTGTGAGGAGTAGGCACAGTCCATTGGGGTATGAAATCTGAAGTAGAAATCCTACTAGTGGGCTGTGTTGGGGGGGATGGACTTCCTCCAGCCCCTCCACCCCCCACCCCCCCCCACTATCTGGTTTAAGTAATTCCTGTTCAAAGCAATGTTCACTTTTTATCAGGTATTATATTTGTTGAATATTTATTGTATTATACAAGACAGCAGCATAGAGAAGACTACTTATCATGTTTCTGTGTCCTTTTCTGACAAATATAACATGGTTATGACTTAAGTATGTAAACCACAGATTATCAAGCCAGCTGTCCTCCCAGAAGTTGTTCAATGCTGCTTAGTGCTACATTGTACTTTTTTTAAATGGAGTATTGTATACATATATATATATTCCAGAAAATAAACATATTGATTTCACAGGATCAAGAAAACATTATTAAAATGTATTGAATTTAGAAAATGGTTAACCATGACCTTTTTTTGATTACTGTTTTCTGTGGGAAACTTTACTCAATAGTACTTTCAGTAGATAATTGTCCTCAGCTCTCAATTTACTACAAGTCTTCTTCCAATTACATTTTAGAGGGAAAGCAATTACCTTTCTTCCTTTCATTCCTTCTTTCCACCTCTTTTGGTAAGAATCTATGCTGGAAAAAAAATAACTAACTTAGGCCTTCTTGTTTTAGTATTTACAAATATTGCTGGTAGATATCCACTGTTAATTATCTGTGACGAGTTTGTTAGAAAAGGTAAAACACTTTTGTACAGGGAAAAATCACATAACATCAGTATGCTGTAATGAATTTTCTTCTAAAAATCTAAATTGGTTTGGCTTCATGAAGGCATCTCTTGTGGTTGACTGGCTTAATATTCATTGTGTCAGGTGCAATTTGAAAGTCATTAAGCCTGACCTCGATTTCATTGCTGTGCAGGTTAATCTACTCAGTTATCTTGCATGAGTGTATGTGTTTTAGCTCTCACCAATTTCTACTTTTCAGTTAGTGATTTGGCAACTCTAAGACCAAATCAGTGATGATGAGGAAGAGGATTACTCTTTGTAAAAGTTAATTTTGTACATTTTTTCCTTTGCACTGCATCCTTTTTAAAAACAATCCAAGGATAATCAGGAAAAAAGTAGTGGTTTAACATACCCTGGCATCATGCTTCATTAGCCTACTATAGCAGCAGTCACCAGAGGAAGTCAGATCCTTATCCCTCAGCAAGGGATACAGCAAGGACAAAGTGAGATAAAGAGGGAAGATAAAGAGGGATTCAGTTAATGGACAAACCTGATGATAACAACTGGGTGATGGCAGGAAGTTGTTAGAAATGATTCTATTGCCATTCTGAAAAGAGAACAATAATCATTTGGAGGGACCTCATATGGACTTGCATTTTGAATCTTTATTCTAAACAAAACAAGAGGTTTTGAACTTACCAGTTTTGTTTATCAAGATGCTATGTCTTTGTTTTCCCCTCCTTAAAAATTTGGTTTTGATAAATGCAGAAAAATGCTTTCTGATTTAATTATTTGGTGTTGTTTGGAGTTTCAACTGAAGAGCACTGCCTGGGTAGTCCTGGAATCTGACACATGCTATATTTATCTACAAAACCGACTTTGCACAAGATAACAGGGATTTATAGATGGGCTCATTATCTCTTTATTCAAGAGGTGACCTTCTGCTAATACTCATCCACTAAGGCTCAGTTCTATGCTCATATTTAATTTTCCATCACTCAGACTTCCTTTCTCTCCCTACCTAATAGATTTTAAATTATAAAAAAGTGCCAGAACATTTTTATTATAAAATTTTCAGTTCCATTCATCTGATCCTTTGAAAAAATGAAGCACCATATATGTTGTCTCAGACCTTTACTTAATTCATTTAATTAACTTCGAAGTGTTTTTTAGTTAAGGGGGCACCATTTATTGAAACACATCTTCCATTTTTCATCTACTGTGGTGGAAATTGTAGTCATAAAATAGAAATGAAACTGGGAGAATGATCTAATCAGTTTGCCTGCAAAGAAGAAAGATCAACTATATTCTTACAAATATTTGTCTGTTTTAATCTTCTATATCTTGCTGAAAGCTATCATCCTACAACCTCCCTTAGAAAGACAGTTTCTGTGCTTTGCTATCTATATAGCCAGAATATCACAGAATCACAGAATCTAAGGGGTTGGAAGGGACCTCGAAAGATCATCTAGTCCACCCCCCCTGCCAGAGCAGGGTCATCTAGAGTACATCACACAGGAACGCATCCAGGCGGGTTTTGAATGTCTCCAGTGAAGGAGACTCCACAACCTCTCTGGGCAAATATTTTTCATAACAATTCATAACAGTAAATTATGTTAGTGAAAATTAAGGAATTATTTTCTTTTGCTTCTAAAGTTATAGGAAAAATTTATCATTCTTCCTTCTAAACAAAGTTATAGGACACTGCAGTTTTTATGTGCTGCTTCTTTCACTTAGTCTATTTTTTTCAGAATAAAAAAGCTAGGTGTCTTCCATTTTTACTGACAGATCTTGTTTATCATAGGATTATCCTACCACATCAGAGGGGAATCTGAAGAGAAAGCAGGTGCATAGGGGCACTTCTCCAGAATATTCTCCTAGCTTTGAGCAACTTCTTGAGGCTAATAATCTCACCAAATAAACTTTATACTACACTTTTTTTCCCTTAAGTTTGATCACTTTTCAAGCCCTTTGAAACTTGTAGCATTCACAAAACTCTGTGCAACCAGTTCTGAAGCTTCCTTTTGCACTCTTTAAAAACAGTTAGTTTTGAGCTTACCAATCACTTTTTATTTCATATTCCTTACCTTGTTTATTGGAAAAGTAGTTCCCTATTTACCTTTTTTGTGCTGTTCATAATTTTTTCAGTTCTTCATCACTCTCTTCTGCCCAATTATCTTTTTCCCAGATTGAATAGCCCGTCTGCTTAACAAATGTATTGCTCTTTTCTAAACTACCATTATCAATCTCTATCAAGATGGGTTGTATTAAGTATCTATATTAAAACTGCTCAAGAGGAGATACACAACAGTTTTTATATATTTCTGTTTTTTCCCCTCTATTCCTTACTATGAGTGACATTGGATTTCACTGCTAATAGACATTGACCTGACCTTTGTTCAAACTATCAATAATTTTTCCAAATATACCTCTACTATATGCTAACAGTTAGATCAGAGCCCATCTTCATGGGCATAAAATTAGGCCAGTTTTTTTTTCCTTTCTCAGAAGCATTGCTTTACTTGCACTGGGATCTACATCTATTTTTGAAACCTAATATCACTTGCTTGCACTTTCCTGGATTCTCTGCAGTAGATTTCTCTTTTTCTTAAATGTGGTACTTAAATGTGATTTTCTTTGATGTGGTACTCCAGCTGGGACCTCAGCAACTGATAGAAGAACAAATGAATTGTCCATTTCCCTCCTGTTTTATATGCAACTCATCTCTTGATACATCTCTACATTGCATCTCTCAAATACACTTGCCTCTTTTTTCCATCAACACTATCTTTTATTTTGTTTGTGATCAGCTATAATGAACAAAATCTCTTCTGCAAAATGATTGCAAAAATGTTACTCAGTTACTGCTTCCTAAAGACAGTATTTTGCACATCTTCAGGTAATCTCATGGTGGTGTTCTTTAAACAATCTTTAAAATTTAGTAGAATAATTTAAAATTCTAATACTTCTTTTAGAATTGTTTACAACCCATCATAATTTTGCTTCCTTAGCGAATATCATTAGAGAACTCTATTCCATCTCCTGTTTCCATAATAAAAATGCTAATAACTAAGCCTGCACTTAATTTTTTACCCATCCATTTTTCCTGTGGGATAAGCATAACTCTAAAGAATACTTTTCATTAGCTAAAATATGAAAGATACTAGAAAACCAGATAATCCAGATACTATGGAATGCATTAGAGAGCTTTATTCAACTGCACAGTATCTCTGGGTATGCCTACAACTTAGTGATCATCCAGTTGGCACTAAGCTCTTCCAGTGGAGGCTGATATATGCAGAGCCACCCCAGAGAATATAAACTGTGTTCTTTGGTGCTCTGAAAGGGTTAGTAATCCCAATGCAGCCCTGTTTTTCTTGCCCCTCTCAAAATCTAGAAAAGGGTGTGACATGATATAATATGCTGTAATAACCTGTCAGCTATCCCTACTCTTCTTAACTTTGTGCTTTGCAATCATTACTCCTGCATTCCTGATACGCATGTCATATTTATTCCCATGTCTGCAAAAAAACCACTCTAAAACCCAAAAGTCACACATTTCTTACAAAACCTTCTCATGAATGGATGCATTGCTTTGGGAGAATGCATCACGCTTATGGGATCTGATCAGGCACCATTGATATAGACTGTTTTTCCTACTTGAGCGTTAAGACTTGTTTCTGGGAGTGCATCAAAAGCCTCAGTAAAAGCAAGATATAACACTTCTGTTGCTCTTCCCAAATTTTTTTTTAAAAAATAAATATATGAAATTGGATCCATTTAACACAATTTTCTTTGAAATCCCATCTGGACATTTATAATTTCATCATTGTATAGATGGTTTCAAATTGTGTCTACCATAATTTTCTCTGGCATTGTTTTGGCTGCAGAAATTAGACCAACTGCTCAATAATCACTAAATCCTCCCTTTTATCTGACATAAACATAGGTGTTTTAATTACTTTTCCTAGGCTTATGAGTTATTTTCTACCCTACATGAGTTCATGAAGATAATCACTATGATTTCATGGACTTATTTAGTCTAAGGAAATTTCACTCTTAATAACCTTCTTGCATGCATCCAGAGTCTACATGTAACATGTTCTCTTTGTGTTCTGATTTACCATCTAGCCCATCATTAAAATTCCTTTAATTAAGTATTTGGTCATTAATTATTTTTTGTGAAGGTTGATGCAAATAAGGTATTAAGTCCTTCAGCATTCCCTCTGTAAGTGTAATGACTGCTAAGTAATTGAAGTACACTTTCCTTTGCTTTCTTTTCCCATTTTTTTTTTTATTGAACTGTCTGGTTTTACTTTTTAAGCTCCTTTCTTCTTTCAACTCATTTTGTTCTTTACCTTTACTGAATTTAAGAACACAAATTTGTGCCGTTCCTTTTTAATTATTTTTTACTTCTTTGTTTCTACTTTCATTAAAAAAGTGATGCTTTCCCCCATCTTTAAAGCATGTTCTGTTGGTTTTTGATTGCTTTCATAGAGACATATTTGATGTTCAATTTTACCGTGAGTTGCTCCCTACAAGGCAGAATTAAATGAACAGAGTTGTGCCCCTTCCTAATTTCTTCTATGCAACAAGAAATATATTCAGACTTCGGTAGAGTGTGGGTGAGATACCCTGTTCCTGTAATAGCCATTGACTGAAGATTTCAAATTTCCCATTCCAATTAGGCTTCCTATTGAGAGCTGCTTCTAAAAATCACAAGTCTACCTCCTACTTTTAATATGAAAAATTATATTGCATAAAATAGTTTGCTGACAGATGCAGTGAATTATAATTCATCAGAACGTGACTCCTTTGATAGTAATGAGTTTAGAAGAGGTTTGTAACCTTTAAACTTAGCTAAGTGGAATCCCAGATAATGGGTTTATACAGTATCTAACAATGGGACTCCAATCTTGATTGCTGCTTGTAACATCTTAGAGAATTACAAAATGCATAAATTTTATTTTGACATACAGTGGATAGAAAATCTTGGTTTTAAGGGTCATCAACTGTAGGTCTGAGCAGATAATTGTTAAAAGATATCACCATTTATAATCTCAGAAGGAAAATTCCTCTTTCATGCAGCTATTTAAAATATAGACTTATTTAATTTCATAATACAATAAGTTTAAACTAATCACAGTAGAATCTAATCATTGTGAGGGTGATGACCCTTCCTGTAAGATGTTACCTAATAATAATCTTTGCAATAATAAAGGTTTTTTGGGGCAGAATATTTACATAGGCTTTTTTAAAAAATGGAAGTTTAAAAATGTATTACAAGGCTATAATCTTTATCAATTACACAGTAATGGAAAAAGATTCTTTTAGTATTTGATCTGCTGGCTAGCACTTGATGCTACTAGTAATACTATTAACATAATGAAGGAAAGAACCCTGACAAAATACTGAATGATTTTATTAAAAAAAAATATTTGTGGATTTTGATTAAATAAAACGCATGTCAAGCATCATGGTGTAATGAAAAATAGATGTGTTAACATATATTTTGTTTATGCCAAATATATACTATGCACCTTTTAGTAATTTGTTACAAAATTTACTGGCATATGAAGTGTGATAATGTCTCAGAAAGAGCCAAGCATGTGCTGCAGAAATCAGAGATACTGGTGCAATGTGAAAAGGTGAGTTGAACTGTAATAGAATAAATTGTATCAGTGAAGATGTACATCTGCAGCCAGCCTACGCCACTAATCTCACAGTTTTCCAAGACAAAATATAAACTATTTTGAAAAGCCTTGAATGGAGACAGATGTCACCAGTGCACTTTCTTACAGCAAACTTTAGTGGTATGCAGAAAATAGTAGACTAGATACCTGCTGACTTTCTAAGGGTTGCATACAAAGCCCTAACCAGCATTACACAATTAAACATTGACTTTCTAATTGTTAAAACTTCCTAATTCACACACAAATTATGCACAAATATATTTCTACTGAAAACTGTACTGTGAGCCTCAACCCAGTGGCTCATAAACTGGGTTTAAGAACTAGCCCAGTTCTCCCTGCTGTAGAACCCAGCCTCCATTCCAGCAAAGGGAGAACACCAGATTATCCTAGAGAGGGATTTGGAGTACACAGAATATGGGCTGGGTGGCTGAAGTGACTCAAGAAGTACCATTAAAAGTCTTTTGGTTGTTTCTGTTTGTCTTACTATCTGGCAGGAGGACTTTGAGCCCAGGGGAACAAAACAGATGCAGGCTCAAAGCTCAGCAGAGTTTCAGCACAGGCTCTGTGATGCTGGCTAGTGTGAGGCAGGTCAACATTTGCTTTACTGATCCATAAAATACAAGGACTTTGATGGTATAGAAGGGTAAGTGCAGATTGTGTAATAAGGCAGAGTTTGGGTCTCAGGAAGTTGTATATGTATGTGTTTGTAATGGTAATGAGATGAGGTGGGGTGGGGCAAACTTGTACGCAAAAAAATAGAAAGAAAAATCTAACATTTAATGACTATGAAGAGTAATTGTGAGAATGAATTTAATGTATCAGGACATAACATCAGGACAGTGAGATGTTGGTATGCCGTAATTTGCTTATGTGTAAGTTTATCTTGCTGTTGTATACTATATCTTAATTAGTTCTTAGAATGTTGATCTAGAGGTGCGTTAAATATCATATGCATATAATCAAAAGAAAAACATATAATGTGGACATTTAATTTCAGACAGCGGGCACAAAAGTTAGCTTGTGTGAGAACAGAACAGAATTTGTTACCATACATCAGGAGTAAAATAATTGTTTTAAAAATAACCTTGAAATAATTTTAATAAATAATCATCTGGGTTTATCTAGAAAGGAAAAGCAGTGTGATCTAATAAAAGAGTCAGTTGGAACTGCGCTGAGTTCTGTTTGACCAGTAAAACTACAGATGCTGAGATTTTAAAATACCAGTAAGTATGACATTAGGTAATTGTCAGTTTTTTGAACCTTTGATGTGTTTATCTGTTTTTTGATGTGTTTATCTGTTCTTTTCAATCAGTTTAAATGTTAGTGAGTTATGTGTAAAAGGAGTGGATATTTGAAGGTTGAAAGATTTGCATTATTGTCACGAGATACAAAGGTAAAAAAAAAGTTCACTTTCATTATAGATTTTACAACAGGGCTAATTTTTAACTTTTCAGTATTTCTAATGTACTTTTGTTTTCTAAAGGCTTTATATATTGTAAACATTATGGAATCAATTTCATGTTTAAACTTATTTCCTTGAATCCATTCTAGTTTTATTCTTATTGCTTTACTATATGCATTTCAGTGATTGTTTCAGGAGTATACATACTCTCAACTGTATACTGGAGAGTTCACTAAAGAGCTTACCATGTAAGGTCCTCTGCTCTACTGTGTGTTTTGTAGGCACACCATCCACCCAGGAGGGTGTTTTCTGAAAGGTTATTTCTTATCTATGTCAGATAAGGCTGAGAGGGTAGGAGTTTTATCATTCTCATTTATCCATTACTTGAACCCCAACACTCATCTTTCTCTTCTTAAAAGATATGTAGAAAACAAATAAATGAAAAAGCCTGACATTTGGAGATTGTCATAGTCTTCAGTTTTTAAAGGTGATTAATATCTAGCACTTTTGAAGTATGCATAGTCACATCTTCTGAGAGTCACTCACAGGAGTTTACGAATCAAATATTCATTTTGAATTCATTACGAATCAAATATTCATTCATGTTAAAAAACTCAGTTTTTAAAAAATCATACCAAATTCTGAGATCTCTGTCTCCTTACTTATTGTGTAGGGAACTGTGGGTTATTTGGACTTATTTGGGACTGGGATAGCCAAGAAATACATAATTCTTGTGCATCACAAAGAAGCGCGTATATAGGAATATATGTGTACACACACACACATTTATAGGGCTAGATAGAGAATTCCTGTCAAACCTGAGCAGACCTTCATGAAGCTTGAATGCATCTCCATTTGTACAGCACTCGCTGATAATTGGAAGGTGACTAAGTCCCTTAAAATGCTCAACTGAAGTAGAGAAATTTCATGTCAGAGTCTGCAAATGGCAAAGTAAAGCAGACAGACCCATACATTTTGATGTTAAGATGTTTACCATTAATACTCTCTCTTTGGACACTATTTCCTCTAGATATGCCCATCTATCACATCACAACTTATTTTTAGAGCTTTAATAAATGTCTGACTTCATTTTTAAAAGGAAGAGACAGAGACCAGGTTTTCGTTGACAGAAACCAGACCAGTTAGTTCTTGAAACATAAGAGCTATCCTGATTATATTACATTTGGGTTTATATTGTTAAGCTGAATGATGGGAAAATCACCAAAGAAATAATATAAAGCATATAAATCTGAAATGGAACGGAAGACTTGCTTGGTTTCTTGATTTCTTGCTTTGTCTTGCTTTCTTGCATTCATGTTTTTTTATGTTTTTCTCTCTCTCCCCTTTTCTGTTCAGCATAAGTGAGATCAGAATCAGATCTTCGGGGCATATTCCCAAGCAACTGTATTTGGTGCAGAGGTCTGGGATGAAATTATGGCTCCCACTGAAGCTGACAGTAGAATTCCCATTGACTTAAAAAAAGGGTGAAAGTTCACTCAGGGAGAGCAATGTAGTCCATAGAAGACTGGTGGGGAAAGCGAAAATTTATTACTAAATATTACATGAAAGTAGCATTATATCTGAGGATATGTGTACGTAAATCAGAAAGTTTAATATTATAGTTCCCATGGCAACAATAACTGTGCCACATTGCACACTTCTAATAGTATGTCAGTCCTTTAAGAGCATGTAATGTAACAAAAAAGTATTCAACATGTAATGTGTGAGAAGAAGGAGCAATGTAGCCTATTACTTTGAATTTATTTATTTTGGTGTATTTAAATCCTTACATATTCTTTAAAAATTTTTCTTAAGGTTGAGTAAACACTGATTTGTTTACTTTCTATATCTCATATTCTATGATCATTACTGCCCTGAAGATAAGACAATATTCTGAAGATGTTTTATGCTTATTCAGGTTTTGGTAGCTGATAAGACTTTTGATAAGAGTGCATTTCATGGTAGTGAGTTTTTGAGGAGAAAAAAATACCGAAAAATATTTTCTGACCAGATAGTAGGACAGATTTAAATCTGTAAAGTCAGGAGGAATAAGAATCAGTGATTTAGAGAAATTAGAAGATTGTCTATTCTGAGCCATCCAGCTTTGAAGGAGGTTATATCATTGTACAGGATTTAAGCCCTTTGCGGTAAAGATACTGTCTTCATATTTGGACACTGAGCATGTACTAACAATACTGAAAATAAATATGATACTGTCTTTATATTTGGACATTGATGAGCATGTACTGACAATACTGAAAATAAATATGATATCTAGTTGAACAAGCAAGTGTCTTGTTTATATTCCTGGTATTTCTTTAGTGCATCTTTTTACCTTTTTCTGTCATTTTTCTCTTATAACCCTTTGATTAATAATAGGCATCAAACAGGCATACAAAAAAAGTTGATATGAGTGGTGATGAAATATGAATATCAGACTTTGCTTGAGGTTTTCTCACTGAAGTTCTATTAGCTATTAATAATCAGACTAGTGAAATATGTCTGATTTTTTTCTTAGTGAGTATTATCTGTGCAGAAAACACACAAGGACTAACAAGACATTCTTATTTAGCTCTACCACTCCTGCATCTAGCAGGATAATAGGTCCAATGAAGTACTGGAGAACCCTTTTCTGCACTTCCAAAAATGTATGGGAAACACTGTCATTTGCTAGACATTTGTTGAGAGGAAAACTTCTCACTGAATTCAGTATTCTTGAACTCCAAATTTGTTCATAAAGAGATAACTGTAATAATACCACAGTTCATTGGAATACACTATTGGGACTCCTGTAGCAGCAGTATACAACAGATGATAGTTTGTTGTTTGATTGCTGGCTTGTAAGGAATGGAGGTAAATAGTTCCCAAATACTTCCAGGTTGTTATGAAACAAATTATTTTCCTGTTCCATAGTTTTTGGAAAGCTAAAGCAATGTATAGTCTTCATTGCATATGTCATATGTCTTGAATAGGGACTGAAGACTTATGTAATTCATCTTCAAAACCTACAGCAGACAGACTCACAGACTGATTGTTGAGTTTTATAACTGCTATAAATGCTTTACATTGAAATATGAGACTAATGTGATTTGTTGCATGGAGAAAACTTGATCTCATGGAAATCTACAGAAAACTAAGAATTGTAATTGTACCTTGTGTATCTTCTAAGTATTAACAGAATACAAGTGTTCTGTACATCAGAACATTATGTATTTATCTGTGCCTATTACTGATTAAAATACCACGTATCTTACAATTAATCTGGAGCTAGGAAGTTCACTCAGAAGTATAATCAGAAGTAGGAAATTCACTCAGAATTTCTTTGCTGCTGTCTCTCTTCCGTAGGTTTTTGTACTTTCCTTTTTTATGTGACATATTAGTGGTAATAAATGCTAATGCTAATGTTATGTACCCAGGAAATGTTCCCTTACTGGTAGCTTATGCTATGAATTACCCATTCCAGACTTTTAACAGTGCTTTTGGAATTTTTTTTCACTGTGTTCAAAAGCCGCCATCCGTTTATTTGCACTTTAAGGCTATGCTATGTATATCATGCACTGAGTATGTATTGTTTCCTAATAATCTCTAACCACCGAAATAGCAAGCAAGTCTGGAGTTGTACCTTTCTGCCCTCCCCCCCCGAAACATTCTCATTTTCCTAATATCTTCAGCCTGAAAAATCTAATGCTCTTGCCATTTTAATAGCTTCTCACTTGCTTTCTAGCTGTTGGTGCCTCTATTAATGTCCTCTCAGAGCCACTATATTTATTATCTTCAAGGTTGTCATTCTAGAGAATCAGATATATGCAGCAGCAGAGAACCATATTGACAGAGGAATTTGCAGATAAAGAACATGCTTTAATGTGCTTTTCACAAAGCAAGTCTTTACAACCCAATGTGTGGAATGACTGTAGCTCTGATGTATGAAGGAATATTTTGCTGTGTGTTGTGAGTAAATGACATCCTATAAAGAGAGAAGGGATGACAAGGAGCTTAAGGGTATGGCTCTACAGAAGGGCTATATCACAGCAAAACCGTGCTCAAGGTTTTGTGGTGTGTTCGATCTGAATGGGCACTAAGAATTTATTGAACTGACTCCACTCAACCCTTATTAGGTGCATGCCATCTCTAGAAGTATTTCTTAAGGTTGTTGAAAAACCTAAAAAACACTGTGGAACAGGTCTAACGTTTATTAGCCTTCCCCTTAAGGAAGTATAAATGAACAGAGACATATATGTAAGGAAGTACGAAGACCTGGAGGAAAAGAAGTAAAAAAGAGAGGGAAAAAAAATAAAAAGCATTCCTGAAAAGCAACGAAAGTCTGAAATAGAAATGACTGGCTTGACTGCTGTGAATTTAATCTGTTTTATTTCTAACAGCTGTTTCTAAGCTGCTATTAGTGTAACTGGCAAGTCCCATTGCACGAGCAGTGCAAAAGCCTGATGTAGAAATCCTGCTTCCTTCTTCCTCCTCAGTAACTCTCCTGTTAGATACTTTTGATGTTGCTATTACTTTTTCTCAATACAATCAGTGCTGTAGTATTTCCACAGTGATATAGCAGGTAGCTTTTTAGATATGAAGATTGTTTCAGACATACCAGCTGGTTATTGGTTTCTACTGACTTTCCGTGGTGAGGCACTTGTTGCAGCTCATCAGGTGAGGAGCTGAAGAATGAACTGGGAATGCACTGCAAGAGAAAAGCACATAAAGTGCATTTATGTCTTAGGAATTTTCCCATTAGGAGATATCAAAGTATGATTGTCCCTGTCCTAAAATAAATATTAACTAATTCATTGAATAGGAGGAAATGCTGGTAGTTACCTGGTGCAACCCTGTTTCGCTTTCCTATGCAACTTCCCTATTTGCTCTCTCTCAAAGGCCAGTGCAGTATAATGAGCTCTAAAGCTGTCCCCTGAAGAAATTCGCATGTGCATTTTTCTGCTTTGAAGCAAATATTTACAGGGTTTCTTCAGCTGTCACGTGTCTGTCAGATTATTTCTCTTTCTCTTGTAAAGCTTCTCTGCTATGACAGGGAGAACGACTCTTTGGGGTTATACAATGCCACTTCCTTGCATAGCTAAGCAAGAGGAATTAATTACAGTCTTAATGCTCAGGGGAAGTGACAGATTATGACTGATGGGGAGTTGTGCTGGAGCAGCTCATCTGAAAGAAGGGCAGGGAAGGTTAGCTCCCTTGGCTCCCCTTGCACTGTTGTGGAGTAGGGGTATGTGCTTTTAAAACGGCAACTGGGATAAATCTTTCCATCCCAGCCCTGCCCTCCAGCAACATATGCAGACCCTTGATTGTTCCTCTGGCATATGCCAGTACTTTGTCATTAATGCAGATACATTCCCAGTGGCCATAATGCATCTCTGGGCAATGAAGAGGAGAGCAAGGGCCAACATCTGAGGTAGAAGCTCTTGCTGCTGATATTCATGACTGGCTGGGTGTGTGTGGCACCAAACTCGCATTATTACTCTTCTACCTTCTGTTCTCTTGTGATGTATCTTTGTTCCTGTGGTAGAAACTGCTGCAAATCCAACTCATGTATGGCCTTGAAGAAGGAAGTCTGTGGAAATACGTTAATATTAATAATAACATTAGTATTTCTGTTTTTCTGTTTGTGGTCCATTGCCTTTGCAAAACTGATTTTTTCCAGTGTTAAAGAACAAATGTGAACAGATGGGACAATATTATACTGCTGTTATTAGAATAGTGTATACAAATTATTTTCTCTTAATGTATAATAGTAACAGCTATTGATGGAAAAACTTGAGAAAAATTACAGTCAAAACTTAATTTTTTATAAATAAAGCCATACAAGTGGTCAAATAAGGAAGATATGGTCTTGTCTGGCACTTAGGAAATCTGAGTTTTGTTGAACAGCCTTGCACAAACCAATCATTCTTCATTTCAGATCAGTCTATTAAACATGGATAGTAGTGCTTGTTCTTCACTACCGTTTGCCAGTTTTTCTGTACGGATAGTAAAGTCTTCTACGCAGAAGTTATATTATAGTTAATTAGATTGTTTCCAGAACAAAATGACAAACATACAAGAATCCTCTTTTTGGTTAGGACCATTTAATTCTGCAAGTGAACAAGTATTATCATTCATGCAGTATGTGGAACAAAATGAATGAGTAACCCAAACTTCCAAGTGATTTTGCCTTTCAGATCAAGGCCCTTTCAAATGCTTTCCAAGAAAAGTGCCAAAGGAAATACATACTGTAGTATAATAGGCAGCTGCGACTTACTGAACTCACTGCTTTATCAGTACTAGTTTTAGCCATCTCCCTTTACAGCTAATATGTTTATTGTTATCTGTCACCTTTACCTGCTAGTTATTTGTGGCTGATGTACATTTTCTTGGATCCCAAGAACTGGTTCAGATCATCTGAGTCCTTTTTGTAGCATCATTTTTTCCTACTCGTTCGTGGTTGACTGGCACAGTGCTACCTCAAAAAAAGTCTCTCCCTGAATGATCCTACAAACCTATCAGAAGAAAATATTTTTTCTTGTCTCCCTATTTTTTTCCCTCTGAAATCACTGGGGGGGTGCAAGCTGTTTTCAGATTTTTTTTACTTATTTTTTAAATCAGAAAATGCAGAGTTTCTACATGATTTGCTGTTAAAAATATGAAATGGTTTTGGTGAAATCCTATTTATGGGTGTTATTCATGGCTAACATTCTCCTCTCTCAGAATAGTGAAAGACATCTCTTTTATCTTTATGCAACTAAGAAGGTGATTGAAATAGTAAACTTTCTGTGGGGACACGAAAACATTTTCCACTGGGTTTAGTCACCAACCTATGGAATTGGATTTTAATAATATAGAATTGAAATCTGTAATCTTTAAAAAGATAAATTCTACACGTTATTAGACTGAAAGTCTTATTGTTGATCATCTTGATTTGCATGATGCCTGTAAAATTTCAATTTTAAAATGTATATTGACAAAAGGTAATATCAATGTTCAAAGTAATGTTCAAGGAGTGATACATTCCGTGTTGATCCTTTTTTCCTTTCATGTTCATCAGATTCAGCTTTTGGTGATGACTGACTGTTTACACTTTGCTAAAGCAGGCAGAGCCTGATATCCATAATTTTAAAATGTTCAGGAACATATACTTTGTTGTGTTTTGATCCTAAATTATATGTTTCTTCTGGCCATCATAAGCAGAAAGACTTTTGATTTAGATTTTTTTTCTTCTTTTCTGTGGTTTGTAAATAAGAATTTGGAGTTTTGTGTCTCTCTCAGCCTATTATGATTAGAAGTCTTTTCTGTTGCTTCTATCACTGTACGCTCACTTCTTTAGAACCATCTGATCATGCTGATAGCACTTTTCTTTCCAGAAATATCAGCATGCTGGGATTCTCTGTTGTTATACAAAAATATCTCTATTTTTTGCTACTCTCATACTGAAAGATTATATAAAGCAAAATCAGAAATACTTCCTATGTAGCTCTTAGTGGCTCAAAAAAGAAATACAAAAATTCCCCTGCTTGTCAAGTATTTCTTAATGATACAAGACTCAAGAAAGTGTTAAGCATACTTGTTCAGCAGCAAGTTGCTGCTATGATCAGACACAGGATTTGGTTCTCTGTTGGTATTTAAAATGGTCAAAGAATAATTCTGAAGGCTTTTTCAAGAAATAATATTGAATGAACATTTTCTTGGTTTAGTAACATTAAATAGAAAAACATACTTAGGGAGAAAGAGAATGGAAGAAATACACCGGTTTAATGTGAGATCAATTGGCTCAAGGCTGTGAGGTTACCAAATGCTGTGAAAGTATTAATGATGACAATGCCCTTTCCTTTTGGAGGTGATTCCGATTATTTCTTTGAGGATCTTTGGTTTGAAATTTTTACTGCTTTGCAGGATTTTCCTGTTATCAAAGCAATATGAAATTCCAGCATTGTGACAAAAAAAGAGAAGCTATTATTAATGTCTACTCCTAAGAGCAAAGATCAGCTTTCTAAATCTTTTTAGGCTTCATGAAGCACTTCTTTACTATTGTCCAATACTGGACTGTGTGTAATTGAGGTCTTTCAGAAAAAATGTTTAAAGATGGGTGCATGTGGCAAATAGTAGGCTGCTCTGAAAGGTATTAGACTATTCCTAAATTAAGCATTTCTGTTTATTAGATTTCCACTGTTGATCAAAATTGTAATACCAAAGCTGAAAAACTAACAACATTTTCAGCAACTATAGGCATGCCTTAACAGTCTAGGAATATAAAAACCCTAAAGGAACTGTCAATTCTTGCTTCTTGAGACATAATTTTAAAGATAGAGAGAGAGAGGTTAAAGAGAAAAAACATTGTTGACTGAGCAGTTGCCTGACATTGACAACTGAAAACATGAGAAATCCTCAGTTTGCAGAGGTTGAGGGGAGAAATGCCTAAGGGTTACAAAACTGTGAAGGAAGTCCATGAGCGGAATTGTTCACCAAATCCCACAGTAGAGAATCTGGGAGCACTTGATGAGACTGGTGGGAGATTAGTCTGTAACAGACAAAAGAATGTACCTCTTTACACAGCAGATAGTGGACTTCTGGTATTTGTTGCCCCAGGAGTCTGTGGAGGCAAACAGTATTAGCAGGTTCAAAAATGGGTTAGACAAATTCATGGATAACAGATCAATAAATGGATACTAAAAGAAGTAGACAATAATGTATGATCAAACATCTCTGATACAGTAAATGTCAATGCTCATGGAGAGCAGCCAGGCTAACATGCTTTTCCTGGGAACTGTCTGCTTTTGCAATTGTTTGGAGACAGACTATAAGGCTACATTGACTGCTGCTCAGACCCAAAAGAAGGCATTTCTTGTACTCTTCATAAAAGGTTAATGATGAGTATGTTTTTTGGATATACTGTAATGTTATCTTAAACACTAAGAAATATTAATATATCTATGTTTAGATATGAATCTAGTAACAAGAAAAGAGCTGGTCTAATGATGTAATTACTTCAAATTATTTATTATTTTTATATTATATTTTCAATAATAATAATTCTTTGTAGAAACATTGTAGAAAATGTTTCCTTTCAAGAATAACAATACTTTAATATTTACTTCATTCATCTTTATCACTTTTTTTTCCTTAAAGTAATCATACAGTTGTAGTGAAGGACAGAAATCACCAGTCACTCTGGCTGATTACTCACTTGCTGAGTGCTTTACAGGATTGTAGTGCAAGACCAAAATTTCCTTCAGTGGAGAAAAATTATACAGCACATAGATTGCTCAAGGTGGCTATGATAACCCTCTGAATAAACATGTATATGCTCAGATGTTGATTCATACACCTGTATTTCAGTTTTAATATCTTGAAATATGAAAAAGAGAGTTTTTTCTCTCTCATTTTTCTGTTTGATCTAAGGTTAAAAATAGGAGGAAGAACCTGAATCTTGCATTAGTGTTTAGACAGTTGGCTAGAAATTAAAACCAGCTGTTGTGTGCTATGATCTCTACACTCTTTGCTTGTAATAACTGTCAGACATGAAGGCACTAACATAATTTATTTAATGAGTTTAATTAGAATTGTGAAGAAATCATTGAATTAGGCACCTGTGTCTTTAGTTACAAAAAAGTCCTCAGAGAAACCTCTTTTTAAAATCTGAAAACTAAAGTTACTGGTGTTACTTCAGTCTTTTTATTAATTTTATTAATTTTTCAAAAAATTTATTTATTCAATTTATACTTGAATTTGTTTCTGGGATTGCTTTGGAGCGGTTTGTATCAGACACAAATAAATAGGCAGACTTTTGTTTTAAACAGAACTCTTCTTTTATTCACCTTGCCTTGCTTGAACTTTTGAACAAAATGTTTTGGATAGACACACTTTGAATTTGACTTGGATATTTCTAAAATACATAAATCCTTCAACACTTCAGTTTGTGGAAGGTTGTAGGTTTTTATTATAGACCAAAATTACCTGGGGTGTGACACTACAGTGAGGCTTGGGGCCAATAGGGGAAGAAAATATGGTGCTTCACTGCTGCTCAGGTACACAACTGTAGGCACTGTGAGGAGGGTGAGCATGCTAGGACCCAGATAGTTGTTATTATCTAACTTTGGCTTATTGACATGTGGTAGTGGGATTCTTCTTGAGACATTTGGAGGCTCCCTACCCAAGGGCAGGTAAAATATTCAGGAAATCAAGGTTAGTCTGCCATGTGCTCTGTGGGCATTTTCAGTGAGAACCTGAGATGCCACCAGGTGTCTGCAGGGACACAGGGAGCCATGTCAGATAGCATGGTGAGCTGAAGACAGAAGGATGTAGCCAGTGAATAAGAATTAAATGCATTACTTTATAATATTTAGTCCAGCATCAATTACACATTATCAGTGCATGTTAATTATGGACAGGCAGTAACCCGTACCTGGTTACATAAATTTTCACGTAACACATGGTTCAGGATTTTTTTATTAAATTTGGTTAATACAGTTGTGATGGCAAAGACGCTAAACACTTTTCATATTTTATAAAAGTGATCTATAACTTTCACTAGATGTTTCCCAATAAAAATAGAAAAGAAACCTCTCTCCAGTTACATGATTTTATAGGGCTGGTCAGGAAAAAAATAACTGAAATATTTTACAAAACAAAATCCAATTTTTGAAGAGTGTTCCGTGATAAAGGCTCCTGACAAAACTGTCAAACTGTCACATTATATTTATAAAGTCTATTCTGACTGTGTATCTCTTTTTCCTCATGTTTACACCAGTTATTTCAGATTTTTTTCTCAGCAGAAAGAATCATTCTGATTTCTAACACATCTTCATTAATAGAAAATAAGTTTTCTTACATATTTGAGATAAAACAATTGAAATATCTGGGAGTTTTAAAGATCATAATTGTAACTTGCATCATAAAAATATGCATTTATTTAATAATACAGAATTAATATTTTTTTACGGCTTATCTGCAAGCTTCTCAATTATCTGTTTGATAGTAGTGTCCTTGAAAAAAGAAAATGCACTTTTAAAAGAAAAGCAATAAAAGGCATCTTTTCATATTTTTTCCTAGCAGAAACATTAATAGAAGGAAACATGTAAAGTTTCAGGCTTCCACTGTACAGAGAATAACAACTCTCCCCTTTCCATAAATTAAAAAAAAAAATACATCTTGAAAGCACTTATTAAGTTAAGGTTCCACATTTTGTATGTGCTGCCTAAAGCAGGTTAAGAAATGTTAATACCTTTAGTTAGTGCTAAGCAATAAAGAAGTTACAGCAATTTACTTCTGTGTGAGAGCTGTGTGGGTGAGGAATTATTTCTTACAGTTGGAGCTAAGCAGAGATGTTGCTAGACTCCTAGCAGCCACAGGTCTAAAAGAATCTGATTTTAACTGCTGTTCACAATGCTGATCTTCTTACAAGGTTCCAAAAAAACTAATGGAATGTTTTTCTTTGTGATGTGTTAAAACTTCTTTTAGTAGTTGCAAATGTCATTCTGACATGAGAAACTGCAGAATCTGTCTTCACTATTCATTAAATAAGCTCCACAGAGTCATGGATCTTACTTTTTCTTAGTCCTGAGTAAGTTGTTCTAGAGTCTTTGTAGAGAAGATAACTTAAAAAGTATTTTGAAAGGCCCTTTTACATCAGCGAGCATGTGTGTTGTCAGTCATGGCAGGACTGATAAGAAAATGCTGTATGTTACTCTCTCTGTATATGGTGCTTCATCAGTACTTTCATTTATATGGCACAGTGCCTTGTTACAGGTTCCATGGGATCAGTACAATCCAGACCATCTTAATCTCAGACAAATGCAGACTTGATGCCAGCAGTCCCACTTCTGTCCCAGACAGAGGTCTGGCACTCCAGCAGTTCCTTGGTACTTTATTATAAGCAGCTACACATGGATAGAAGTGTCAAGTAGTTTGACAGACAATTTCTAGACACCAAATTAGATGCAATTAATAACACAACTAACACCATGTAAAGTCTGAGTGGCATTTCACACCACTCTTTCTTATTGCTGGAGAATGCCATAATCACTAAGCTGTGAGCATGTTCATGGTGACTCTGTGCCCTGTCATTCCTCCAGGAGGTGAGTCCAGGATTGTAAGAGCTAGTTGAAATTTGATTGGAAGAGATTCAGAAAGACAGCAGGAAACAGACAGATTCTAGTCCAGTTGTTAGTGCACCCTTACTGGAAGGAGAAAAGGCCTGATCTGTGATTACCCAGAAGGGTTTGTCTGTGTTTTAATGCATAGAAGTCTGGAATGACACTTCTATGCAAGCAAGTCTTTTTGCAGTACTTGGCTGCATAGTTTTCCCTGGCTTCACAATCACCTGAACTCAACAGTTAGGCTTGATATCTCTCTTCATCCTCTGTCTATGCCTAGTATTTGTGATTCAACTAGCCTTAACCTGAGGATTCAGAAATCAGAATACAGGAGCTTTAACCTCTAGCAGTGATGAAGAGGCACTGCTGCTGCGACTACATCTGTCACCAGTTTTTGAAAATAAAGAGAGCTATTCTCCATTCAGAAGTTCCTCAGAAGAGGAATAGTCCAACAAGGTTGTCCATGGCAGTAGATGTGATGATTTTCCCCTCTGGGATACAAAAAATTTTCAAACTTCTTTCTCTCCTCCCCTCCTTCTCCTCTCACATTTACACAAACAGCACATTTGTTGGAAGACTGGCGTGGCCAGTGACCTGAGACTGAGAAAATGCACAGGGTAGGTGGCCAAAGCCTCTCCCTTGACAATTTCTGTGGAAGAAGAAATGGCATCTTCTGCCACTGATAAGGGAGAGGAGTTGCGTGAGTAGAATAACTGAGTTCAAGCAAGGTCTTTACAGAGATCTTTATTTGATAGTTGCAGATTTGCAGGCTGGAGATTAACTGCTGAGTCAACTTTTAAGTTACACAACTTTAAATCTGGAAAAAAGTTGGACCATCTCTTTTCTTAGGTTGGAATAGGTATTACTGAGAGGACAATTTCTACATCTGTTATTGAAAGAGGGAAAAAGGAGAGTATTGCTGCAGTATGTTGTTAAGCCAAAACCATTAAGTGTGTGTCAGGTGAAATCTTTGCCTTGTTTACAGTAAATCTTAACTGTTCACTTAAAAACAATTGCCTTCACTTCCTTCAAACATATCTAAATTTTATGCAACGACTTTCCCAGTTGATGCAATATTAATAAAAAGAGGGTGTGGTGTGCAAGAATTAATCGTTTTTGATAGCAGTTCCTTTTTGCTCTCTATTTATCCTCCTGTCCTTACAGGTATAAAACTTTAAATTTGGCAATGGTGTTTAGGTAATTTGACATAGATGACCTAGAATAATAGTAAATTTTTACCTTGGAAAAATTACGAAGCTAATAATAATGAATCTAAGAAACTATTCCCATCCAATATATGATATAATATGATGTTTTTAATAGCTGTTAATGATTTTAGCAAAAACCTGCCATGTTAATTATCAATATAATTTAGTAATGTGAGAAGGTAATTAAATGAAACACTCATTTGTTTAATGGGACTTTTATGAAAAGAGGCAAACTGAATAATTTTCATAATCTTAACTTGAAAGAACACAATGTTGGCAGTTGGAATCGGATCCACAAGTAAAAGATGATAGAGAAAAATGAGATATATTTGTTTTCTTTTTGCTGAATCAGTAAGCTGGATAGCCAGTTAAATGAAGTGGATGCAACAAATCAAATGTAGCTCTTTTTTCAATACAACATTACTGTTTTGGTTTTGTTTTGATTTATCCTGAAAATAATTATGGTTCTTCTGATTAAGAGAATGTGCTGAGCAAAAGAATGAAGTCGCTTCAGTATCTACAACAGGAGTAACAAATCTGTGTAAAAGTGTGTAGGAATATTTATATTCACATATAGTATATGCAGTTATCTTTAGATAGTATCAAATGTTGAACAAATTGCAAAATACGTATTGATGTCAAATTTAGAATTTCCTGATACTTCTTTAAAATAAAAATACTCTCAATACAGTTAGAGGCAGTAATGCAAGTTACATATGGACCTTGAATGGATTATGGTTCTTGAACATGTATTACACAGTATGACCAGCAGTATTTTGCTATAGGTTTAATCAATTTAGAAAACAAACAAGCAAACAAAACAAACAAACAAAACAAAAACAAACCCACAAACCCTAAAAAAACCCAACCCAGATTCTGAACTTATCTGTGTGATTTCAAATACAGGTTAGCAGTAATCATCCATAGTTTCATTTAAAAATCACCAAAATTACATTTTCCTAAAAGGGTTGAGGAGACCTGCCATAGATAGGATCATAAAATGAGAATGCTGTTAGTGATAGAACAGATGAAACACAGGCAGGAAAATGAAAGTGGCACACGATATGAAGGGAATAGTGTAGAAGACCCAAGAATGAAACCACACATGGGTATTACAGAAAAAGGAATAAAGCAATCTGTGGGAGGGAAGCTATGGTTAGTTGATCATTCTTAACAGAAGGAACAAAATGAGTTCTGCTTTGTGGGTATAAGCAATATTAAATGCTTGAGGTAACCACATGCTGCCTGACTATGTAAGCAAAACTCTGAGGAATAGAGGGAAATTCCTGTACTGCTGAGTGCTACATGCATCATGATCTGCAGTGATCTTTCATGTGGTTTCTGAAGGCAGGTAGGATGAGTTGAAAAAAATACAGAAAGGCAATGTAAGGCTGGAAATGGGAATCATAAGAAGTAACTGCAAATGAATACAAAGTCATTTTATCCAAGGAGAAATTATTTCTTTAAAATCCAGATCCCCTGGTGTTTCTGGTTGATACTGCTGCTGCTGCTCTACTGTTCACAAGACCTAGAAAATAACTTCTGGTAGCTGTAACTTTTTTAACTTAACTCACAGAGTGCTTGCCAGCACCTGTGTAAAAATGCTTTGTGATGCAGATACATGCAGGTAAAAGTATTAAAAGAGGGGCAAAACCTAAGCCCTAGATATGCAATGTCTTTTTAAAGCATAGAGTAGAATATGTAAGGAACATAAAATACAATCCAGAAAAGTTATAATCTCATGTTACTATTGTCAAAGTTTAAATCAAAGTTTGGGAAAAACTCAGTGAATCGTGGAAATCATGAAAAACTTCTCCAGAAGGAGATATATGAAAAGAAGAGCGCTGAGATAAAGGGTATATTATATTGTGTACATTGATCATACAGAGCAACAGCAGCTCCATAGCTGCTTACTCATTAAAAATCTTAGGAGTGTTTTGAGGATATTCTGCAAATTTGGGAAAGAATTTTCAGAAAGAAACAATGCAGAAAAAATAATGGTGTTGAAATTACCCTGGAACAGAAATTTGAGTAATTATCGGGGAAATTATGTGACATTAAGACAGTACGAGACAATGATTCCTCCTCCTTTTTGCAGTCTTTGGTATGTTGTGGTCAAATATATCTGGATTCAGAGGTATGATTAGCATCTTTTGCTGGGAAAATGATCTGTCAAGGATAACTTTACTTGTAGCAATGATCCCATAAATTCTGTGATTCTCATAAGCCATGATCTCTCATATTTTCTTTTATAATAATAATTATAATAATAATTAGTCTCATCTCTGTTACAGTGCCCTGTCTCATACAAAATGAGGTGTTATCAAGCAAACTTCAGGCTTGAAATGAGGCTAATATCTCTAGTGGCTGAGCTTGTTCTTTGTCTTTTCAACCATTTCATCATTTTAGATAACATGCATAATAGTACATTTATTTCGTTAGACTGCTAGAATAAGTGGAAGAAATTTTGTAGAAAGGCCTTTAACATTGTTGGAATATTTTAATTTACATATTTAGGACTTGAAGGAAAAATCTGACAAAGCTCTTTAATGAAATGGAAGGATTGGTAGGCAATCATGTATATTCATCTGTATTATGTGCAGTACCAACTATATTGTATAAAGAGTTTAAAAGTTTTTCTAATTTAATTTTTGTTTCTATAGCTATTTGGTATTGAGACAAACATGTTTAATCTATTTGTTGTAGTTTAATTGGGTAGTAGTTTTGTGTAACTTAAGAAAAATGGAGATGATAAAACTAGTGTTCATAATAATCAGACAGATTTTAAAGGTAGCAGAGCAGCACATTGAGGAAGAATATATGGAGTCAGGGTTCAGAAATTGAAGTGATATGGCTTAAGAGACCTGATGTTATTTTGATGTATATATGATGTGGGTCATGTGTATTTTCATATATCTATTTAACTGTATATATAAAATAAAAAGGTAAAAAAATAGGTCAGAATTAAGCTTGCAGAGAAGTGGTTCATCATAAGTAAACCAAAAAAGCTATTAGTATACAAGTGGATGTACAGAATATGTTTTCATATTTTCTTAACTTTATTGATGGGGAGAGAGAAATCTGCCAAGATAAATTTACTATGCTAAACTTTGTACTCAGTTCTTTTCTCCCTATCACTGATGAGTGCATCAAGATTATCTTCATTCCCATTTTTATAAAAGCAGAATGTTTTTTGGGTGGCAGCATTTTAGAACACTTAGGGTTATATATTTATTCAGATTGAGTTCTTTGTCATAGTCATATGTCTGTGAAACTAGCAATATGTACTGATTAAACTATATAATTAAAATACCAAATATTTTGTCATGCAAGTATCATTTATAAAGCACATCCTGACATAAAATAATGGAAATTTTAAATTCACATAATAGTGCATGTTTAAGATACCAATAAATTGTGAATTATTCAGTAATCATGCATGATTTGCTGCTTAAAAGTCTGAGGGTTGTACTTATCCATATTTCAAACTGGGTCATCACATTGGTATCTTCTGGCCTTAGTATTAGTGTTCCCAGTTCTCATTGCTCTGCCAATGTAGTACAAAGAAAGCCCTAGTGAAAATGAGATCTAGGTTCTATTAACCCATATAAAGAATAGCTGCATTAGTAATACAAAATTTTGCATGACTTCATTTCTTCTGGTTTCAAAGTATTGTGCTGTAATTGGCTGCATTGCATTGTCCTGCAAAATAGTGGTATAATCATGTTTGTCTACCTCACTCAGTGTGGTATAGCCATCTGGTAGAAATATAGTTTAAAAACTATCTATCTGATGTGATACATGATGCATGCATTTGAAAATTTAACTAACTTTCACACAGCAGGTAATTGGCAAGAAGTGTAAATATCAGTATATGATTTAACTGCTTTTTAATTTAAGTTGAAATCCAGTAACTTTCCTAAATACTGTATGTTTTAAAAGTGATTAACTGCTATTTTGAAGAAGCTGGTGAAGCAAGTAATAGCTAAATAATTATTTGTTTAGAATGACATACTTTGTGAGAAAATTATCTAGTTAATAAAACAGAGCTGCAAACATCTCCCGTATTTTCCATACCAGATTTCTACGTATTCTTAGCACTGATGAGTCATACGAACCTACACTGGTAGGAATCCTTTAGCTGGGAAGAAGATACCATTTGTAGCTTGGCATCATGCTTACTTTAACTGCTTAGCTTATTTGTTATAAAAGGTTGGAGTTTTTTATCCTATTTCTGTTCTGAATGAGGAAACTAGTAAAACGGTCTTCATTTTTCCTGAAATTTCAAAATCTTTCATTGCAAAAGGTGAAACCTGCAGGGTTTAGACACTCGAAAATTTGCCCAAGTATAGGCAAAGGAGATCTCTGTCACCTTAATGGCTGCTCCTAATCTTGTTTCAGATTCTGTCTTTTCTGCCATTGTGGCATGTCTTCTTTTGGAGGTTTCCTTCTCAATATATCAGACCTGGCAGTGCTCCAGAAGAAGTATCCCAAGCACGGGATCTCCTCCAGCACTTTCCCAGTTCCCAGCTTGGATGCATGTTTTAAAGTCAGGCCTCTCAATAATTGACTAATTTGCAGATTTGAAGGAAAACACATTTCAGGTCTGAGGCAAAAGGTAATAACTGCACACAAATAGAGAATATTCCCTAAGCTTTTGACATACTCTCATGCATGGTCTGGTAACCTGGCCTTAGGAAAACAAAGATATTTAGTTGCTTTACGTCTTCTAAAAGCAGCTGATTTAAATAGCAGCTTGTGGTCAAAGGAATATAGTATATGTATAGGAAGGGTTAAAGTAAAAAGCCACAGATGGCTGTATGTGCGTGTTGAAAGAGAAAAAGAAGATTTCTTAGGGGCTGGAAAGTGTTTACCATCATGTGAAAGACTCCCTGCAGTGATACTAATACAATTTACATGATATATTATAATAATGTTCATGTCTTGGGATCTGGGTGTCACCTGAAATTGAGTATCTTACTGTTTTTTCATTCTGTGAATTTGATGAAGATGGATGTATGCAAAAAACTTTCATGTACAGCAATTTATGTCGTTTGAAAAAAGTTGCTCTTAAGTATGATATAGACTACCTATTTTACAAAAGGGTTTGTATTTGTTTATTATCTCCTGTGCAAACACGGGAAATTATCTAGAGTGTCTGTTCCCTGATGACACCCAAAGGTATGCAGATTGCTGAGACCATCTGATTTCTCAAGGTCAAATCAAACTGAAGGCAATCATTCCTCATCCAACTTAGCTGAGCCAAGTTGCTTGCTTTGGCACTGGTACCACATCCTAAAAAAGCAGATTTTTCTTGCTTGTGGGCAGGTGGTTAGAATACCATATAGAGCTCATTTTTGACTGTCAGGATTGAATTTATTTCTCAGCCAAGGACAGATATAAGTACATCTGTTAACTATTAAATCATGGAGAAATAAAATTTTATGAAGGTTCAAAATGTACCTTATATGTAAAAGCAAAATTTTAAAAAAAGGATCATTCCAGACCAATTTCTGTAAAAACTGCTAAAAAGTTAAATGTAATTTCATGATATTCAGCTCAAGAAAGTTCCTGTAACTCTTGTAGACTCTGTTTTTAAGCCAGTAAGAGTTTACCTACAGTTTGATCAACAGTAGCATAGGTGGTTATTACTAACCTGTCAAAGACCAGTAAAACCTGAAGTATTTTTTCACACACACCAGTATGTTTTAACAGATGTTTGAATACTTTATTTTTATTTCAAAAATAGTAGTTTTCAAAAAGTGAAAGACTACTCTTTATTTGTAGAGGCTTTCTGAAATTTAAGATTGTTCAATAATTGTAACTCATGGTAATGAAATGAGTATGAAATTGTTCTCCAAAGAATTCATTCAGACATCTAAATTTAATTAAATACTTCATGCATGAGAACTAACAAAGAGGTCAAGATTACAGGCAAAGTCAGAGAAATGAGACTAAGAATACTCAACTAAGAAAGAAAAATAGGATTTTACATTGCTTTCAAATATATATGGTATATTATTGACTATTTTTTTTGTAGCGAAGGTGTCTCACAAGGAGAGACGTAATGATGTAAAATTCCTGATGAGCTAATTGTGCTTTTAATTGTTATTTGCCTTGGAGATTTTAGTTTTTGTTGTTGCTGTTATTGAAAGGTGCTAGAAGCATTCCAAAGTAATTTTGCTTTATATTATTTTTTTTGCAGAAATCTTGATCATTATACTTATAATGCTCCTGAATCTGTAAAGTGGATGCTAGTTGCCTGCAAAGCTATCCTTAAGGAAAAGGGTCGAGTCAACACTTCCTCTCAGAATGTTGTATGATTTGTATTAGTGATTTGGCCTTCTAGGATTGCACAAAAAGATGGGTAATAGTTTTCTTTCACCCTGTCTAGCTAAAATGTTGAGCTAGTGAAATGAATAACTGGTAGTTTCTACATTTAGAGCAAGAGCCATATTGCCAATGTAGCACATGTGGTATCCTCCTTGCAATTTAGGCCAGAGATTAAAGTGTTTTAATTTCTGCAAGATTCATGTGAGAGAGGGGCGGCATTACTAACTGACTAATTTTAATTATGAAACAATTTGTGCTCTCTTCATAAAAGAGGAAACTACAAGTTTGGGCTTTTTTCTTCTTGAAAAAATTCAACAGTAGCCTTTATAACAGTAATTAAAAATACTCTACTGTCAATAACTGAATATGGCTTTCTGAAGCCTGTAGCTTGGTTTTCTTGCATGCATGGTTTATTGATCAGTTGTGGAGTAATTCAACAATGAAATTATCTTAAACATTAAAACCAATAGTAAGTAATGGATGGTCCAATTTACTGTAGCATGAGCTTATTGCCGCAGTTTGTTACTAATTCATGTCGTGACAAACCTCAAGTAAATCTTTGTTTTCAAATTTTAACTGTGTTCCACAAGACAGTTTTTGCAGGAAGATTGCTGAAGTGGATGCAGAGTCCCTAGAGAACTGCCCTATGCAAATACTACACTAACATTTTGAAGGAATTATTTTAGAAAAACAGATTTTCTTGACTCTCTTTTTCACAGATGTACAGCTACTTATTATTTAGATTATAGCTTGATTTTTTTTTCTATTAGACCTACATGTGGGAAAAATCTGATAATTTATATACCCCATACGTGAAATGGCAGAAGGTTTTACATTTATCTGCTGAGCTTACAGAGGGATTTATCCTTGCAGTATCAGTGCTATCTACTAAAGTAGATAATTAGAACTGCTGCTTCTGTTTCTTTTCCATTTCTTTTTCTCTACCCTATTCCCTTAATACATTTCTTAACATCATCAATTTTAATTCTATTTCCTCTAAGTAAAAAACTTCTTGTGTACAATCACCCGCTTTTTTCAATATGAAAATTTGTACATAATTCTTCTTTAATCTCTGTAAGAGACTTTTTTTTTTTGCATAATTGTAGCATTTTTTTCTGGTTTATGATGGTTATTTCACAAGTAGATAATAAATATATATTTTCTTATCTTGTAGGAATAATAAAAAGAACCAATGATAATTACTACACACTGTAATATTTTTTTTTGTTTCTTTAGGCCTTGAAGAACACACTATACACCTATGTTAAGCCTTTCTATTTTCACAGGGTCTCTGCAAAACCCATCCATGCAGATCAAA
The DNA here is from genome assembly GCA_013398125.1 of Aegotheles bennettii. Taxonomy (NCBI): domain Eukaryota; kingdom Metazoa; phylum Chordata; class Aves; order Caprimulgiformes; family Aegothelidae; genus Aegotheles; species Aegotheles bennettii. The sequence goes on from VZRW01008971.1 coordinate 99,769, forward strand.
TTATTTCCATTTTTGTTTCCAAGGACTTATTGAAAAAGCTGGTTTGTTTTGGTTTTGTTTGTTTGTTTGTTTTTATTACTGATGTCCTAATCATAATAAAGGGGGAGATTATTTTGGGGGTAGAAGATTGTGTCTGGTCTGAGATGAAGTTTCTGACTGGCATTTGCTCTATTATTTTCCTGACATTTATGAGGTAAACATGTCAGCAGAATTAACTTTCAAATCTCTGAATGAAATTCAGCCTTGTGCATGAAATCTATAAAAGTAGAAAACTTTATGGCAATCTACTCTTCTGTATTCAGGAAGATGAATGAAAGAGAAAATTAAATATTTTTGAGCTATTGTTTGCCTTTATCATTCATGAAAGTTACTAATTTAATAATTTTCAGAGTGTCTAATCAGGCAGAACAGAATTAATGGCCAACTCTGAACATATATCATACAATGTTTCTAGAAAAATATAGTCTCATATGGTACTTTATATAAAAAAAAATCAGTGTTTTCACTTGAGTATCATTCTTGAAGTCTAAAGAACTTCAGCACACATTTTTTTAAGCAAGTGTTTGATGAAATGCAGGGTCAAATTCTGAAACAATAGATATGTGAATTTTCCTAACAAAATCTTGTAAATTTTTCTTTTTAACTGATGAGCCATTTTTGTAATTTCTTTTAGAACCATTGGATACAAAAAGAAGTATGTGAAAGTTCCACATGGACACATTTGGGTGGAAGGTGATCACCATGGACACAGCTTTGACAGCAATGCTTTTGGGCCAGTAAGTCAATTTTCTGTATATCATTTACACTTTGCAACTGAAAAGCAGTTCATGTCTCCTGGTCATTTGTACAACACAGTAAGTATGAATTGATTGTCATGGTATTTTTATTATTTTTGTGAGAATTATTAAGACTTTATAAAATACCTTAGTCAGTGAAGAATGAGTTTGCTCTTAACTATTATAAAAAGAATAAAGACTCCTTTTAATTCCCTCACATGGAAAGAAAAGTGGCTGAGATTTTAAATTTGGAGGGATGTACTGGAGGAGTAGCCAGAGGGTGAGCCAGGACCCTATAGCTGACAGATGCTCCCTGAGGACATGTTGCCAGCTGATGTAAGTTGTAATGGTTCCCTCCGGGAGCTCGGTCTTGCTTTAGAGCCAGTGCTGGGATAAAGAATTAGAAAGCTGTAGCTGTGCTTAATAAGTGTTAACTCTTAAGCTAGTTTGTGGACAACAGTAGAGATATTTCAAAACTTTCCCAAAAATCAGTATTTAAATTTTCTCTATTAGACACTGTTGCGTAAAAGAGAAAAGGTGAAAGCCTCTGCAAGGTGGCTGGGGGAAAAGCCCTCCTGTTGAGTCACAAGGTTCAAACTTGGACCCCCTTGCAGAATCTGTGTTTGCCCGTTTCAGAGTCTCACAAAAGACTTGCACTGAAACAGATTCAGAGACAACTTTGTCTGTCTCAGAGTCCCACCCAGGACTTGCACTGAAACAGATGCACAAAGTCATAAAAATAGAGTTTATTAAGGCAACAGATATAACAAGTTCGGAATTGCCGTTGATAAATGCACTGACTGCACAAGTGCTACTAATTGATGTTAATATTGCTAGCAACAAATAGTAATAATACAAACCAGGGATACTTCCACCCAGAAGGTGAAAGGCACGGCACTTACCCAGAAAGGCGTCCCTGCCTGGGGTGGAGGAAAAGAACACAGCCCGTTGACTGGTCCGTCCGTCTTTTGGTTTTTCTTCTCCCTTCACCTCAATGATCTTTTTCTCAGCTTTTTATTACCAGAGCTACAAGGTTTCCACCCTCAGGTGATGTGTAGTATGATTTGGGTGGAGAGACGAGTGCTATGGTCATACATGTATAGCATGTTCACCAAAATATTCATTAGCATAGATGGGGGTGTCAACTTTTTGCAGGTAATGAGGAAAAGGTCACCACCAGACAATATAGGCCTCTGACAGAAGCAAAGAACTACCTAGGTTTTCTCTTATCTTGCTGACCAGAGCAAGGGCCCCTGCCTCCATGAGGCCCTCTGTTCAGGATGCATCTTGTGATAAACAAGTGGGCTTGTCACACCCACCAGGTTGCACAGGAGTTAACAAGGTTATTCTTAAGAGTTCTTTCTGTATAGGGCCTTCTAGGTTTTTCCTCAAATTCCACAGAGGCATTTTCATACTGAATAATGACAAAACATAACCTGAAACATCTATTTCTTGACTGGTAAAATTGTGCATCTGTTCATCAGGAAGACAGTAAACACTTTCTCTGCACTCTGGTGGTTTTGGTTTTGTTGCAGGTTGTGTGGATTCCTGTTCTTGTCTTCATCTAGCATGCAGGAAACAGTTGCACCTGCTATGGAAATACAAATCCTTTTTGCACTATTCCATATGCAGTATTTTGACATGTGTCTGTAAGAGAGAATACTCTTCTAATATTATTTAAAAAACCCATTGATTGTCACATGGAAGTTTTCAAGGCTAGAATTTTCCACTCTTGTGCATTTCATACCTATTTCATACAGAATTTGCCCCACTGACTCTAACTGAATTATCGACAACATGGACCTTAGGAATTTGTCTGGCTTCTGGAAGTTTAGTGCAGTAATTGGCATGAAATAATTTATTCTCAGGAAAAAATGCAGAAAAGAGACCTACTGTCTGGAGTATGTGATGCCATTGCCTTTCTTCTGCTTTGTCTCACTTTTTTTGTCCTTGTATTTCTTGCTAATTTTCGTTATTATTTTTCTGTTACTATCTTCTAAGATCTAGTTTTAGAGGTTCTTTCCAGCAGGATTTAATTCTGTCTATTCTGTGCAGGTATCCCTTTCCTCCCTTACTAGGCTTTCACTCTGTTCCCAAGATAAATCTTAGTCATAAAGTCACTAATCTTCTTTTCACTTACAAATATGTTACCAATGTAGACTCAGAGCATAAGGAAACTTTAGCAGTTGGGCATTGGTTTCCAATTTACAGCACCTCACACAGAAATTAATACAAGGTAAAATCTTCAGGATAGGCACCATGCAACTTTCAAACAAGATAGCATGTTGCGGTAAATCTAAATACCCTCATTTTTTTACTCACTTCAGTGATGTTTATAAATATTACAAAGCACCTTCACTAGGCTTAGACCTCACATTAGTCATCAGCTATTAGCTAACATTGGATAGTAAGTAACTTTTCTTACAGAAGTGGGGCCTTTTGAGAGCTAGTAAGACAATTTTTGACAGTGAATTCTTTAGCTTCTGCAGAAAGAATGACTTGTATTGTGTTGATGAAAACCATATGGGCAGGTCAAGTATAAATAAGTATTTTCCTCTGATGTTAAATTAGAGCAGCAATTGTTGAATACAGGCAAAAGGAGTCAGAAGATCACAGAGCTGGAAACCAGCTTGAGAATAATAAAACATTGAAAATTTCCATCTGCAGACAAAAACGGAAAGCATATGTAGAAGGACATGCTGGACTCCATGTTCTTTCCGTTCTACACACATGTTAGATTTTAGGTTACTAATATTTCTACCCCTCTATGTGCTGTACTCTTGAGATCACTTGCACAAGTGAATTAAAATATTAAAATCACTCTCTTCAAATCATTCAGAAGGTATATTCTTCTTAAACACTTTCTCTCTCATAAGACTTCAGCAGTCACAAGGAAGAGTCTGCACAACAATAAGACATGAATCCATTTTTCTAATTTTGTTACAATATAGGTCACTTAAGATTAAGTTAAATGTTACGTGTGTCACAGTTCTGATATATTTTATTGGATCAAAATATTACAGAATCACAGAATTCTAGGGTTGGAAGGGACCTCTAAGGATCATCTAGTCCAACCCCCCTGCCAGAGCAGGGTCACCTAGAGTACATCACACAGGAACGCATCCAGGCGGGGTTTGAATGTCTCCAGGGAAGGAGACTCCACAACCTCTCTGGGCAGCCTGTTCCAGTGCTCCGTCACTCGCACAGTGAAAAAGTTCTTCCTGATATTCACATGGAACCTCCCGTGCTCCAGTTTGCATCCATTGCCCCTTGTCCTATCATTGGACGTCACTGCAAAAAGCTTGGCTCCATCATCCTGACCTTCTCCCTTTACATATTTGTAAACATGGATGAGGTCACCCCTCAGTCTCCTTTTCTCCAAGCTAAAGAGACCCAGCTTCCTCAGCCTTTCCTCATAAGGGAGATGTTCCACTCCCTTAATCATCTTAGTGGCTCTGCGCTGGATTCTCTCAAGCAGTTCCCTGTCCTTCCTGAACTGTGGGGCCCAGAACTGGACACAATACTCCAGATGTGGCCTCACCAAGGCAGAATAGAGGGGGAGGAGAACCTCTCTCGACCTACTAACCACCCCCCTTCTAATGCACCCCAGGATGCCATTGGCCTTCTTGGTCACAAGGGCACCTTGCTGGCTCATGGTCATCCTCCTGTCCACCAGGACCCCCAGGTCCCTTTCTCCTACACTGCTCTCCAGCAGGTCAGCCCCCAGCCTGTACTGGTGCATGGTGTTGTTCTTCCCCAGATGCAAAACTCTGCACTTGCTCTTGTTGAATTTCATGAAGTTTCTCCCCGCCCAACTCTCCAGCCTATCAAGGTCTCTTTGATATTCAGTAAAAATAGTGTATTTTAATAGTGGATTATGTTGTGGCTACCATTTTTTCAGTGTTCATCCAATCTTATAGTAGAAAGGCATACATAGTGTAGACAGTCAGACACAGTAATGGTTTGTAGATGAGCTTAATGAATTACATGGGGCATAAAAGGAAATTATGGAAAAACAGATTGAGAACAGATGTTGGAATATTTTTTTTTATTTTGGAGAATAACAATATGTGTAATGTCTTAATGGTTAGGTTGATAAAGCAAAAACCCTGATACCAGTCAAATTCTAGATTAGATGCACCTTTGGAGAGATATGAATTTCTAAAACATGAAACCTGGCCAGATTAAATTATCTTTACTTATTTCATAAAAATATTATAAAAATTATATTCTCTTGTTATTACATGTTTTTTATAGAACTAAAATTGGAATGTTAAGTCATAGAGAGACATTTTCCTGAAGTGTGTAAATAAAATGAAAATGTTTTAACTAAAATTTGTAAAAGTTTAATATTTCCTTTCTGCTTAGTTGTGTCTTTGAATTAAATTAATACCTTAACTGATATCACAAAACTAACAGAACATCTGTGGGTAGTGCTGAGTTAGAAATGCTGTGAATTCCATATGATCAAAGCTTGAATATTAATTACCTTTCCAGAGTATTGGACTACACTTAGTAGTGCATGGTTATTGTACATTGTCTTTACAAAAAAAATGCTTTGTGCAATAAAGAAAGGCAGGTGTTATATAATACTAATGCTTTGATACCGCTGTGCTTCAGGTTTGGAAATACATCATGTCAGCCATTCATAATGCTGAAAATAGCTGTTTTGAATAGAACCTAATAAATATTCAGAGAACTTGCATTTTTTTACTATTATTTAAGGGGATAAAAATTCACATGTTGATGGAAATTTATTTCACTTACCTGGCAGAATAGAGATTTCTACTCAGTTAGCTGTAAGTGAAAAAAAACCCCAGTAGGTTTTAAAATTCTTCTAGAATGAAGCCAAGCTTTTATGATATTAGTTTAGAATTCATTAATTGACATACTACAGGAATGTAATAATGAATAGCTTATATAATTATGATACCACTTTGTAAAGTTTTTCTTCTTTGTTTTCAGTTCTGATAATTTTCTTTTTTTTGGGGGTGCTTTTCACTATGAGGTTGTAGTTTGACAGCACAGGAAATATAACATCACTGTTCCTGGCAATGCTTCTGCTTTCTTAGATCAGAAGTGCAGGAGACACATTATAAAGAACTGATGAAGTATAAAACTCCTCTGCTGCTTCAAATTTCTTAAAGATTTGAAAAAGTTAGCTTCATGTCTGATCAGGTATTGTCTTTCATTCCACAGCCAGGATAATACCAGCATAAAAACAAAGTGACAATTTATATTATAAATCTTATACATTGTCTAAATCAAGGGAAGAGTCATTGTAAAGTGTACTTCTTCCAGATCAAATGTGTAGAGTTGGCATCCAACAGTACAGAGATGATTATGCAACCAACATGTAAAGGTATATTAGAAAGAGTTATTAATAAGTGCATACAATAACTAATATATATATTCCTGGATGTACACACATGTGCTGAATAACACTCTCAGAGTTAAAAAAAAAAAGAAAAAAGAAAAAAGTTTAATTTCATTTTATGAAGAATTTTTTTTTGTAAATATAATGCAGTTAGGGCTTGAAGTCAGTGGCAGTCTTTCAGCTGCCTTGTAAAGAACCTGATCAAAAGCTCATTAAAGTCAATGAGAGATTTCTATTGTCTTTAATGGCTTTGGATAAGACTCTTTAGGAGTTAAGCTTCACAATCCAGTGTAAGGGCAAAAAGGCTATTATCCTCCTTATCTTCCTGGGAAGCCTGAGACAAAGGTGGGTTGCATACCTTGTCATAGAACATCTCTTTGACTCAGACAGGTCCCTATCCTAGTCTTCTTACTAAAAATACAGGTATTGTTTGATGTGTTTACTCTCAAAACTAAATCCTGTTGAATCTGAGCCTGGTTTTTTTTTTGTTTAACAGAAGTTTTACATTCATAAGCTTCAAATGAGTAAATTGCTTTTAGTCAGCATTATTGTAGAGGCTGTATTTATGGTTGTCTGTATAAGGAATTCTGTACTGTAAGTTCATGCAATAAACTATCTGAAAAACATTCTTGTCTGTGAACAAACCAAACCTGTAGACTGTGACTGGAAAAACTCTATTAACTAGAATGACGTTCAAAATAAGTGAATATGCTGAGTTTGTTATTTTAATTTGCTCTTCAGAGGCTATCATCATCTCCTTCAGATATAAACCAGAAATGGTTTAACTGTTAACCCTCAATGTGCAAATTTAATTAATAACACTAATGAAGTGTGGCCTATTATAATTATTTTCTTAAACAGATCCAGTATTTCTCTCTGTAACTACTGCTAGTGAATACAAGTAATCAAAACCAGAAAATATGAGAAATTCATTAGACAGTAAGGTGAATTGAATTAAGACACTTTTAGTGAAGTGCAGTGCATGACTGCTGGCAAAGGAAATATTTGAACCAAGGGGTCTTCAGCCTCTGAGAATAGCCCTGCTACATATGCTCTGTCTTCTTCTAAGAGAGGTTCAGAGGACAGCTGAAGGAAGAAGTGGATACCTTTCTGCAATTCTGGATTACTTACATAATAGCAAACAAAGAATGCCACATGTCCTACAAATGCACATCATCTTGGTGATGATCTTGCCATCTGCTAAAGCTTTCATTTATGAGCTATAAACTAGTGCAAGAATCACATATCCCCCTGAAATGGAGCAGCCTCTAAGGCAAAAGGTGGGAAGAATTTAACAGCTCACAGTACTGTGCTGAACAACACTGTGTTAAAATTGCACAGTAAGGTAAGTAGGCAGGGCACACTCTTCCCACAGAGAATTCTGCCAGGTCTCAAAATACACGGTGACCCTATTTGTGTCCCCACACTCCAACCACACATTCAGACAGACTTAAGACAAATAGTTTCAATAGCAGGTCCCAAACCCTATTTTTCTTAGTCTAGACTGAAGTCACAGAATCACAGAATCCTAGGGTTGGAAGGGACCTCGAAAGATCATCTAGTCCAACCCCCCTGCCAGAGCAGGGTCACCTAGAGTACATCACACAGGAACGCATCCAGGCGGGTTTTGAATGTCTCCAGCGAAGGAGACTCCACAACCTCTCTGGGCAGCCTGTTCCAGTGCTCCGTCACTCTCACAGTGAAAAAGTTTTTCCTGATATTCACATGGAACCTCCTGTGCTCCAGTTTGCATCCATTGCCCCTTATCCTATCATTGGTCATTACTGTAAAAAGCTTTGCTCCATCGTCCTGACCCTCACCCTTTACATATTTGTAAACATGGATGAGGTCACCCCTCAGTCTCCTTTTCTCCAAGCTAAAGAGACCCAGCTTTCTCAGCCTCTCCTCATAAGGGAGATGTTCCACTCCCTTAATCATCTTAGTGGCTCTGCGCTGGATTCTCTCAAGCAGTTCCCTGTCCTTCCTGAACTGTGGGGCCCAGAACTGGACACAATACTCCAGATGTGGCCTCACCAAGGCAGAATAGAGGGGGAGGAGAACCTCTCTCGACCTACTAACCACCCCCCTTCTAATGCACCCCAGGATGCCATTGGCCTTCTTGGCCACAAGGGCACATTGCTGGCTCATGGTCATCCTCTTGTCCACCAGGACCCCCAGGTCCCTTTCTCCTACACTGCTCTCCAGCAGGTCAGCCCCCAGCCTGTACTGGTGCATGGTGGTGTTCTTCCCCAGATGGAAAACTCTGCACTTGCCCTTGTTGAATTTCATTAAGTTTCTCCTAAGTCAATAGGAGATGGTCAAGCATTGTGAAACAAAACTGTTATATTAGAAAGAAAACACCTATCTGTGCTTACACTTGTTAAGTTAGTGTAGATGAGGATAACAGTGACAGCAAAGTAGTCAGTGAAGCCTGGAAATGACCTACTGGGGTCTTGGATGCATCAGTTTGCTAGCTGGTGTTGCAGCTGCTTCTGCTTTCTTTTTGCTACCACTGTGACCAGTACTTGCACCTTGACTTTGCTGTATAAATGTAGCCTCTGAGAGTAGCATGACTCCTATGGAATCAGTGAGGTTTCTGCTTTTTCTCATGGCTATTAAAGAAATGAAGCTGTGTTTACACAGGATTGCAGTGTGTAGTGCAAATACACAATCAGTGACATTCTGCTATATTTATCCCTGACTACTGGCAAAAATGAAATAGGTAAAATTGTTTACAATCCGAAAAAAGACTTTGCATATGGAGCATGAAGTTACCAGTAGTAAATAGCATGCATGCACAGCTTGAACTTGTAAAAGTCCATGATGAATAAAACAGATAGAATATTATGTGTTATGACTGATGATGAATAAACCTTGAAGGGTAAATATGCTTGTCCCTTTTGAGAGAATATTATATGTGAGATGCAAATTGAGATGGTGACTTGTCTACTGAGAATGACAATTCACTCCGGGACCTGCTGGAGGGGAGCCTTGATAATAAGATTTTTTGTCCTCACTGTCCATTGACTTATCATGACTAACTGAATTTGCAGTATAGGGAATAAAAAGTCCTCTATGGCTGTCCTAATTCTCTTGGAAAGTAATATTTTTAGCCTGACTGTAGTCTAAACCAATGCATAAGAATCAATCTGTCAAGCAACGTGGCTATCATCATGTGACTCTCAATTAAGTCTATTTTGTGGCAATGGAGTCCTCACTAGGACTTGTGAAGTAGCAGAAAGTTTGGGGTTTTTTGCCTTAGTTATGTCATATCTTAAAACATTTTATGCATTCTAGCTGATTTTCTCTATTGCTGTACTTGGAAGTGTTACTGTTATTTAGTATTAATAAATCTTCAGCCATCCTGCTTATGAAACAGGATTTATGTAATAAATTCAAACACAATGAATTATTAATCCAAATATTTGGTTAATATTTCTGAATGCAAGTACCTTTAAGGGATTTTTCAACCACATTCAAAAGAATGGTAGGCTGAACATCATACACCTATTTTTGACATGGCTTACATTGAAATAAACCATGAAAAAAATGTTGAAACAACTTTTGATTTAATGAAATATTAGAAGACATCAGAGAGCTGTCAGATTCATACTGTTTGTAATTAAGTAATTTGTACAAATTCGAATTTAGTCATTTGCTGAACCCTGTATATCTCTTCATCAGTTTCCTTACAATTCTATTTCTCTCAAGTTACAGCTTGAAATACTCTTGTATTCAATAACCACTCTGCAGAATTTATAGCACTACATTTACTCTATAGGATCCCATAAATTACTTATTTTGAGGCAGAAGGGAATCTTTGCTGACTTTCCTATGGTTTAACTGTATAGGGAATTTTGATTCATGCTGGCATTCATATTAAGATTTGCCTGGACATCATTTAAAAATCCATTGAGTGTTTTTGTTTCTTTCTATTTTTACTTCCTTGGACATGGAACATTGTCAAAGCTTAGTCACTTATTACTAAAATAAAGTTCTAAGTTTTAGTTTGCAGAATTATAGGAAATTATTATTTACTTCATTCCATTTTTGGATAAAATAAATGCTTTGGTGTAGTAAGTACTCATTAAATCTTAAGATAAAACTGTTTTACTGTAGCACTTTGGTTACATGATTGCACATCACATTGGGAGATTAGAAATGCATATTTATATGCCAGTGAATGTGCAAATCAAATAATATTTATTTATTTACAATTATATGTTTATTTATTTTAAGAGCAAAACATGATTTTTTGCCTAGAGAAGTTGTGGATCCACCCTCCCTGGGAGTGTTCAAAGCCAGGTCGGATGGGGCTTTGAGCAACCTGGTCTAGTGGGAGGTGTCCTTGCCCATGGCAGGGGGGTTGGAATGACATGATCTTTGAGGTTCCTTCCAACCCAAACCATTTTGTCTTTTTGTCATTTTATGATGAGTAATATTAATAGAAATACCAATATTTCTATAAATTATTTGAGGGAAGTGATTTTTTACATCTGCTTGGTGAATGTGGGTTCAGGAATACAGTGCTTTGGAGATTCCCTGCGTGAAAGTTGCAGTGGCTCAGGGAAATGAGACCCATAGAGGGCCTCTGTGGTGGGACTGTAGCACACGATGTAGAGACTCTTTGAGAACTAGGCTGATTCAGCCTTGAGCAGAGAAGGTTGCAAGGAGAGCTCATGGCTGTCCTCAGCTACAGTGCAGTGTACAGGAAGGCAGGGCCAGGCTCTTCTCAGAGTTGCAGAGTAGTAGGACAACAGGTAATAGGCACAAGTCACAACATGGGAAATTCTGAACATCTGATATTAGGATGTTCTTACTTTCTTTTTTCAGTATGGGGAAGTCATGCATTGATTATGAAGAAAGTTTGCAAGATCCTCATTCTTGGAGATAGTAACAAAATCTGACTGGACAAGGCCCTGAGTCTATAAGTAATTCTTACTAAAGTAGAGGAACTGCATGATTCATATTGCTCCTTTTTGTTTACTTTGTTTCTTTTCTCTTTCTCTTATTTTGTAAGACTTAATGACTAAAGCACCCCAGTTTAAACTGAATAATTTTCAGTGGTTCATTAGGATGACAGCTGTTTCACTCATATCTTAAATTTTTAAATTGTCATAACTTTTTGTGTGGAAATAACTGTATTCCTGATTGCTATCAAAGCCATCAAATCATTTTTCCAAACTGTATGTTTTCTTATAAAAATAGCACAGAATGGACAGATTAATTTTTATTTTTTTTTTTAAGAAATCAAACTATAAAAGTATAGAAATAGTTTTCTGATGAACATAATCATGGTGTTGCCTAGAGGGGTTTTCAGATTGATAGCAGAATGTTGAAGTTATTTGTTCTCTCTTTCACTGCAGGAGAGACAAGTAAGAATAATTCTTGAGAGGTAAATCCCACAGAATGTTGCATTTGCTGAGAGGAATAATACCAACTAATAGAAGAGTAAATATCTTTACAGAATAAATTGTAGAATATATTCCTTCTCCCTTGATTGTTATTTGAGACAATGTTACTTAATTAGGGTTGGGAATAGCAATTTTAATTTACTTGCTCTGAGGATTTGGGCATTGCAGGTGAACTTGTATTAGGGTTTGAAATTTTGTGTTGATTTCAATTAGGAGCTACTGCAACTCAATGTCAGATCTAGGAACCAGTACAATTGTTTTAATTCTTCTCTTGTAAACCTTGAGATTTAGAAAAGAGTTGTATATAGTAAGAAAACTATATTAGTAACAGCATTAAATGGCAATAACTCCGTGGTACTTCCTATGTAGTTAGTTAATTTAAATTGCTTCCACTTCAGCTTACACTTATATACCATTTATGTACCTACAATATTTGTTCTCATGTAATTACTGAAAAGATGTTTAACTGCATATGATGCAAAACAGAAATCTTCCATCAGGTGACCAAAGGTCTGATTTTTGTTTCCTACCAAAGCTAGAAATCTGAAGATGATGAATAATTTGCACTTCAAAAACATGGATCTTGGATCAATAATGGATCAATAATCAGAAGGAAGTAAGAGGAAAGAAATAAAAATCTACCGTTCCACAAAATAACACTTCCACTTCTGGTGAAATGCAAATCTGTGCATCATCAGTTAAGGAAATAGCAAAAAGAAAACTTTCCATGTTTTATGATGGTAAAATGACTTATCAGGTATTTTCTTAGAGTCACTCCATTGTGTTTCTGATGAGCATAGCAAACGGTACCTGCAATCACTGCTTTACAACCATTGCATTAATACATGCTAAGTGGTACTTCTGCAATATTGCACATTGTTAGGGCTTATTAAAACCTTTAGTCAATGTTGACAGAGTTATTGTTTGTAGAATATAGCTTTGGCTTGGCACACAGCCAACAGGGGAAACAGAAAAGCTACAATCCTTTCCAAATTTACTTTTGTATCACCTTAGTGGGACTTAGGTTTTTTTGTGGTTAAGTCAGAAGTTTTAAAGCCAAAAGCTCAGCTTCATGCCAGTAAAAATGTGCAAAAGAAATAACAGAAAGTCTAAAAATCCTAACTTGTTAGCAGTTTAATATTTTAAATTCTGTATTATGCCTGATTATATTAGCATATTTTCCTATTACACAAATTAAAATTCAGGTTTAATTTGCAACTTATTGAAAATCAGGATTTGTACAATTTAGATGCCAAAATAACAGACTCTTGGACTGTAATAGATGTGAAACTGGTATCCAACATTGAATTTTGGGCATATACACTCTATATCTAGTGAAAGCCAGGGGAAGCCTATGACCAAAACAGGGTGTGATACACTGAAAAAAGAGAGGAATCAGAAGAAGTAACTGCCTACAAAATTCTGCTGTCACTCAGGTTTCTATTGTTTTCTGGCAAGTCCTGAAATACAGGCAGGACTTGAGAAACTGCTTCATATACATATGAGATCTGTACTCAAATATGTTGTTAGCTCTTACACATTTTCAGCTGTTACTTATTGCTGATTAATTTTGATGGCCCTCACAATTTTACTTGTTTCAATGAAGGTGTAAGGTCACAACTCAAAATATTCCAAAATTAACATAAAATCTGATTATGCTTAGTGGATGGAGTCATGTAGAGAGTAAGTTTATTCTTCATAGTTATTGATAGCTCTTAAAATGTTTGTAATATCAGATTGAATTTTTGTTCACATCAATTTTCAATGTATCCATTGTATTTTGAATTAAGGTCAAGAGTTTGGTGATATTACAAAGCAATTAAATGACAAGTATCTAGATTGCACAAGATAAAAATACTAATAAAGAATAAAATCTTCATGCTTGTGTTGAATGATGCAAGTTAGGAAGAAATGTCTTTTATCTTTGGATCCCACTCAGGACTATCTTGTATTTTTCTGTCTACTATCTTGTATCTTTCTATCTACTACTACTATCTTTCTACCGTTAACTACTCTTAGAGAGAGTTTTCCTGTAAATATTTCATAAGTCACAGTATCTCAGTTTCAAGTAGCAGTGGTGGTAAATGTTTTTATTTACAGAATCACAGAATCACAGAATCCTAGGGGTTGGAAGGAACCTCGAAAGATCATCTAGTCCAACCCCCCTGCCAGAGCAGGGTCACCTAGAGTACATCACACAGGAACGCATCCAGGCGGGGTTTGAATGTCTCCAGCGAAGGAGACTCCACAACCTCTCTGGGCAGCCTGTTCCAGTGCTCTGTCACTCTCACAGTGAAAAAGTTTTTCCTGATATTCACATGGAACCTCCTATGCTCCAGTATTAAAATCTATAGTTCATTCTTTCCTTATCCTGTTGAGTGCTAGGAATTACTGATATCACTATAGTCAGCATCACTGTTAGCCCCATTAAGTTGTAAACCAAGTATGCTTGTACAATGGAACCTTCTTGTCCAAGAAATGGATTTTAGTATGTAAGTTAGAAACAAAGTTCTGTAATTATCTTATCAGAAAAAAGCCTAACTTTAAAGTAAACCCTTTTTTAATGTTCTTAATCAATGCACAACTTGTCTGCCATGTACAAAGTCACCTTCCTTGTCATGCTGAGCACAGTTCAAGCCAAATAGCCTCAGGAGAAATGGTCCTCAGCCATTGTCCAGGCTGGGCCCTGGTAGCTTCATGGCTGTGATGTTTGAAGTCTCTATTCTCACAGCTAGGAGTCATGTCCTCGTAATCCATTTAATATCCCATCAAGATTTTCAAAATCTGTTACCCTACTGTATTAATTTAAAACTTCATCTTTATCATTCTGTTGTGGTTATATGTATTTCTGAATATTAGTATATATTCATGACACTTCTATGTCAATCATGAAGAACTTGATATATCCATATATAGGTTTCAAAAACTCAGTGATCTAAATGCTCTTGGATGGGATCTCTGGGCTGCAGTTATTCTTTTTAGAGTATGACAGCCAGCAAGCTAGCTGTATTTAAGGAGTTTAGGGGTGGACTGATTTAAACGTTTGAAAAACAATGTCTTCAAAGCAAAGCATTATTCACATACACAGTGGGTCTGTAAGAACTAGACACAAAAGTTTGTGCCACAAAACTTATATTTATTTCCTTATCTAATATTCAGTCTTTCCTTGAGAATTTTTTCAAAAGTAAACTGTCTGCTTTCCACTGCAAGTAGGCCAAAGCAGACTGTGCTGTATCAGTATGTTTTTAGGCTACCTTTCTCGTTCAGAGATGCTGCTGCCAATGACCTATCAGAGTATTTCTATATATCCTACTCTAGTGAGTATCTATAACTCCATGTGGGCCTTATCACCTCTTAAGGCTGCTTTTTTTTGTGGAAAACTAGCACCTGGCCAATGTTCCTTTGGTATCCCAACCATCTTTACTAAGTATTTGAGGTTATATTCACTCTCCTGGATCATTCTCATTATCTTTATTACAGTGTCATTCATTGTTTTCTTCTGTTTGATTTAGGACAAAGAAGTCATCCAGGATGGTACTGAACTGATATACTGAAGTTCTCACATACCTATAAATACAGAATTAATTATAATTCCTTTCCTGGTTGTCCCAAAGGAAGGTTTTATACATATTAAAAGGACACGATTGCTTTGGCTAAGGAAACTAGGCACTAATTTCAAGAAAGTTTCTAACATTATTCTTTATAACAAATCAAAAGTTATTTTTATGGTAAATTTATGAAGTAGAACAGGGTATGGTTTACATAATAGCAGAAGCAAACCTTGCATTTCTGTTAGGGCATTCATCTCATGTTGAATTATATCTTTAGAAACTAAAATAATGAAGATGTTGTATTGATCATTTATATTTGCATTTACATGCAGTGTGGGTTGTATGAAAGGCCTTATTTCACATCTGTGTTTTAGTTTGCTGTTTTAGAAGGTGCAGCAGCTGAAGTAAGTCATGTACTAAAAAAGAAGAAAAATATAGTAGGATATCTGGCTTGCTTACAGAGTTCTCTCCTGGCACATTTTACACAAATTAATTTGACAGTAACAAAATCTAAAAAGGTATTTGGATTACTTCAGCAGTAAACTAGCAACAGACCCATGTCATTTCAATTTGTCACTTGTTGTCTTTAAGTGTGTGAAATCTTAGTTCTTCATCATATTGCTATAGATTTTTTTATATATAGAAAAAACCCAGGCTTCAGAGACAAAAAACAATAAAAATTATCAACTGCCAGCTGAGCCTTCTCATTCTCTCTGACTTGCAGATTTTTTAGTGAATCTGCAATACCTGAACTAGACCAGCACAGTAACCTTAGCTTAACCCTGGTTGCTATGTCTCAAGTTATTAGGGTTTTATCCATCAAAAAGAGCTCTGGCCCAAACAGCACACTGGGCCTTTGAAATTATAACCTGAGAGACAAGTCCTGTGAAACCAAATTTAGCCTCTACAGCTAGCTCTTATCCTACTAGCACAAATCTCTGTTTCTAAGAGGGTGTCTTCCTGGTAATCTGAAGAAATCTGGCACATTCCCAGGGTTACACAGGAAAAGAGCACGTCCACTTACCTTACTCAGGTTTACCTTATCTTACCCTACAAAGTTACTTTATTAAGTTGTTTTGCACAAAGATTTTGAAAAAATAAAATACAATTAATAAAAAACAAAGCACAAAACTAACCAAAGAAAATCAGTAAATTATTGGAATTTTGAATCATTTTCTGTGATAAATTCTACAGAGACAGAAAAGATGAGAAAGGCTAGACAGATGATAGATTATAAAGTAATTGTTAAAAAAATAGCAAATGTTCCTTGAGTACTTTTATCCCCAGGTATGTCCAGTTATAAAGTCTCTCTTGTTTATAAGCTTAGAAAGAAAGTACAATCTCTTCTAGTCTTGCAAATCTGAATTTTCACCTTTCTTTCAAAATAGGTAAGATCAGAGCACATATATTATTTTAACAGAATCCAAGATTTAAAGGGGATGATTGACCTGTTAAAAATTTGACTGGGCTTTATTATGCATAATTAAAAACTAGTACAATTACCATCCAAAAAAAAACAATGAAGAAATTCTTCCAATTCAATGACACGTATCTAAGTAAAATAAATTTAGTAAACATTAACATTGCAAATCTGTATGTAATTCAAATGATATTCCTTTTTCAACAGGACTTAATAATATGCTGCCTTCTGTAGCACAGGATGGTATCATTATGATCATTATGTCTTGCTGCAGAAGCAAACACTAATGGTACAAAACTAACAATAGTATAACACCTTTAGGTGAAACAAAACATTGATACATTTGATAAAAATGGGGATTGATTATCCTTCAGAGATTTTTTTTTTGTCAGCACGGCTATGTTTCTGAAAATAAAACTATATAATCTAAGGAGAAATAGTTCTGTCTACCAGTAGAAACAGTAGCAGATACCAGTGATATCTGGAAAAGATTCAGTTATTTGGGAATAAAAAAATTAAATTTATTCTTCTGCCAGAATTCCACTTTAAAGCCTTTCTTCGTAGCTCTCTAACGAAAATCCCAATTGGCATTTAAGTGCCTGTGTTTTAAAATGAGATTCATAAAGGACTAAAACTATCAAAGTTTCATATGAAAAACGAATACAGAGGTGCTGCTTATAGGTTTTGAAATAAAAAATTAAAGTATGTCTTTAATATGGAGCAGTGCCAGTTTTCTGGAGACTAATTTAAACTCTACATAGAAACAGTGTTGCATAGCATTAATGACCGGTAGCTTTGAATTTCATGTCTTATCTGCAAAGTAAAGGAAAACTCAGGATTTGTTTTCCATTGAATTTGGAACTGAACAAAAGATACCTCTTTTCCACAGTATTCTCATCATCTTGAAATGATGTAAAGTAAAAGTGCAGTAAAAGTGCAAGCTAAGCTGCAGCATTAAGTTGACTTTCACTGACAGCAGGCTAATGACATTGAGCAAACTCTTAGAGAATTTTGCATTGTGTTTTTCTATCCTATATGGATATAAAGATCTGTTCTATTTTTAAAAATAATTTATTACCTCCATTGAGTTCTGGAACATTTACAATAGCTCTTTTACGTAAGTCAGGAAAAAGAAATCCTTTTGTAAGCTAGAATGGGTTCATCTTCTGTCTGTTTTTTACAGTGTGTTAAAGTAGTAAATATTTGGAAAAAATCTTATCTCTGTGGGACTAACTGGGAGTTTCACCAGAGATTTCAGTGAGGTCAGGGCTTCATCCCTCAGCAGGTTTTTCCTGTTGACGCTACGATGCAGGCTTTATAGCACCACAGACTCTCCCCAGCAAGGGGTGGCACACAGCTCATCCTGCCATGCCTTCCTCAAGCCCCTGCCTTGCTCCATCTGCCCAGGGCTGGCAGAGTCTTCAGAGAAAGAGTTCATATCTTTGTCACACAATCATGCACCAGAAGAATCTTATTCTTGCTGGATATTTAAAAGTTTCCTCTGCTATTATGAAGTGTTGATTTGTGGCAATCAATAAATGCTAAATACGTATATGAAGAACGAATCTTCCTGTTTGTATAGTAAGAACCTGTCCTTCAAACTACTATAGTCAGAGGTAGCACTTTGCCAGTGAGGAATGTCTCGCAGTACTTAGGGCTAATTCTAAAACTCACAATTGTTTGCACATGTTTTTACAGTAAGAAAAAGCATTACATACCACAAGTGAAATACATTTCCTAGCAAGCTTTCAGCTGTGTACGTCACAAATGCTTATGGCTTCTGAACTGTTTGTTGTAATTCACAGCCTCTGCATCACACGGTATAAATGAAAACAGCTGGCAAATTGCAAATACAATTGCAGTTGGTTTAGTTGATTATAGGTACAATATCAAGCATGAAACAGTAAACTGGAAGTCCCTTAGGGTTCTAGGTAATTAAACAGAAATACACTTAGTGTGGCATTGCTAATCCAGTTATATAAAGGGAAAAAAATATTTGTTAATAGTAATAATTTATAATAGGCTACATGAGTGAAACTCACAGAGAGTCTCTTAGGAAAAATGCTTATTTTTTATTATTTTCAAAAGTTTATTTGTCATTATTAAAAATATTTAGAATTTTTGCAGTTTGATTATGGCTTTTTGTTATATTTTCACTCCTAATTCAATCCCATTAGTATACACTCTTCCAACTTATTCACAGACTGAGGTAAAGATTAATTGCAGAATTGTTTGATATTAGGTACAGAAGTGTATTTTAGACCATGTGCAATCTCATCTAGTTTGATGTCTTACTCATCCTAACTTTCTTCTTTTTTTTGAAATACACTGCATGAATACTCATGACCACTTTCATTTCCTGAGCATCTGAGCAACCCTAGATACATTTGAAAGGATTCATTCTCATGTCAGGTCTCCTGAAAAGCATTTCATCTGTCAGACCCAGCAGCCTTTGTTAGTTCACAGCAGAAGAAACTACAGATTTCTGTTTACATGGATGAAATAGAAGAGAGTTTGCTTTTCTACAATGCCTTTTCTATTTCAAGGTATATCAAAGCACTTGAAAAAACATCCCGACTGAGTTCAATGCTACTGCAGTCTGTGAGCAGGCAGTTGAAGCAGCCCTTCAGGACTGCATATTTAGTAACAGCACAAAGACAGGCATTTCAGCTAGTATAACGATAAAAGGTATGTTGAAAGGATTGTGAAAATGTGTGCAAGGGATTTCACAGTGGGAAAACAAGCAAACAGACAAAACCATCAAAAACTATGTGAGAGGCATAACATGTATTAAAACATTTTCCTCATGTATAAAAGATGTAAAAGATTATATGATTGCAAGATGTCTCATGCTGAAGATACTTTCTTGTTTAAATAACCCCTGTTCTCTCAGCTTAGTTCATATAAAACTTCCAAGATCACCAAAAATATAAAACTAGCATCATGTTGTGCTCTTGGCCATCTCAGCAGAGAAGAAAAAGAAGTAAAGCACTGCAGATATTCAATTATTTTTCATTACTGAATGTGGCAATTTTTGTATGCTCTAGAGAGTATAAACTCCATATATATATGGCATTGCTAATGTGTGTTCTCTACTTTTTGTGCAACTGACACTTGACAACTGTCAAATTAGCACCTTTCCTCCGCATTAATCTTTCATTAAATACATGGATATCTATATATTTAATGATTTCACTCTTGGTTTTTCTGGCACATTTGTCAAATTCCTAGTTTTTCTTTCAATCGCAAGCTACTAGACTGTCCTCAGGCAAGCACTGTGGTCAGCAGTGCATGTGAAATGTATATGTAATATTTTTGTAGGAGGGATGGAAGTCTTGATAAACTAAAAATGCTTGAGAAAGCTTACCCAAAAGCTCAAAAATGCTGTTTCAAAAAATATTGTGCAAAAAGATTTTATAATTAATGGAGAAGTAAGGTAAGGTGTGCATTCAAATCTGTATTTGTAATAAGGCACTTAATAAGAGTTCTAACTTTCAGTAATGCTGCATACCTAATTCTTTCCATTGTTGCATCTTCCAAAGAAAAGCAGGACATTTATTGAAGTCCAGTGAACTCTGAACCTAGGACCCACTCTTAAGTCCTGCATTTATTAAAAAACCTAACCCACGTTTTACTTTTTTCCCCCTCTGTTTCTGTCTCCTTCCCTTCAGTTTTTTCTCCCTTTTTTCCCAGAAACAAAAGAAAAGACATTTTATTTTTTACAATGAACTTCATGTATTTCTTGTCTTCTTAGCAGAGATTAATCTCAGTTTTTTTGTGTAAATCATATGAATTACGTTGGTTGACTTTTTTATTAGTAAGCTGCTTTCTGAATCCACCAGCCATTTTTTTTTCTTTTCAGTGCTTTGAATTGCTGAAATGGAAGCACAGCCAGTTTTCAGACACATGTCTTTAACCACAGGAAGAAAGGGAACTCCGTTGTTTCACTGTCCCTTGAGGAATATTTCTCATTCATCCTAAATGAAGTAGCAGTTTTCAGATGTTGGGATTAGAAATTCAGTTTCGGTTCCTAGGGGTTCAGGGAACTTGTGGGCTAACTTTCAAATATTGCCTAGGGTTCTCTGTTTCACTAAATTCTCTCTGAAAAGAGTAATTTTTTTGGCTTTATATCATGACTTTACATTACAGTTATTTGTACTACATTTTAATTTCCCTTTTTTTGTATCACTTATATTTGACTCCCCTAGTACTACATTCTCCAATGTGAGTCGATCTGTGAGATATTCAGAACAGAGAGTGTATGTTCACACATCTGCTAAAGCTTCATATGCCTTGGGCAGTCTGTAGGAATTAAGAAAATACATTTTCTAAAATGATGAAACATGACATTAATATAGAAAGTGTCAGTCACTAGCTATATTTTGTCAGATAAATATTATTTGCTATGGCAGAGTTCAGTGCTTAATAATACATTGTTCTTGTCAGTACTATTTAAAGTGCACATGATTCATACTAAACCTTTATTTTACCTGATAGTGAAAGTAGTCACTTAGCATTTTCCTAAACCAAATCTCAGTTCAGAAGTTTAATACACTTCCATATTTACAGCAATAGAAAAGAATATTCTGCCTTCTCTAGAGATTTATTTATCTCAGTTGTATAGAAGAGGTTTATGCTGCCATTGCTGCAGTTTTACAAGATCTACTGAAACATTATTTAACAATGCACAGTGTAATAATGCTGGATTTGCCTATTTTGGAAAATGTTTCCTATTTAAATTCAGTTTAGAATTAAAAAGTATGTTTCCTAGCAGAATGAAAACAGAAGAGAGGCAATGTTTCTTGATATAAACATTAAGAAGCTTTGTAAAAATTCTGTTATTTGGAGATATGTATTAGTAGCATTTTAATAAAATATCAAATGTTAAATTTCCAACTTTTTGCTTTTTGTTTGTCCTCTAAAAGTTTTAAAAGAATGAACATATAACAGTGTTTTAAGTTTTATTACAAATTTGTTAATTTACATATATTTTAGCTGTAAATATCAAAATAAATAGGTTCTGACAAAAAAGACATTTTATCTAGGACTGTGTAAATCTCTTCAGAGATTTTTTTTGAGATTTTCCAGACTCAATTAAGTTTGCAGATGCTTGCAGATAACCAATTTTGTCCAGATTTGCTTACACCTTTAAGTAAGATGAGGTTTCAAAGGATAAGTATACCTTACAATAATTTTCTCCATCCTGTTTAGCAAGCTTCCAAACATTTGTCCTTCCACAAATAAAAAGACTCAATGTCATGCACTGGAAAAAGTGGCTATGGGAGATATAGTCTGGTAAAAAATATCTACCTTTAGGAATAATTTTTTGTCGTGTTTTTCAAACCTTAACATATTCTTATATTTTCAAATTCACATCAATGTTAATTTCCACAGCACTGGTGCTGCATCATCTTGAGTACTGTGTGCAGTTTTGAGCTCCACAATATAAGAAGGACATAAAAATATTAGAATGTGTCCAAAGGAGGGCAACAAAGATGGTGAAAGGACTAGAGGACATGACTTAAGAGAGGCAGCTGAGGATACTTGGTTTGTTCAGCTTAGAGAAGAGGAGACTGAAGGGTGACCTGTCTACAACTGTCTACAGCTTCCTCATGATTGGGAGCAGAGGGAGGTGCTAACCTCTTTTCTCTAGTGTTCAGTGATAATATGTGAGGGAATGGCTTAAAGTTGCATCAGGTGAAGTTCAGATGAGTTATTAGGAAAACGTTCTTCACTAGGAGGGTGATCAGGCATTGGAACACTTTCACAAAGAAAGTGGTCATGGTCCCAAGCCTGTCAATTTTCAAAAAGTGTTTGGACAATGCTCCTAGGCAAATGGTTTAACTCTGAGGTTGCTCTTTGTGGAGTCAGAGTTGGATTCAATGCTCTTCATGAGTCCCTTCCAACTGAGAATTATGATCCTATGGTTACTTTTGGCATAGAGTGAAATTTTTTACACTGTTCTCATCTGACTGCTAGCACTCCTAATGTATAAATACTACAAAGGTAAGGAAGGTGTGATATCTTAGAATGGGACTTTAAAAATATTTTGGATACTTATAATGATATATACATATTTTTAAAAAAGTCAGGTCCTGCAGTAAGGTAAGTCTGTGTGCAACTTTTGCTGTTAAGAACCTGAGCGTTTGGTTAAGTTAGTCATCTAGCTTAATGCACATTACTGCTGCAACTGAATATGTGACCAGATTAAAATATAGGTATGTATGTCTGTATTTTTTAGGGAATTAGAGATTGCTAGATTGCTGTGATGTATTTTTAAGACTGACATGTAAGGCCAGTTTTAAACTTTAAAACTAAACTTTACTAAACTTATTTATTAACAGCACACTTCATGGTAATGGTTCATTTTTACACATTATTAGGTTCATTTTTACACATTATTAATCATCAACATTAAGTATACCAGACTGTTAGTATTTGTACTTACACTTAGTGGACTTATCTTCCGTCTTCTCCATACTTCTTCCTTGTGCTTGATGTTTTTTACGCTGTTTTGAGACTACATCTGACTGCCAACCAGTCATCAGCGGTGTTCCTCGGTGTTCAATTCTGGGGCCAGTTCTGTTCAATCTATTTATCAACAGTCTAGATGCAGGATGCACCGTTAACAAATTTGCTTATGATACCAAACTGAGAGGTGCTGTTCACTTTCTTGAGGGACAAGATGCCTTACAGAGGGATCTAGATAGATTGGAGCATTGGGCTGTGATTAACGGGATTAATTTAACAAGTCAAAATGCCAGATTCTGCAACTAGGACAGGGTAATGCTAGACACAGGTATAAACTGGGAGAGGAGTGGCTGGAGAGCAGCCCTGCAGAAAGGGACCTGGGGGTGCTGGCTTACAGCAGGCTCAATAGGAGTGAGCAGTGTGCCCTGGCAGCCATGAGGGCAAACTGCATCCTGGGGTGCATCAAACAGAATCACCAACCAGTCAAGAGAGGTGATTATCCCACTGTATTCAGTGTTGGTTCAACCTCAACTGGAGTACTCTGTGCCATTCTGGGCCCAAAAAATTAAGAAGGATGTGAAGGTCCTTGAATGTGTCCAGAGGAGGGCAACAAAGTTGGGGAAAGGGCTGGAAGGAATGTCCTGTGAGGAGTAGCTGAGGATTTTGGGTTTCTCTAGTTTGGAGAGAAGGAGTCTGAGGGGCGACCTCATTGCTCTCTACAGCTTCCTGAGGTGGGGACATGGAGAGGGAGGTGCTGATCTCTTCTCCCTTGTATCCAATGATAGGAGACATGGGAATGATTCAAAGCTGTGCCAGGTCAGGTTTAGACAGGACTTTGGGAAGCATTTATTTACTGAGAGGGAGGTCAAACACTAGAACAGGCTTCCCAGAGAGGTTTTAATAATTTTTCATCTTTGTCCCTGCTTGAAACATTTATCCTGCTCCCAAAAGGGATATTGCATCATGCTTGTTTTATTTTTGATTTTGCCATTAATCTTTCTTGTGTATTCAGCAGAATGCTTATTTGCACTCCTTTGCTCTTATTTTGTTTTATCTAGCATCACTTGGGTTCTATGTCCTCTCTTTACCCCTTTGTTAGTCACATTGCTCACATACTTGAAATGCATGCACATTGTGTCTGAGTATGCATTCACAGAGTCACAAAAGACATATACTGTTGCTGGTTACTATTTTTGTTGGATTACTTTTGGGTTCAAGGTAAAGGATACTAATGTCCTGATTTATTTTTTATAATTTCTGCTTTGGCTACATTATGTTACTTTGGCTGTTTAGAGGTTAAACACCAAGTTCAACTAGTCATTTAGGATCCCCTTTTCACCTGTAACACCTCTAGAAGGTGATTAATCCCATCAAAAAACAGGGATTTTAGGTGGATGTTTGAATCATCCTCCAGATGTGCCCTGAACAATACACGATGCTCAATGACTAATATAGGTTATACAGCTGCTGTCATATGAGAGGAATCCTGTCTCTATGGTACTGTCAGCCTTTTTAGTGGCAAGCTATTTACACCCGCAACCAGTTTCCTAGATTATGCAGGGCTCTGAATTATCTGTTTGCCCTTGTAAAACTTAACTGAACTCATTCAGATAATATTTTTTGCAGCCTCAGTCATGGTTAACCTTTTCTATAATTGCAAGTATCAAAGGTCAGGAGCAAATATCTTGTCCTGAGTCTGGTTAAACCACTGCTGTGGTCTAACAAATATTACAAAATAATAACTGAGGCCTACATCATATGGAATGAATACTCTCAATCTCCACTTATCTGTGTTTTTCCCTTTTTCAAATCAGAGCTCCTCATCTTTCAGTGCAAAACTCTCTGTACCATCTCTGCTCTTGGTGCATGCTGCCTGCTGCTGAGCTTTAGCTATCTCTGCTTTTCACGGTTGTGCAGCTCCAAGTGTTTGATTTTGTTCCTTCCTCTGTACTGCTATGCCTTTTTTTCTGCCTTGGGATCACTTTTCACTCTGGCAAAATCTTTACCTTGTCTGCTCAGACTCCTAATTAAATTATGTTATTTTATGCTTAGCCTTACAAAACCAGCATCTGTTTTTTTAACTAGGAAAGAATGAAATAGAAAAAAAATAAGATGATGGTGTAGAGGTTGATCAGAGAGCTAACTGATTGTTGATTGATAGAGCAGCCCCACTGACCATTACACTCAGGTGTCCACCACACAGACTACATCCTGCCCTCTCCTCTGGTGCTCAGGCACTGAGGTACCGTGGTGCCCCCAGCCCTGCCTTTTAAGGTCCTTAGTCTTGTTAAGTAGTTAACCTTATTATTACAAAACAATTACCACCTGAGTGTAATGGTCAGTGGGGCTGCTCTATCAATCAACAATCAGTTAGCTCTCTGATCAACCTCTACAGATGGCATCTTTTATAAACTCTACACATCTTTTATGTTTTATAAAACTTATAATAACTTATATTAGGCATGAATTCTAATACCAGTGTGTAGTTTGGATTACAAGACTTTCGTTCAAGGACTCTGCCATCTTTTATAAGCAGTGACATCTCTTGGGAATTCTTTATAATCAATAAAGCACAAAGCAGTGTAAGAGCTGATTTTAGTCATGACTCTAGGTTTTAGATGTGGTGTGACTAGGGTTTGGAGCTGGAATTTGTGGCATCCCAGTACTCCTAGTCTCTTGATCATCCATTGTGGGAAGTGTTGCAGTTTCTAGGAGGTCTCTACACCCATGGCCATAAGAATGAGCTGTTGAGTATCTTAGACTTGACTTGAAATAGTAGGTTGGAAAGTACCCAGATGTCCCAATTGAGACATAGACTCAAAATTTTCTTTCAGTCCCTTGAGTTCACCCTGTCATTTGGTATGGAATTAATAGTAGTGTGGGGACACAGAAGCAGCTTTTTCTTAACTAACTAGGATTTATTAGTAACAATTTGTCAGTTTTCACTATTAGTGCCACAGCAGCCAAAATACAGAGACAAACATAAAGCCTGCTGTACCTGTACTTAGGATTTCTCAGCAATTTTTAAGTGCTCTCCATTGTTCCACTGTATGCAGATGCTTTTCTCAGCCTGTGTCTAACAGTTGCAGCAGACAGCTTCCCCTTTCCTTTTTGAAGGGCAGACCTTTTAAAAGATCAGATGTACTTTGATCTCGTTTGATAATTTTCCATATTCTCAGCAGTCAGCTGAGGGGCCCCTCCTTGGTTAGAATCTTAGCTGTTGTTTTGAAGGAATGTTCTAATCTAGCACATGATTTGTTTTTGCTGAATAATTATTGTTGTTATTGCTTATTAAGGAGTGATTATAAAAGTACATCGATGATATGCAAGTAAGAAATTACAGATTACATTTATTACAAATGAAGGATTGTAAATGTAAATAGAATGGCAGTCAGTGTTTGTACTGACTGCCCTACTGGGACATGCTGCCATCAAATAGTACAGTTTGTCTGTGATTTTTCAGACAGCTTTCAAGTCATGTTTTCAAGACAATCTGAAATAGTTTTAGTGTGATGCTGTTCTCATACTTCACAAAAATCTTACAGCTAGCTCTTTCACTTTATCCACCCACTTTTAATTCTGTCAGATTGAGCAACGTGTGTTTATGTCATTGCTGTACTATGAGCTGTAAAAATATAAAGACAATCACTGTCTTCTTCAAGAAACTTTCAGTTTAATTGATCATAAAAGAAATCCACTTCTGTATCATGTATTGGGTTAAATTTATCCAAATCTTCATAAATAGCTATCCAGAGTCCCAGAACTTAATGTCATTGATGCATTCCTCTAAAGAGTGTTCAAATACTCTACATGCTGTGTTCACCAAAAATGGTCCTTATTCTTTAGAAATAAGTGCATTCAGATGTATTACACATTAAAAATGTACTAACTTGTGGCCATCTATTCTTTAGCTTCTACTCCCCACGGTGAACTTTTTTCAAATATTTCTGTGCCAGTCTGTTTCCTGCTGGGAAACCTTTTATCCTGATTACAATTCCTTGAAAATTGCTTAAAGAAGCTGACCTCTCTGTTTGGAAGAAGAAATACTGTGATAGTCCCATTAGTGCTCATAAGAAATATGAACAATGTATTAGCAAAAATTATTTAAGAGGAAATGAGACTTTCACATATTCTATCTAATACATTTTGAACAGTTTATGTTTGAGGAAGGATGGGTAGACAATCAGCAGATTAATTGCATAAGTAGAGTTTTTTTTATAACTAGCCAATCTCCAAAGAACAGAGAAATATCAGCTGCAAGATAATCTTGAAAAAAGCAGTGAAGTATATACTGAGTAGAACGCTTTAAAAACAATTTGAAGGGGATTTGTATTAATTTAGGAGCAGAATTTTACATCCCTTGCTGGTGTAGGACTGACAGTAATTTTTTATGCCTTCCCTTATTGGTTTTTGAAGTGTAACTGGGGATAAAGGTGCATGGGTTGTAAGACTGTGTTCTTGTTGAATGTCCATCTGTTACAGTATCCCCTGGGGGTAATGCGTCAAAAGGAGATTTCAAAATGGAAATGCTATGTGACCATTGCAGTGATGACTAAAATCATGACATGAGAAAGTGTGAATTGTTCCTCCTCTTCTCTGAGGTGTTAGTTTTGTAGCACAATGCTCACAGACTAGATGTCAACACTGTAAACTATCCTCCTGCTTATCCAAAAATAACCAAAATTTCCAGAAAGTGTGTATCCCAAAATCCCAACCAGTCTTCTTTGCCAGATTCCAAAATGCCCTCTGCTCATCTCTAAAGCCATCAGCAACTCTTCCATTTCTCTTGCAGTGCCCTACTGTGTCTTTGATATGAAAACCTTAGCACCCTGGAAACTGAGCTGAAGTCAGATTAATTTAATAAAATAAATAAAGTACACAGTAGAGAACTGATTGCATTAGCCAGTTTCATATTTAATTCATAAAACTTTTCATGTTTTAATTTACTTGCTGCTGGTACTGCTGCTGCAGAGTTTACATTCTTCTTCACCACAGGTTTGCTGGAGAAAAAACATTTTTATGATAGAATACAAAATAGTAGGAAAAGATAAAGGATTAAATGTGGAAGTGAGTTAAATGGTGTCACTGTGTGGAAAACAGGTGAAATACTGCTGTCTACTAGCAAAATGTAATGCTCTAGCAAGATTTTTTGAGTTTTATCATAGATAAAATTAAAATTGGCCTTGTCCAAACCCATATTTTTATTGTTGATATTGTTCTTATGATTATAGCACCACAGGTGTAATAAGCCCTTCACAGACATAGTGAGGCCATCATTTGATCCAGGTTTATGACAGGTGCCCCACCATTATAGTGGTGGGCAGTGGACCCATAGATAGGATGCAAAGGTGCATCTGTGTGGACTGAAGTGCAGACCTAGACTTCATCAGCTCATAGGGGACACCAGAATTAGGACAGGGCTAGGAGCCACACTGACTTTCCATTCAGAATTTTGACAGCTCATTGCACTGCATGTTTATCTGAAAATATATTTTTTAGATTATATTGATAAAAGGAAACTCTTAGAGATCTATTTTTCTAGTTGTCTTAAAGGACTCTCAGTGACTTTGAGCAATATGTTTGTTAGTTTCCATCCGTGATTAAAGTTTTGTTTAAATGAGGTGGCATATGTAGGTCTTATGCTGGCTTTTATATTTCTGGGTTTTCCAGTTCCCCTGAGCACGTTTGCTGGCTCAGAGAACCCTCAGCAGGACCCCGCACTCACAGTGCTGCCTTCCTTTCAGCAACTTCCATGCAACTTACAGACACAGAAAATATTGGTAGAAGGATTTTCAGAGTTTCAATCTTACTCACCCCTCCTGATGTAGATTTTCTAATTTCTGGCGGCAGAATCCAGTTAAGACATCTTAAGCTCAGTGTCCTGCTTTGGCCAGGAGTTTTAGTTTGCAGGACAAACATAATGATCTTCAGTTATGGCTTTGTTCCCCCACCTGCCTCAGCTGCCTTCCCTTAAGCACTGCACAGAACCTCGGCTATGAGGCTTCATAACTAAATGGCTCACAGAAAGTTTTTCCTTTGTTTGAAAATCATAGTACAAAATTGGAAATGAACAAGTATGCGGTGGAATATATTCTCTTCTGTTGATCTCTGCCAGTTTATCAGAAATTTTGTGTCTTTCAATTTTTTGGGTGTTTTGTGTACATCTAGGTCAATAGTTCTTCATGTAATGATTGTTCTCTTGGTTGCCCTTGGAAGCACCAAGGGAGGTAGATTGGGCAGAGGACAGGGCAGGAATGAAGGGAGGGAAGCAAGAGTGGGGAAAAGGAAAAAGACAAGAATAAGCAACTTGGGATAGTCTCCTAATGACCAACTCTGTGTGCTGAGTACAGTTTAACCTTAACAATCTGACCTTCTTTTACTGGATGCCTTTGTTTTTGTCTCCTACTCAACTGCATTCCTCATATTTTTATAACTTTTTACTGTGAGAGGCGAGAACTGTCTGTCTTGATTAGCAAAATCCATCTAACTGGCCATCTTTGCTCCCTTCCCTTGGGGGCTTCCTGTATCCTTTCTGTCATATACAGCTATTGCTGTCCCATGGCCTGTGAACCTGAACTCAGATTTCCCAGTTGGTGAGATATCATGCTGTTTCTCACCATCTGGCAAGCCAGTATTTTCATCCAAAAAAGGTTTGGGTTAGTAGTGTAAAGGAGCTATTTATGTTCTGAGAGTGTTTAATGACATGCTATTATACCCAAACAAACAAGAAATTAATTGTGAAAATGTTTTCTCCAGCAAGTCCCTATTCAGCTCATTCAAAGATACAGAACAATGTGCATGAGAAGTGGTTTGAAAAGCATTGAGAAGCCTATTTAGCACATATAGCATAACTGATTTCTCCATATGTCCTGAATTGCAATCCTTTTGGGATTATGGATGGGCAAGTACTCATAATATCTTGGGTATGGTTCATTTACAGAGGATTTCACAGCAAGTGCTTTAACATAGTCCTGTAGCAGTAGAGCTTCAATTTTGGCTGTGAGGTTTCACAGTGAGTTTCCCAGGAAAAACTGTTCATTTGCTATTTTTTTAACTACTCTACACAAATGCTTGTTTTCTCTGTAAATTTCAATTTTTTCTTTCTTTTCAACCAAACTTCACAAGGGTAATGTGTTATTTTAGAAAATATCACAGATAAAATTTCATACTACAAAATAGAATTTATATTTGTGAGTCAAAGTTTATTATTTCTCTGAGCTGAAGTTACTGTTTGTGTTACCATTTACAGTATTTTATTTCTGATAAGTTCCTATTTTTTTCATTCCAACCAATATGCAGTTCTCTTTCAAAAGTTGAATTGTAGGTATATATTTCTGGTTCAAATTTGCAATACCAAAGATGCACAAAACTGCAGGTCTATTTGAAAGCTCATTGGCAACCTAGGCCACTGCCTTCACGGAAACAGAACCAAGTATATCCAGACCTTATTAAACACCTGTCTAACCTGTTCTGTGAAGGATACAAGGAAATAACAATTTCATTGTCTTTTCAAGTACTTCACTGTTTTTAGAGTTATCTTTTCTTCACAAACCGGTATCATCTTTGTTGCAGTCATCTGATTCCTTCTAGTCCTTCCTTTAGAGGAGATGGAGGACAGTTAATCATTGCCTTTTTGCCTGTGATTTTACTTACTAAAAGACAGTTGTATCTGCCTAATTTCTTTTTTTATAAATTAAACACAATTCCTTCAAGATTTTCTCATAAGTCCTAAATAAATTATCTTTTGTGGTCATCTACTTTATGCATTGTTCCCAACTGATGTGCTTCTTTCTTAATATCGCATGTAACTGTGCGCGCTTCTCCAGGGCAAGTCTCATGAGTGCTGTATAAAGAAAAATTACTGGCTTCAGTATGTAACACAGAATTCCATTTTTAAAACAGACAATAATGAGTTTTACTGTTTTGCAAGTGTTACAGTGTTAATTTGTCATTGACTGGCACCCCTAGACCCTTTCCAGAGGTTCTTAATAATTTCTTCTTGCATAGTCAATTTAATGTATATGTCCCATGTACATAAAAGACTTGTCTAGCATGTAAGTTCAAACTATGCAGGAAAGGTTTCTGATGAGTATGGAGGAAATACTTGTAATGTGGATGAAAATACAGGGTTTTCCCATTTTACCTGGTATTTTCACAGAATCACAGCATGTTAGGAGTTGGAAGGGGCCTCGAAAGATCATCTAGTCTAACCTCCCTGCCAGAGCAGGACAGCCTAGAGCAGGTCACACAGGAATGTATCCAGTTGGGTTTTGAATGTTGCCAGAGAAGGAGACTCCACCACCTCTCTGGGCAGCCTGCTCCAGTGCTCTGTCACTCTCACAGTGAAAAAGTTCTTCCTTGTGTTCACCCAGAACCTCCTATGTTCCAACTTGCACCCGTTCCCCTTTGTCCTATCACTGGACATCACTGAGAAGAGCCTGTGTCCATCCTCCTGACACTCACCCTTTACATATTTATAAATATTAATCAGGTCTCCACTCAGTCTTCTCTTCTCCAAGCTAAAGAGACCCAGCTCCCTCAGCCT
>VZRW01008972.1:0-93814 GCA_013398125.1 Aegotheles bennettii
AATGATTCTATGATTCTACAGATAGAATTAGATGAAGAAATGTTTCAGACCTAAAACAAAGCCAAACAACCTCCCCCAAAAGAAAGTTATTAATTTAATAATTTCATTTCATTTTGTAGGTCTTGGGACATACAGTCCTGTGATGAAGTCAGCTTCTGCATCTGTTCCCAAAGCGGAGTGTTTTAAGGGGTGAAAAAAGACCACTACTGGCGCTGGAGCCTACCAGGTTTGTCAGTATAGCCACTATTAGTCATGTATCAAGGCTGACTTTGTCTGAACACAGTTAAACTGATAATTTTGTACTCTGAATTCTCCTGAGTGGGGCTCCCATTTGTATGCTTGTATATGTTCACCAAACCTTGGGCTTAAAAGTTATGCTTATCTTTGTACCCTTCTCGTTTCCCAGCTTGTGTGCTCTCTCTGCGAGGCACTGCATTGTCCTGTGTATCCATAGTCTTAGTTTCTTCCTCAGGTGGCGTGGTGTTTAAGACCAACTGAGAGTCACAACAGTCAGTGTAAGAGCTCACTTACTGAGGGCATTTGAGAAAGGAAACCAGTGTAACTGGCTAAGAGAGACAGAGTGTTTCAGTTTACATAAGGAAAAAAAATCGTTTGTTTACATGGTGCGGTAATAAGCTTCTAGGGGATGAATTGCAGGCTGAAAGACCATTTGTTGCAATGCTGGATGTGGTGATGCATTCAATGTCTTTCATCATGCTGGATTCCTGGCAGAATGAGCTTTTTGTGTGTTCCAGGGCTTTCCTAGTTCACAAGGAATAAATATTATTTTTCAGCTACCTCAGAGATATTCTGCTGATGGAGAAAACATCATCAGGACAACACAAATTTGTATTTCCTTTAAGGAATGATGGATTTAGACAGAGTTTATCGAGCAGTTTTTGAAGTCAAATCAATATTGTGGTGCTGTTGACTTCAGCAAAGCCTGATGTCACGTTTCTGTTTTAAACTTTTCTGAGGATAACTAAACATTGGTTCTGATATTATTTTCTGATAGTATTTTTTACCTTGCCATGTAAAAAAATTAAATAATGTTTACAGAATATACACAGATTTTAAGAAGTAATTATCCTAATTTGTAAACATTTTAATCTTGCATTAAAAATAGCTTTCATAACTGTTTATGACAATTTAAATTGTTTCCTTCCTTCACCTGACTAAGTTACCCAAGGATTTGCCTTAGTATGTTCATCTTAATTGTCAGTCTAGTGGAGTTCATCAAGGTGTTCTGATTGATTCCCCTGCATTGATTGATTGGGATCATTGACTTGGAGGAAATGTAATGGTATGTAATGGTGTAAAGTGAAAGTTGTCAACTTGTATTCTCTGTTTGTTGTCTGTTTCAGATGCTATAGGCAATAATACAATACCTGTATTAATTGCAATGCAGAACTAAATATCCTTAAAACATAAAAACAGAATAAAGCTGTTATTATTATTTACAAATAATGTTATAATAAATGTTATTATGGAGTTGCCAGACATTATTTATTTTTAGGTGTAAGAGGCTTCTTATTCAAAACTCTGTACTAGAATTTAATATACTCTAAAAGCTTTCTTGGTCCTCTAATTATTTGAGATAACTCTGTTGGGATGTCGTGGGTTGACCCTGGATGGACACCAGGTGCCCACCAAAGCCGCTTTATCACTCCACTCCTCAGATGGACGAGGAACAGAAAATATAACAAAAGGTTTGTGGGTTGAGCTAAGGACAGGGAGATCACTGTGATTACCATCACAGGCAAAACAGACTCTACTTGGGGAAATTAGTTTAATTTATTACCAATCAAATCAAAGAAAGGTAATGAGAACTTAAACCAAATCTTAAAAACACCTTGCTGCCTCCGCCCCTCCCTTCTTCCCAGGCTCAACTTTACTGATGATTGTCTTTACCTCCTGCCACCCAGCAGTGCACGGGGACAGCCTGCCTCACCATGGTCTTCACCACGGGCTGCAGGGGAATCTCTGCTCCAGTGCCTGGAGCACCTCCTCCTCTTTCTTCACTGACCTTGAGGTCTGCAGAGTTGTTGCTCTCACATATTCACACTCCTCTCTCTGGCTGCAATCACGCAGGTTTTTTTTCCCCCTCTTTTTTAACTACAAAATCTCAGAGGCACTACCACCATGACTGATAGGCTCAGCCGTGGCCAGTGGTGGGTCCCTCCTGGAGCCAGCCATTGGTTCTGTTGGACATAGGGGAAGCTTCTAGCAGGCTCTCACAGAAGCCAACCCTGTACTCTCCCCCCTCCCCCCCCCATTACCAAAACCCTGCCATGCAAACCCAATACATGGGAGAAAAAAACACTGTAGACTGAGAAACACCTCATGAAAGCCAGTTCTGAGTTCTGAGGCTGAAGAAAGCAAATGGAGCTGATCATATGTATATATAGGGAGTTCAGTAATAGTTTGCATTTTTCATTACTTCTGAATATCATGGAAGTGACATTGCTCATTATGAAAGTGTAAGAGAGCATCAAGAATGAAACAGAATTCAAATTATTGTTTCAATTTTGATTAATAATTTTGCATTCTTTCCCTTTACAATCTTAAAATCTTGATTGTCAATAATTTGAGGCAGAGGAACGTATTAAGTACTATGGAAAAAGGATTTTCTTAACTGATTTATCCATAAGTTTAACAGTGACCTTTTCACAAGTAGAGGATACTATTTGACAAAATAAGCAAATAAAGTAGAAGTTCCTGTCTTTAAAAATAGGGAGCAAGGTGCAGTTGCTCTTGGAAATTAGGTATTTATATTTTGTTGACCTGAGGGAAGCATGCATTTAGCTTAGTTATGCACTGCACAAACCATTAATGTCCTTTGTGCAAATCAGAGGACTCTTAAACTTTTACAGCAGCATTCATAATATTTAGAGAGCTAACCAGCAACAGTAGTTCAATCGCTTTGCATCTGTTTGTGTTTTGAGAACAAAGAGTGCTTTCCTTTTTTTAAGCGGAAAAAATCAAGGTGAGTTTTCCCACCTTTAAGGGAAGAACAGTATTGAGTATGTTTTCAAAGCTGGGTGGGGGCATTCTTTGTATTTTTGCTTTAATGAAAGTTCTATAGTTAGGATTTCCCTCTGATTTGATAATGTACACAAGACTTTTATCCTCTTGTAAGAAATGTAAGTAATTGTATAGTGTCCTTAATTAGTAAGTTTGTGTTTATGTACCACTTCTGAAAGGAAGCATATTTACTTAAGTGCCCTGTTTGGATTTATCAAGCTGTATTTAGGCATGATTTAAACAAAGCAAATGAAACCCTCCAAAACGAAATAGCAAAACTGCATTGCACACACTCTTTTTCCTTTATTAATTATTTTACATAATTTATGTAAAGAATGCAGTTGAATTTGCTTGACAAACCTGATGCTAATTATTCTAGTGAGGATTACCATTGGGGTAACCTTTGGTACCAGCTCATAAAAATACTTCTGGAAAGCAATAGTTTTCTTTCCGAATGCATGTAATTTGATTAAATAGTAAGCAATTTCCTGTAAAATCCAGAGCGATGGGTACACTGAAATGATTAATGGGGACCTCTCTCTTTTTTCTTCATTGAAATATATTGATACAAGTATAAGCGTAAACATTATTGTTCTCAGAATTAAGGTTGTCTCATTGGAAATTGTAGAATGACTAGAGAATTGCTTTATAGGCAAAGAACCCCAATTGAGCCATGGGACTTTGGGGAAAAAAACAGCATGGATGATGTATTGAAAATACATTTAATAATTAAGACAGAGAAGAACTGAATCTTGTATGTAATTTGAAGGAAACTATTTTTTTTTAAACAAGTATGACTCTAGGAAGAATGCAGATGTAAAAGTTACAGCCAGACAATGAGCCAAATGTTTGGAAGATTTTTATTTTATTTTTTACTTAAAATCTTGATGAAGATTAATGCGTAATAAGGTTTCAAGAAACCATCTGAGATTTGGGCCTGGAGGAAGAGAGAAGTGGGAAATAGAGATATCTGGTATTATAGGCTTAGTGTTGATTGATCAGCTCACATAGGAAAGAGGCAGAGAAGAAGCAAGGACTGATGGAATGCTATGGAGAGCTGAGAGAAGAGGAAAGATGATGACTACTGTGAAAGAACACAGGAAAGAAATCAAAGGAAGTGCTTGGAAAATTTGATCAATAATGTTGAAAAAACCTTAAAGATTGAGGACTTTCACAATAGAAGGATTGCTATATATTGCCTGTTAAATGATTGTTAAAATATAGGTTAGGTGGAAACAAGTGGATGACA
This sequence comes from Aegotheles bennettii, assembly GCA_013398125.1. Lineage (NCBI taxonomy): Eukaryota > Metazoa > Chordata > Aves > Caprimulgiformes > Aegothelidae > Aegotheles > Aegotheles bennettii. Next base: position 4,274 of record VZRW01008972.1, read on the forward strand.
TTTCAGCCAGCAGAGAATGTAAAAATGGCCATAGTGGTTCAGACTGGTGGTCCATGCAGCAGAGTATCCTTCCTGTGGCAATAACAAAATACACAGATACGTTTGACCCAGCCTTAGAGCACAGGTGGAGCTCCTTACCTCTGTTTCTCTATAACCCTGTTTTGGTGTTAGAAATGGGATATGGAAAGAAAACTATGGTAGGCAGATCTGTTTGAAAAGAGAAAAAAGTTTACTCAGTATTAATTAATCTATGTAACAATATATTTGATTCATTATATTGAATATTACTTTAAATACTGTATCTTTTAAAAAAGTACTTTAAAATAAGAATTTAGAGCCTTTTACTCTGTTGTCTTTAGTTTCCTTTATAACTGATAATTTTCATTTATTTACCTGTTTGCTTCTGTTACTTAAGCGAGCTTTTGTATTTTTATCTTTGTATTGCAGAATATCAAAAAAATAAGGCAATGGGCACATGAGCAAAGGCATAGCATTCATATAATTTTTCATTAGAAAAGAGCCTTTACTTGTTTGATATTTTACAATGGACTTTGAGTCTGTATTTTAAAACAAGACTACAAAATGAGTGAATAAAACTTGTGGAAGATTTTAAGTGCTTTAAAATATACTTTGAGAATAGCAGGATTTTGTTGATATCACTTCCAACACTGAAGTGCTGTTTCTTTTGGGTAGAAAATATATGCCTTTAACAAGATTTACATTAGATAATAGTTTAGAATAATATTTAATGTGTTTTATCTACTATAACTGCAAGGATAATTTTGATGAAATATATTTCTGGCTGTTTAATGCAGAATTTATTTGGGACGTCAGTGAACAAGTCCTGACCCTTATGCAATCTCTTTTGTGATCTAACAGTATAAGTTGTATATCTGAAACTGCCAATGGAATATTAATACATATTGTTGGGTACCTGATTTTGCTTTTTATTTAACTTCCAGTATGGCATAGTAAATCTGATTCTAGTGCATTATTGTTCATCTCATTGGAACCGTAAGCTGCATGGTTTATCTCAGCTCTGCTTCAGGCTGAATCAGAAGGAAACTTTTTTTCTGCAGCACTTGGCTAAAGTACTTCAGTTCAAGTTTGAATTCCTGCAGAATTGCATTACAGAGTTGTTATCTGCAGCTATCAGGAAGCGTATTCTTAAAATTTTTATTTTGTACTCTCTTTGATGTTATACTGTGAAAATTATACAGTATTTGAAAACGCATTGTTTTTCATTAGAGCCAGGCTCCTATGAAAATGATACTGTGTATTTATTGTCACCTGTAAAGGGCAGGCTGTGATGTCAGATAGTGCTGGTACTAGTGATTATGGAGGAATTGCACTTTGCGGACTTTAAAAAATGACCGTCAGGTTTTACAAGTAGGCTTTAATGCCATTCAGTGCATAATTTCTACATTTGGAATAAATTCAAAATAACATTTCCAATCCATCATTATGTTTAATTAGATTCACAGCAGAACATTTTCCACAACAGATAGATGCCATAAACTGGTGACATTTTAGTTTTTTGTACTGCTGGAAAGCTAGGTTGCTTCAGTGAAGGGCTGTGATTTTTTTTTGATGGAAATTATGTAATCTTACTAGTGCAGACCAACTGATTTTGGTTTCAAAATAGTTTGAATAAGTACCATAAAAATATAGCAATGACTATGTACTCTGTATCAAGATTTAAAGATTTTAAAGTGGGGTAGTTGCTGAGGCTCAGGAAAACAAAGCAACAGGCAGATCATATATACCAGCTCAGAGTCCGTGTGTTGTGCAAAGGAGTAATATGTAATATTTTCACTGTTACATTAGATATGCTGTGGCGGGTTGTGGTTTGTGTGGTCAATGGTGCTGTGCGGTGTTACTCATGAAACGAAAACTGTAATGTCTGCTAATGTCTGCTGTTCCATATGCCCTGTAAGCATAGCTGTACTGGGTTAGATCAAAGGTTTGTACCTCTGAAGCCGTCAGTTGTTAAAAGCGGATAATCTAAGGAATCATGTTAGCTTGGGACAAGTAAAGAGCAGTACTTGTATGAATAACTCTCCTGACATCCACCAATTTGCATCTCAAGGAGACTGAAAGCGTATTTCTGTATATTTCTTTGAGTAAACTTGAACTAGGTTTCTCCTTCATTAGGCTGTCTTAGCCTTGCTTTGAACCCATGTGAACTTCTGGCAGCTACAGAAGGGAGTTCTGCAGCTTAATGATGTTATGTGAATAATTCCTGTCTTTATTCACTTTGAAATTTGTTAGCTACAGTTGCTGCTCCTTAGGTCCTTTATTAGAAGAAGCAATAAGTTGCTGTTCCATACCCAATCTCCACATGCCTCTCATGACTTTATACTATATACTACTATAGCAGTGCCCTTCAGTTGATTATTTTTTTTTCTCTCCTTCTTTTTCTCCCCCCATTGTAATTGTATAAGAGTGCTTAGTGGTGGCCTTTGGTCACCCTTGCTGCCTTTATCTGAAATTCTTCCAGTTTTGCACCTCAGTAATACTGAAAAATAACAGGAAATAAAATGCTCCAAAATTTGTCCTGCTGCAGAGTGTATTCATAAATTTTATCTAGTCTTTTAGGCTATGTGGCATTGCTCTTGGCAAGTTGTGCTTGGGAATTTTTGTGGACCTCTGTCTCTGCAGTAGTAACCTGTTTCAGTATTAGCTTCAGACAGTTGCATGTAATTTTTGGGGTTGGGACTATCATAGCAAGAACTTCATAGAGCTGCTGTTGCAACAGGAGTGGGGAAGACTGATTTGCAAATTTGTGTTCTTTTCATGTGTTGGAGTGGGGCACACAGCAGTTGGTGATGTAATAAGGACAACTTTATACAAAATTCACTTGTTTCTAACCCAGAATATACCAATATGAAAGAGAAACTGTTAACAGTGGTCTGGAGAAGTGTTTACAGATAAAATATTTTTTTTTGAGATACCTAATTATGGTGTTTTTTCACTATCTTTCTGTGGCAAAAGCACTGCTTATAACAAGTACTGGAGGACTACACTGTTGAAACTATACTGTAATTTAAAAATGGGACAAAATTAACCACAGTAGTATTATACTCAAGTCATCATTTGTTGTTTTCTGTGATTAAATTGGTCTCATAACTATAACTGGTTCTGCATCATCTGCTAAGAAAACTAGAGTTATTAAAAAACACTAAAAGCCTTGGTACTTTGTCCAATAATTTAGCACATTTATCTTTTTAGATTTTAAACTATCTTAGTAGGAAATCCCATTCTTCAGATTATTTTTTTTTTTAAGTAACTTTCAGTGACTAGTTATTTAGAAAATGTACTTAGTCAAAATTTCAAGTATTCCTTTGGAAAATAGGCAACTGCCTCTGGATTTGTAGTGGGGTAGGGGTTACCTTATACAGTAATGTAATAAATATAGTGTCTTTATTATCAATTATTGAACACTTAACTTTTCCTCTTCTGTTGTAGTAAATCGTTGCATATATGGGGGTCTGTACTCTAAATGGAAATGATCAGTCTGCTGCATATAAAATTACCAGATACTATAATGTTATTTAGTAATTAATGTAGTCTTTGGCTTTCCCATGTTTTGTATTGTCAAAACTGCTGCAATGATCCGCTGGTTCATTCTGTCTAGTTGTGTGACCTTGCTGTACTAAACACAAGCATTAACAACAATCCTTGTATAAAAGTTTTGAGGGCCCTTAATAATTAATGTTAATAATTCTGAATATTTATTGTTAGTATTTGGGGATTATATCCAGTCTTCACTCATGAAAACACTTTACTTACCCATGTGTACTGGTTTTCCTAATCTCATAAAAGGGATGATAGTAAAAGCTTTTGAAAAACTCACATAAATTGTATCCACTGATTCTCCTGTCTGTGTTTGGTTTGGCATCCTCAAAATAGTCTAATAGTACAAAACAGCATGCTACATGATTACAGAACTCATGTTGCTTTGTCCCTGTTGTATCATTTTTCATTGTGAATTTTTATGTTCTATTTTAACTCTTCTGAACCAATATACCTAATGCTGAGAAAAGGACCTGGGGGTCCTGGTGGACAGGAGGATGACCATGAGCCAGCAATGTGCCCTTGTGGCCAAGAAGGCCAATGGCATTCTGGGGTGCATTAGAAGGGGGGTGGTTAGTAGGTTGAGAGAGGTTCTCCTCTCCCTCTATTCTGCCTTGGTGAGGCCACATCTGGAGTATTGTGTCCAGTTCTGGGCCCCACAGTTCGAGAAGGACAGGGAACTGCTTGAGAGAGTCCAGCACAGAGCCACTAAGATGATGGAGTGGAACATCTCCCTTATGAGGAAAGGCTGAGGGAGCTGGGTCTCTTTAGCTTGGAGAAAAGGAGACTGAGGGGTGACCTCATCCATGTTTACAAATATGTAAAGGGTGAGTGTCAGGACGATGGAGCCAAGCTTTTTACAGTAATGACCAATGATAGGACAAGGGGAATGGATGCAAACTGGAGCACAGGAGGTTCCATGTGAATATCAGGAGAAACTTTTTCACTGTGAGAGTGACAGAGCACTGGAACAGGCTGCCCAGAGAGGTTGTGGAGTCTCCTTGGCTGGAGACATTCAAACCCCGCCTGGATGCGTTCCTGTGTGATGTACTCTAGGTGACCCTGCTCTGGCAGGGGGGTTGGACTGGATGATCTTTTGAGGTCCCTTCCAACCCCTTAGATTCTGTGATTCTGTGATTCTGTGAAAAAAATGTATTTTTACATAACAGGGCTGTATGAAATAATTTCTTTGTTAAAATGGACACAACACAAAAATGAGCTACTTCTTCACATTTTACTTTGGATACTTGACTCTTGGCAGATTAAAGCAGCTCCTGGGGGTATGAATGTGGTGAACAGTGAACTTCTGACCTTTCAGAAATATTTGTTTTAATTGGCTGATAGATCGACATCCGGGTGCAAATTAACTGCTTCAAGCCCAGGTTGCTTTCTACATGATGTAGTGGTTACATACCCTATATTGAAAATTGGAATTTTAAATGATCCCCGGAGGGACTAAAATACATATCAATGCAAGTACAAGACTTAATTAAAATCTGCCTCCAACCACTCATAAACACTGTTAAATTAGATTTAGACAGATGGGACAAACTATTATTATCATTATGGGGAGAAGACACTATCATGAGAATGAACGTTCTCCCTTGTTCCACCTCCATTTGTAAACCCTCTGCCAGGAGAAATCCTCAAGCTGAACTTTTCTGTAATAAATAACTTGTCAGTAAAATTTTATTGGATTGCAACAGCATAACAAAATATCTATTACTTAAGAGAAAAAGTTCACAAATAAAGGAGGATTAAATTTCCCAAAGTGTATCAAAGCTCATCATATCACTCACATTACAATAATTGCTACAAAGGCATCTCAAAATTACAGGAAAACTTAGCAATGGTCTTTGTTGAAAATGAATACACGCGGAAGCATTGCCTCCTTTCTTATCGAAGAAAATTAGATTAATTATTAAGGCCCAGATTTTTCAGTTTATGGTGACTTTTTACAGTGTAGCAAACCCAAGGCAGGTCTGGTTGCTGTTTTGCTTGAGTCTTTTTCAGACTAGGAACCCTGCTAGAATGGAAGGCTTTCATGATTCCCCTACATTTTATGCACAAAGTGAAACAAGGCATAATCCTGAAAATGTGTTTACAGTCTCTGACAGCAAACAGGTATAAATACCTTTTAACTGTAGTAGTCCCACAAGTACTGGAAAATCAAAAGGGTGTGGGGAACCTCCCCGTTTGCCATGGTAATTTTTGGCCATATTGATATGAGGGTTGTTAACAACACGACCTGTTCTGCTAGTACGAATTACTGCAAGAACACTAAGATTTACAAAACTATGAGGGGAGTGCATACATATTATAAGCACAAACACATACATATAGATATGTATCTATATACTTGGAAAAATGTTTTAAGATGCTTTATCTTTTCCTCAGAGCTTTGGAATTATTTAGTACTTCACTGTGAAATCAGTATCATAACAAAGAAATGTATGTGGCTGGAGGGAAGAGGTACTTGCTTGCTCTCCTTTAGTCATTAGCCAAGGTGCCTTTCAGGAAGAAGGGATGACAGATAGGCAGCATCCCCACTATCAGATCCACTGTCATGGGATGCACTTGTCGGGGGGACAGCAGGAGACAGAGTGTATGGGGATACAGGTGCTTTTCTAGTGCAGCAGTAAGATGAATGCACCTATTGTCACCGCTCCCCTGCTTTTCTGTAGCCATTAGTATGGCAGTGCTGTAATTGATTACCTGACATAAGACCTGTTTTGAAATTTTTCTCTTTTTTGAAGCTGTCCTTTGAGCTTCTCAACAGCAAATGGTTATCTACTGTGTCAATACATTGGTCTTTCTAGTTCAAGCTGTGCTACCCTTGTAGTGGCATAAAATTTTACATACTTGTAACAAAAGGAGGTAATATTTAGGTTTGATAGCTATGTTAATGGCTGCATGTGGCAGTGGTCTGTTTATGTAATAATAACAAAGGTCAGGAAGATATTTATCACAGTAAGGAGAATTGTCAATATAATTTAACTCATCAGTTTATTGTAGCAACATACTTTGCATGCTAAAGCTCTTTATTTTACTTACATGTTTCCCTGTGGATGCACTATTCAAAATGAAAAAGAATGAGTTTACTAGTTCTGTCTGAGACAGTGCTACCTATCATCACTATGCATTACACAAATGAAGTGCACTGGACTCGAGAGCAATCCTTAACAGAATGGCCAGATTATGAAAAACTCATTCTGCTTCCATTCTAATAACTGCCTGAAAAATATTGACTCCTTTAGAAACTATCAGGAAATATTTTGGAATGAAATTATTTTGTTTGCTTTACTTTATAACAACTCATCATCTCATCAATACAACACGTTTGGAAATAGACTAGAGAAATATTTTGAAGCACTTTGGTAGCGTCCTTATTTCCAATTCAAACTCTCCTTTTCACTCAGTAAGACATTCTCCTACCTTGGCACGTGCTACTGGCAGTTGCAAGTGTTCATAAAAATGTATTTGGGTTTTGATTTGAGATTTATTTTATTTATTACCCTCTTTGATGTGATGCTTGCTCTCTTAAGGGAAGCTGGAAAAGAAGTGCTTTCTTACCTCACTAGCTTACTGGTAGCCATGTGTTATATGGGGAAAGGTGACCATTTAACCCATGTTAACCTTGCACTCAGCAATTCAGTTTCTAAATGTGTAAGGAACTTTGTGTTTTCCCATTCCTGGGACATGTTCCAGTAAATTTAAAGATGGGATAGTGTGGATTTATTTTAAGACTTTTTGCTTTTAGTTTAAACCAGATAAACAAAAGAAAATCCTATATCAAAGTAGAAGGCACGAGTGTGGACGGAAGAATCTATGGACTCTCATTTTTTGAATCTGTATTTTTGATTTTATGAAAATGTTCATATACTAAAGTTACTCAAAGTTGTTCAGTTACTTTTTTGTCCATCAGAGAATATGGAGAGAAAAGTATCTTTAAGAAGCAGAAAACTGCTATCACAAAACCCTGCAATAATCAATGTGTGAAACGGGATGACATAACGTTCAGAGGAAATTTTACCACAAAGATAATAATGCTATGATGATTTCCTATATTCAGAAATAACTACTATCAGTCAAAGAGATGTTAAGTCTTTTTTGTGATGTATTTACTCCCAAGCATGATAGTTGATGAAATTTTCAGAGGAAGACAAAGTTCATAATTGTGCACTTAATGAAATTCCTACTATTGCTAATGATAGTTTCTTTCTGTATTATTCTGCATGAACCCTGGTCATGGAAAGCTTTGATTTATGACAGCAGTCATATTTATAATGCTTGTTAGTCATTCAGAATTGTTTGTTTGGGCAAACTGTTAATGTCAAACTAGTATAATTTTATTGATGTAATTATTTCTTTCATTATAGCAGTGCCTGCAAGCATTTCTATAGTTAGAGTTATATTAACATTCTGTGCTAACCCATATTTCAAGGATTTATAAATTAGCAGTAAAAACTTGCTCCAAGCTAAATCTTGATATATAAGGCGTGAAGCACATGTATTGTTTTGGAAAAGTTTCAGAAGACTCAGTATAACGGTATTTTTATTTTTTTTTCCAAGATACTGTTATTACTGAGAGGTGGACAGAAAGCCTGGAAGAAAGGTATCAACAGAAGTATGCTTGTACATATGGAGTTGAGAAAATGGTTTTCAGCTTTGAAAGGAAGGAATATTATCTTAAGCTAAATCCTTAACTTAGCGCGTTGTAGTATTTGTGTTCACTTCTGTGTTGAGGAAGATAAGGTTAGCTGATGTGTTTTACTTTTGATGGTGGTCATTCAAAAAGATGGCAGGCTCAGGGTTGTGGAATTTTAAGTCTCAACTATGTGCTGCCATCTGAAAAGCTGGATCTGAAGGTATGAAGGTGTCTTGTCATTCAAAGGGTTCAGTGTCTAGGTAGAGCTGTTGTACACGACTGTGGGTCATAACATGTATAAATAAAGAACAATATAAAAACTGTGATGTGCTGCCACATTCTGCAGACATAATACACATTCTTGAGTTTCATATGATAAAGAAAGGAGAAAATACCCAATTCTGTCAAATGCTGTATTTTTTTTTAGTTAAATCTTGTAACTGAAGCACATTACATACCTTGAGGGACATTAATTCAGGAAACACAAATTAAATTACACAATTAATTTATATGTGTAACCTTGGAAAATCATACTTGAAATTTTTGAAATCAGATCCACACTTGATATTAGTGACCTCATTGCAGTCTATGGCTTCCTCACGAAGGGAAGAGAAAGGGCAGGTACCGATCTCTTCACTCCTGTGACCAATGACAGGACTTGGGGTAACAGTAGGAAGCTGAATCAGGGACCTGTAAGTTAGATATCAGGAAAAGGTTTTTCTTTCAGAGGGTGGTTGAGCACTGAAACAGGCTTCCCAGGGCAGGGGTCACAGCACCAAGCCTGACTGAGTTCAAGTGTTTGGATGCTCTCAGACACATGGTGTGACTCTTGGGGTGCCCGGCACAGGGACAGGAGTTGGACTTGATGATCCTGGAGGGTCCCTTCCAACTCGGCATGTTCTGTGATTCTATGATTCTAGTATCTCTTGCATTAGTTAGCCATTTCTGAATGCTGTACATTTTAGCACAAGGAATTCAGTCATATTGGAGACCGCTTTGCAAAATGAAGGAGAACTCTGCATTGTTTCCAAATGCTGGATACTCTTTTCATGGATGCTACGCCCATGACATATATCCTTTTTGATCTCTATGTGTTATTTTACCATGACTATCCATTGATTTGTTCCATTTTGAAAATGTTTTGAAAAGTGATTGCCAATAGCACTGTGAGAGCCTATATTGTTAATTTCTCAGTCATTTAATGAGCGAATGTGCTGAACTTATACAAGAACAAGTTGGCTGTTTTTTAATTTGCTATCCCATGGAATTATCTCTGGTGTGAGAGGCAAGCTGCCTTTTCTGCATCTCCAGTGAAAATCTGTCAGCGATGGGAATTCTGCAGGCCAGGTTTCAGCCTTGCTTTATCTCCCCCTGTTCTGTAGGCGCAGCAGATTTTTATCACTTGCAATCTGACATTTTGTTCTTAATATCACCCAAAAAGTGGGGTAGCATGGCAGCATGCAGTAACTATGGTGAGAAATAGTATCAGTAAATTCATTCCTAATTTTGCTTCCAGTATGATCGAACCTTTCCAATACCTCTTGGAGAATCATACATTTTACCTTGAGCAGTCTTTCTTGGTGTTCCCACAATTACCTTGTGTTATTCCTTTGTCTCTTTCAGCCATGATAAGGTGTCAAAGTGTTTTAAAAAATCAGATTTTGGCTGCTTTGGGAAAACTGGGTAGCAGTTCTCCTTTTTTGGTACTCAGAATGGCACATAGGGCAACAGCTGAGTTTTTACTGAAAAGGACAATTTGTGTGGGTGATTCAGAATAATTGTGTCCTGTGCTGTTTTCCTCTTCAAGACTGAATTCGGAAAGGTCTGCGCTAGGAGAGTGTTAGCTTATGTATCCTAATGTTATGATGAACCTCTTCTTCTGTAGTAGGTTTCTGTGGACACGAAGAGCTGTAACAGGCTGTTTTAAGGTCTGCTAAGCACCGAGACCTTAGTAGGTATATGGCTGGAAAGAAAAGTGGCTTTAAAACTGATTTCCACTGTCACACAGAGACTTACTTCTGCACTCTTCTGTCAGAGCTGATGGTGACCAGAAGCACTGGTATACCTGCTGTAACTGAAGACAGTAGCTTTAGTATGCATAGTGGATTGGTTAAATGGTTGCTTTGATTCCTCACTAAAAAGGCAGTAGCGACTCCCGAGAAAAAAGATATGCATCATGTTGAGAAAGTTTCTTTTCTGTTTTGTTATTGTCTATGCTGCCTGCTGTTTGGAATGTGTAAAATGATTCTGACAACCTTGATATATGCCAAAAACCAGCATGCCCACTGGTGGGAAGATTATCATCACCCAGATATAATAAAAAGCTTCTAGAAAAGTGCCTCTAATGATGGGCTGCTTTTCTGGCACTGACAGGGATTTCTATTTATTTTAGCAACACCCTCTAGCATCACTGTAGCTAAAGGCCTGTTAACATTTTCATTAGAAATTCATTTCAGGACTTTATAACTCAGCTGGAAAATTTGCTTTGAACTCAAGAGCTGCACAGAAGACTTATAGAGACTGGTTTTTATTTTCTTTTATTTTTGCGTTGAGCAAAAGTAAGCTATTTAGTCAATAATAAATAAAACTGGGAAAACCAAAATATATTGGCTACTAAGAATCCCACATAGGACAATATGTAGCATATGTTCAATATCATCATCTGAAAGCTAAAACTGTGTATAAGTACTTGTTGAATCTGGGCTGAATGCTGGGGTGTTTAACCTCATGGAATTATATTCCTTATGAGTTTTATTAATGTGCTAGAAGGCAAAAATGTGTGGCCTTTGCCTACTTTTCCACCTGAAAACTGTGAATTTAGCAGCTATAATTTCTGATTTTGAATATTATAGTCACTGTTCATAAGTAACAATCATATTTTATTTCAGATCCTGACTGACTGCTTTCAATCATGTTATCTCAAGTGACTTGACTATTTTTTTTTCTTATATTCACTGGGAGGTAAGCAGATATTTGCTTTTGGAAGTCTTAATATCACATACCGCATTACTATTATACCTATCTAAAATTTCAAAATAATATTCAGATACCATTTATTATTAAATACGATTTAGATGAATACAGTTTTCTTAACACTCAAGGAGTATGTTATATATGAATCTATTTGCATTACTATGTACTTGAGACCTGTTTGGGTATGCAAAGTAAATTCAGTTTAAATGATAAACAAATACAAAACTAACTGTGTGATTGAATAAGTGAAAAATTAATTTAGATTTAATATAAAGATAAAGTCAGCCAAAATATATTCTTATGGAAGGCGTGTCTCTATATAAGTAGGACATTGGGACTCTACAAGAAAATAACAGATATCCACAATATGATGATATTTTCAGATTATGTGTAATTTATTTGTGAGCAAGTAATTACAGCCTCTGATTTATATTTTAATTTTCTTTAATATACAAATATTTTTATTGGATTTTCCACCAAATCTGCTGGTTAATATGTAGAATGTGGTTAACAGTATTATTGACAAAAATCTGTGGCATGCTTACAGTATTTATATGATGCCTAGAGTGAAAACAACCATATAAAAGTCTAGCTAGATTGGGCTAAGACCAAATATATTTATTGTTTCTGTATACAACCACAAACAATTCAGATGAGATCATCTTGATGTTATAGCAGAGTTACTGAAAAGGTTTCTGTATTCAGACATGTAATCAGTGGGCAGTCACAGACTTCCTCTTTGATAAGCAGCAATACAGGAGGTATTTTATTTGTGTCCATAGAATAGTTTCTCTTGACTTCAGCTGAAATCAAGTATTTCAAACAGGTGAAAGCATATGGCGTTTTCATCGTGTAGACAAGTGAGTTCCAGCACTACGTATCCTGCCATGTGACCCTCTACATTCTTTCTGGGCCAGTAGGAGAATGCTCTTGAACAATGAGCTTTTGCGTTTGCAGGGTGATAGAATAGAAATGAAATCAATATTGGTCATTAAAAGAGAACAGCATACTACCCCTTCCCCCCAGCCCCCTGGGTACTTTTCAGGATGGTGTTTCTGATGCATTACCAAAGCTATTCAGTCGATGAAAAAGGCAGTTACATAAAGAGAATTTTAGTAAATACTTTTCCATATGCACTTTACTGCATTAAAAGAGATTTGTTTTGTATGTGCTATTGAAATTTGCAATAACATAAATGGCTCAAAAATCTCCTAGTTAAGTGGCGCCTCTCGACAGCTTCTTGAAATGTTATCCATTAAAACCTTTTAACTGATGGAAAAATATTGCCATCATGTTGCTGTCATGTAATCACAGCAAAAATAATTTTAAAGTAAAGGTCACGTGTAGAAGCAAAAGAACTTACAAACAATTGAAGCGAATTTGACTCTTTAAAGTGTTGGAATTTTTTGATGTCTAAACAAATATTTTTCTCAAGTTAGAGAGAACAAGGTTAAGAAAAGGTAGACCATTAAGAGATTTTTCTCTGAATTTTTAGCTGTGTTGTACAGCTTATACTGAAATGGTCATGTGTTGATGGCTCCTCTGTGCCACAAGCTTCTTAAGTGTGAACAGCTTTTTAAATTGATCGGTATGTACATTCATGTTGTATCCATTAGATCCTGGAAAATGGCTGCCACTTCTGACATTGTGTTTTCTCTGTGGAGGTCTTGTGCTTTCTTACATTAGTAAATAATAACTGCTGGTTTTGGAAGAAAGTACTGGAGAGTTGGTTCTCTTATATGGACATGCCATGGGACTTAAAGATTCCCACGTGGATCTAGAGCTGGGAGAATTTGCTAATGACTTCCCTGAGAGGAGGCAGCACTATTTTGGCCTGTTACCTTCCCCACCCTCCCATCTTCAAGGAGAGTTATAATTTTCACATTTTCTGAGGAATGAGGACACTTAATGTGTTTCAGTAGGACAGCTTTCAAGGCAGATTCCTGGAAGGCACATTCTTTAGCTTTAATTAAAGTGTAGAGAGATTAATTGTTTTCGGGAGAAACCAATATAATGGTATGCATTGACCTCTTGTATGACCCAGGCCACAGAGCTTTGCAGTAATTCTCACATCCTGCTCTCAACTTCTGGCCAAGGAAAATGTGCTTCTCAATTTGAAGTCTATTGATGATGAACAGTTAATGTATATCTTTAGATAAACTGTTCTCATTGTTCATTATCTTCACTGTTAATTCACTTTCAGTCTAATTTGTTTAGCTTACTTCTGGCCTTTAGACCTTATCATGACTTCACCTACTCATATCAGAAATCTGGTCCTTACTAAAGTACTTTCACACCCTGACCAAATCACCTTTAAGTCTCCCCTTTGATGAATTAAATTGAATTTGCTAAGTTTCCCATTGAGAGTTATATACCCTATGGATTTTTTATTTTTTTTTAGAGTATGGTTTGACACAACCAAACTGAGGTTCTTCAGATAGCTTAAACATTTTGTTTGAAAAGTGAGAAATCTTAAAAATATAATGCTTTATGCATTTAAAATTTGTTTTCATGACTGTTGATTATATTTTCTCTGGAAGTGTTTGTGTGTGAGGAGGAAAGCAAATATAATAACATCGTATCTATTATAATATTTATTTTAAAAGATATTCCCATCTCTCCTTTGAAATTTAGGATTTACTAATCTCCTAAATGAAGACTGTACAATGCCTTAAAAGAGAAGGTGAAGAAAGACATGGAGCTGGGCTCCAGGGTGCTGAGGAAGACCAGAAAGCTGGCTATCTGATAGCAGCTTGGTTTGTAATTGTTTTTCAGATTGTAAACTAAACAAAACAAAGAAAACAAAAAGAACACATATTTGAATGTTTTACTGAAATAATTTGCTTCAAAATATCTATTTTCAGATTATATCTATTTTTCTCTCCTTTCACTCCAGTCAGACCTACTGTGGAAACTGAGACCTAGAAAAGGTGTTCAATTATAGCACACTTATCAAAAATATTCCGAGCAATCCTAGTGGATGGGACACAAATACTCAGATATAAAAATGTCCATGTGCAGGGGCTAACATTGCAATTCTTATCATGTAGGCCACTAGGAACTGTAATCATACAAAATGAATGTAATGTTTTTGTCTGTTCCTACAATAATTTCTCTCTGAGCCCCTAAAGTAATTTAAAGGATGGGTCCAGCACTAATTCACATTACCTTCTCTTGAGTTAGTAAAATTTTTTATTCAGAGAGAATAAAGAGGGAATTTAGAGAGATTTTGATTGTCGTTTTAAACATTGAATAAATCCATCTCTTAGTCACTTGTAAAATTTTAATGTATAACAGGATGAAAGCCCTGGTTAGGCACTGGCTGCGGTGGTTTCCAGTACTGAGCCTCCAAATTTTTTTCATGTCTCAGGAGAGAGGGGTTTCTTTCTCCATGGATTCAGTAAATACAAATTTAATTTGAAATAGATGTCTGAAGCAGGAATCTTTAAGACCACAGAGGTCAAATATGGCTAAATAAAGTTGGCTTAGTTTTACCAAAACAACCTTTTTTATGTTCTTACCATGACCCATTTGTTCTATTAAGTATAAAAATGGAAAATAATTCTTCTAAAAAGAAACAGGAATTTCTCATAGCTCTCAATAAAACAATGGGGTATTTTTACAAATACCTCCTAATGTTTAAAATGATTCAGTTTTTTAAAGTACACACAGCTGTTTAGCTGTAGCATCTTTTGTCAGTTTTCACAACTAAAGAAGTCCTACTGAAATAGCTATGCATGTGCAAGTTTGGTTTGAATTTACGTATCAGGACTCTGTTATTAGAGTTTTGTTTTTAATGGAGCAGGCAATATACTGTACGTACTTATGTGTGACAATTTTATTTATCATGTAAGTAGAAAAGCCTCTGCTATTCCCCGCCATGACCTCCTTCATTTGTCTTCAAAACACAATTCATGCAAATGACAAGCCTAGCAAAATTTAATTTACAAAAACAAAAGCTATTTCTTAATACATATGTTTTAATGTAATGCATTTCATTCATGTGTCATCCATATGTGCTAGAAGCTACTGAATTTAAGTATGGTTTCAGCCTCAAAAACCTCAGCTTCAAATGTTAGTATGCTAAGAAATGCAAAGAGGTTATGCATTAGAAGGAGAGAATAGAAAGTAAGAAACAAACTGCTAGTAATCCTGGTTAAATAACTCTGTACGCAGTATCACACCTAGGTATTCTTAAGAGGAACTGGCAGATAATTTTCTTTTAAGACATTAACCTACTCCACTAGCACTGAGTCAGTTGTTGTTCTGCTGAGGAAAATACTTGGACCTAAGAGAAGATTTCTGTTGCAAAATGTTTCTCAGCGTAAACTGAATTCAAATAAACTTGCAACTTCTCCTCAGAACTTGAGGTAACTTATGTGTTACTTCTTTAAAACCTGCAAAGTAAGGTTTGCAAGAATTTTGACCCTGGTAACAACAGTAAACAACTTTGACTCACAAAATGAGATAGAATACGATTTTCTCAGTCTTTAGTTTGATGATATGCAGGTCTAGCACTAACAAAAGGTGAGAGCAACTTACTTTTGTCGATAGAGGAAGCAGATATGAGCTTTAGTAAGCAGACAGAGAACATATATTGATTTAAAAGGTAAAATGTTTGTGTAGCCCTTTTCACAGTGGAAAGACAGTTTGCTTTTGTGTCTCTGTAATTAAGAGAACAAAGCAGTGGTTATATCCACAGATTTCTGCTCCATCATCTTTGTAAACAGAGCTGTCATGTGAAATGGAGTGATACATGTGAGAGCTCCCTGGTGGATGAAGGGAATTTATGGTTTTTTTCCTCACTCACTGAAGCAGAATCTGAAATAACTAACCTGAAGTACTTCTATTATTTCACTTTCTTTTTGCTCTAGTGGAAATTAGGCTACAGCTGTTTTGTACCTGCTATGACATTAGAAAAACAAATTAACCACTTTATTGTCACATACTCTGAAATGTTTCTTTCAACCTTCTTTTCCTTCAACCTTCAGTATTATTTCAGCTTTTAAAAGAATATAAATCATTATAAATCTAGTATCAGTTGAAAAGCATTCCTTATGAACCCACAGTATCATATGCCATTGTGTCCTATTGTATGGTTATTTATAATTCAGAATTATGAAAGAATTAACCTTGGAATATATTTAATTTCATCATAGGCAATTCATAGTATTCAGAAGGTTAGTCCTTATAAATGTCAATACTATTTGCAGTGACAAATAGTCTGGATTATTCATTTTTCAATTTAATATAATTGAAAACATCCACTTAAACACCAGATTTTCCAAATGTTAGCAAATTCAAATGCTCCTAAATATTAAAAACTGAACAGTAACTCCAAGACAGGTTTGCCTGTTTAGTTCACCTTTGGTTTTACAGCTATGTTTTAGCATGGCCCTTAAACAGATGCATCAACTACAGAAGGTAAGGAAGCGAACAGTTCACAATTACGTAACTGTTTATAGAAAGAGTCAAGCAGGAACCTAATTTTTCAGCTCTGATCAGAAAGGATTTATTTTTGGTTTTCTGTGTAAATGGAACCATTCTGCAGAATGTCCTCCAGCTCTTTTAAACTGAAATTTTAAAAAATTCTGTAGAAACTTAATATATACATGTTTTAAACCTAGTGAAATTGTGCATTGTTAACCCCACCTAACATTTTTGATTGTTCTGTTTCATAACGTTTAAATCCTGTTCATCTCTATATAAAACTGCCTTTATCACTTCTGTTTTGGGAGTGTTTTGGTTTTTTTTAATGAAGACTATTTTTTGTGTTTTACTACTTTCATCTGAAAACACAAGTATTGCATTAAAGGGTCTTTAATAATAAATGTTCTCACTGATTTTCTGGTATGGTTTCATCACTGATTTCTGGAACTGCTTAATTGCTTTAAACCTTATAGTTCATTACTTGTAAAAGAAAATAAATCTAATCAAGCCCGTCATTTAAGTGAAAATTATTTTTTAATTATATGAGCTTGTACTGCTTGTACAGCGGTTGCTTCTGTGTCTTTTTGGCACAAACATACAGAGATACTTTCCAATGAGCTCTCTAACTCAACTTATACTTTGGCTAGTGCAGTCATCGTCTGAAGCTGCTGCCAGCTTAGCTGCCAGAAGACATCTCTTGCAGCTGTGCAGCTCTGCCATATTCTACTGCAATCACTAGTAACTGGCTGTAAACTTTGCACTGAGTTTGCAAGGCCTTAGGATGGAGGCTTGCCAGACTTGCTGTCTCTGAACTTTTCTTGACCTCCTTTCANTGGCTCATGGCTCATTTGCTGTAGTTGTTTTAGCTGTGGCAGCAATTTCTCTAATTGATCAGGTGTCTGTGGCTAATTTGTTTTATTTTTTAAAAAAATCTTTGTACAGTATGACAGTAGTTTCTTATAGATAGCTGGAGCAAGAATTTGTTTTATGTAGAATGAGGTATTTATTATCTAACATAATGATGTAATGTAGAGAAATGCAGCCCTGGTATGACAGTGGAGGCCTGGGGAAGGATACACTGGAAAGGTACAGTATGCATTGTAGAGGAATGCTGATGTGGGATGATAAGAGATGGGGCACAGGTTTGGCACTGCAAACAACACAGATATAAATGAACCACTTATGGCATTTAAGGAGGAAAAGTTTATCAGCTATGCTTCATTATTTACTGTTCTTAGACCTTAGTCATTAACTAATGTTGTTTTTGAATTCTCCTGGTTAATTCAAGTGTTTCAGTTTCCTTAAAGGGAACACAAGATTTAATGGTCGAGACTCTTCACATACTTAAGTATGAAGTTTACAGGCATCTATTCTGATGTATTTGTTTTCTCACTAGCAGCCTGCCTTCTTCCTGAAGACAATCAGTCGTATTTTTATATTTAGGTGGTGGCATGATGACTTGTAAAGCAACATTCTAATTTATCTTTGTTTGTCCTGAAGCAATGTTGTGAAGCTGTTGGGTCAGCTTGTATAAGATGCTTATTTAAAAATGATACATATGGAACATCAGCAGGTGTCTGATCATCTCACTTTGGAGAGGATGATTAGTCTCAAAAGATCAAATGTGTTTTATACAAATACATAGATTACTCTGTGGCCAGTTCAGTTCCTTTACAGAAGGATTATCATTGAGTCTGCACAACTGAAGCACACTTCTCAAAGTTTTCCTTTTACAGGGACAAGCTCCAGGCTTTCATTTAGACTATGTCGATCTATGCCAGTATGAGAGGCTGTGTCCGAAGTTTTTAGAAGTGAAATCTAAAGTAAGCTGAGATAATATTTAAAACTAGATAAGCAGTCGGGATTTCTCCATCTGCTTTTACTTGAAAATTCATATTCACTAGGATAAGAACTTCTTGACTGTTATAGCTGCAGTTCAAGTAGTATGGAGACTTTCCATCTACAGACACTTATTTAATCAATTTGGTGAAGTAAACTACTTGTTAACTTTGCTTCCTGCTTATAGTTGATCAGAGTTTCTGTCACTGCTATTACCTGTGGGATCTTCTAGGTTGGAATTGTTAGGAACTGAAATAAATCACAGTAAAAACCACCTGGGAGAATGCACAATAATTTTCTCTTAAAGCCCATAATTGGGTTAAAAGATTTTAGTGAAAACAATCTGCCCTAGAGAAACCCAAACACCCCCTTGGTATATTGGATGTTGATTCTAGAGAAGTTAAAGTGGATGAATAGCTGCTGTGGAAGATCCACAAAGGTAAAAAAACCTAGAGAAATCACTGCTAAGTGAAACTAGGCACTTTCTGTAGCACAAAATGACTTAACTATAGCTGGGGGTGATGTAGAACTGTACCACTCAGTGAGAAGCTCTGTGAAGGGTTTGCCCGGGTTCATCTAGTGTCTCTACAAAATGGTACAAATGCAGTAGGGCTGACATGAGTGTTTGGATTTATGTGCTCTTAGACTTGTGCAACTGTGCACAGAGAGAAAATGTGTTGTATCAACCCCAGATCCTCATGCAAACAGAAGTTAACCAATGGTAAGTACCAATTGTTCTTATGCACTTGATACAGGAGGTGCACAGGTTTCTAGCAATAAGCGTGTCCTTGTTTTTTAGAATACTTTGATAGGTAGGAAGAGTGTGACATAGTGCAGGGGACTATTTACGTCTTTTTTTTTTTTGCTTCCGCATGAAAGGCTGTTGAAATATTATTATTTTTTTTAAATGGCAAACCAGACCTGCTAAAAGTGGAAATAAGAATTTTTTGTTGTGGTCTAATCCATGCTAATGCCTGCTAAGGTAGCTGTATGGTATAGACCTTGTTCTTGCTCAGAGGTTCTTTCCACATTCACACTTAGAAAATTAAGTTATTTGTACAGTAGTGCTAGAAAACTTGCCTTTCCTCAGAGTGGCCCATCCAAACATAAAGCTCTTTACTGAGGCTTGACCTTTAAATGACACCCTTCTGTCTAAGTCCAATAATAGACTCTAGAGGATTTTGTAAAGGAGAGTGAACATGCTGACCATCTTTTCTCTAACTGCTGAATAATTGCAGTCTTTGTCCATGAAGTTAAAGATCTGATTCAGTTCCCTCCTGTGCAATCTCCACATTAGTGGTCACTTCCTTTGTCCTTATGTGTTCTACTAAAGTTAGGAAGGAAAAATTCAAGAACTGTGCCAGAAAAGAGACTGAAAGGGAGGAACATGATCCTGGTGGTTAGAGCAGTTACGTAGAAAAGAGGAGCCCTGCAGTTAATTTCCTGGTCTCAGGATTGTTGAGTTTCACCCTGTGACTGCTTACTGTAAAGAACAGAAGCAGCTGTTAAACTTCGCACATTTAGAATTAGCCACTTTGATATAGCACTGTTGCAAATTAGACATACCCACAGCTTATTAAAGCCTTGTCTATACTCGTCAATTAAATGGTAAAGAGTTGCTAGAGCTGGTAGCAGTTTTCCTTTGTAGGATACTGAAAACAATATAAGCGCTGTTCAGAGATAGACGTATTAGTTCAGATGCAGTGTGATGCTAATATTGCAGCACTAGTTTCTGCTCAGTATTAATGTGTATTGTGCAGACAAAGAATTTTACTGGGCTGTTTGTGCTGTGCTCCTCAGTTTACCCACTCCAGAAGAGAACTCCTAAGTCCTCCTGAGGACTGCTAACAGCTCTTGTTCCTTAGTAACTTCATCATAATGTGATTGTTGGTTTAATATTCACTGTGGACAAATCAGAACATTTAAACATTTTTCTCAAATTTATAGATTCATTAAAGGTTACTTTGGAAGATTTGCTGCACTGTGGAGCTCTTTCTTTTAACAAATGTTTTTTCCTGGACTAAAAAGCTGAAGGTGAATACAGTATTTTCATACACATGTGAATCTTTACCTTATTAATTTTTCCTTCTTATCTCAGTTTTGTGACTAGAAAGTAGGTGAAAATTCTACAGTCTAAAAAACTTGATGGATAAGAAAATAGATTTTTTTTTGTGGCTCTAATGTATTTCAAAAGTTGTAAATTATTTTGTAAATAAAAATTATTTTGTAAATAAAAAACATGTTTTAAAAGTGGACAACAAGTGGTTTTCTTTCAGTAGAAGTTCCTGCTGCTTTGTGCTGGGAGATAAAGCCAACTTGGTTTCACAATTTATTATTTTTAATTTTTGAGGATGGAAGAAGGGAATGTGTTTCATTGGTGAGACCTGACCCAAGCCGTGGAAAAATCAAGGAGTGAAGGAGTTGTGTATGATCTAGTGAACATAATAATTTCTATTAAAGTGAGGAGTCTGTAACTTCTCAGTAGCATGTCAGCTTTCACATTTTGATGAAAGTGAAGCATGAAACAAAAGGATAAAGGAGAGCTGTATTCAATATTCGTGACTTGTTCCTTGACAAATATTTTTTCCACACCTATTAAAGTATAGAATAAAATGTATAAGAAAAAAGGCAATTGATTGGCAGATTGAAAGACTTCAGAGATTTTTACCTCTTTGACACAACACTGCATTATGTACAAAGCATTCAGGAAAATATCTTTTGCTTTTATGTTTCATTTTAGGATGCCTTTTTGAAGGCTATGTAATCTTTTGAAAGCTGACTTTCATTTGTTTGCAATATTACTCTGCTGACTTTTCCCATGATCAGTTACATCCCAAAATATAAAAGGTCATAGTCAAAGGGATAATGAAGTGGAAAATAACAAGAATGCCTTAAACTCTTTCCTTAGAAGGGAGATGTAAGGCACACATTGGGTAAAAATCATGTCTGAGAGAAAACCAGTGTGAGTGATAGCATCGATGCAGCATTTTCCCTTTATACTTGCTGTTTGTGTAAGTGAATATGAGACAATAAGATTCAGAGAGAACGTGGATGTCTGTGTCAGTTTGTAGAAAAATGGCATCATATGGAATACTTTAAAAGCACGATGTTTGCAGATAGATCTAATTCCATCTCATGGTAACGAGTATTTTCAAAAAGTATGTGACATGTACTGTCTCTTTTACTTTGGTCTCTGTTTGTGTCCTTATTTTCTATTTCCTTTATTCTTTATTACAATGTGTATTTGCATGAAAATGTTTGCTTTGCATCTTCTGCAGCTTAGTCCCTGTCTGAAGAGCCCTGGCTGTAGGATGCCATTGCAATTGTCATAACAATAATTTGTAACATTGGAAGAAAGGATATTGGTTTATTTTGAGAGAGATGTCAGGACAGACACATTCCTAAGACGGTAAAATTCTGAAGGTCGTATTTTTCTCCTCCACACCTACTTACGTTATAAAAATACTTTTCAAATTCCTATGTTCTCCATTTTCAACCAGAAAGCCATTGATTTGAAGCTAAAATAATCACTTGATTATTTTAGTCATTGACCCCAAAAAAAAGACTCTTCCAGTAAGTAAACTTCCCATGCAAAAAGTTTTTATTTATGTTGCCTCACTCTTTTTATAAAACTTGTAGATCATTTTAAGTCGTAGGTTTGTCCTGTTCCTTCTATATAACTCATGTGTTTTGTTTCTCTTAACTGCCATGATTCTTCCAGTCATTGCCCATGAAGTCTTTGCCAGACTATTACTCTGTGTGTAGTCTAAATCATGTTTCTGAAGTAAGATGACTAATGTGGATTTTGTTTCAGCGGGCTTGTGGCTTTCCTGCAGTTCAGAGGGATATGGGCTGCTTTTGTGGTCAGTCAATCCAATAACATTTCTGGAAAAAATAAATTCCCATTTTCATATAGACAAAAGCAAAAAATAGATGGTATAGTGTACTAAACAAGCACACTAGAGCACTTAGAGAGATGCTGAAACTGATAACTACTGAATTTCTCAATAAAAAAGAAAACAACTCTCATGTTAATGTCTGATTGTTTGTGGAAAAGTGAACTATGTTGTCTTTTGCAAAAAGAAATTGGGAACATTCTTACTTGTGTCTGGCATAGTCTCTTTGCAATAATAATGGATTAATTTAAATTTGACTACTATTTTTAATTCTCAGGTTTAAAAAGGGTGGTATTCTAGTATAGGCTCACTTTCAATTTTGGGTAATTTTTGAGGCAGCTATACTTTCTAGACAGGATCATGTAGGTCGTCTTATAGCTAAGTCTAGATCAGTGTTCTTCTATTTGTCAGGAACAATTTTGAAAAAAAGCCAGGCTCGTCTTTGGGATTGACACAGATTTTTGTCAAGTGCTCACCTGGAAAAAAGAGCCGTATTTTTTTTTCAGGGTTGAAATATGATCCAATTATTCATTATATCAATGTGTAGACAATATGTGATTCCTAAAATACAATATTGTGGAATTTTGCATCACTCAAAAAAGGAGCAAATATCAAATGTTTTGCCTTCAGGAAAGAGAATAACTAGGCACTGTTGTGGTACATTTTCTGGGCAGTTTTTTTCCCCACTAAGAAGCCATACAGACAAAAGGAAGATATTCCCATTCAAAGACTTCATTAGGGTTCAGAAGTTTCTTAGTCACAGCACTTTTATTTCTAAAGAATTTTTGCTTGCTTAACCCTCCAAGAGTGCTCAGGTGAGACTGTTAGGGGTAGTTAGTAAGAGCCATATGGGCCATAAAATGCCAGTAACTGACTCCAACAGTAATCTCCCATATGTGTTTTAGAAGATGTTCTGATTTAGATACAGACAAAATCTGAAGAATTCTGATTCTGAATTTTAAGGATAAAAAGAAGAGGTATTTTTGAATCTTCTGGTGTGAAAGGTATTTCAGTTTCAAATCTGTGTGAAGTAGTACTAAAATTATATGAAAGACGTCTCCTTACATGTGTTTCAGTGCCAGACAGCCTCCAGATTTATTCCACAAGAAATATGTCAGTTTTGAAAGCATGAGGTTGAATTAATGATTTTTGTAAAACACTTTGAGAACTTCATGCTTTTACTGAGTAGTATTTTTGAAGCACAGAATGTAGTCACAGACTCACACACTTAGGGAAAGCAGTTTTGCTGTGAAAATCTTCATTGCTTGCTAGAATGATGTTCTGTCCTGAGTAAATTTTTCACACATCTTTGCTTTTCATCCTCCTTCAGTGAAATGTATGGATTTTTTTTTTTCAAACAACTGCCCATATGCCCATTCCACTGCTGATGTAAATGTGCAGCTGTCTACTGGAGCTCAGAGTCTTTGACAACCAAACATGTACTCAGAGATTATTAGTGCTTTATAGGGAAAAGTGTGTCAACTGTACTTAACTTTTCCTTCAGCTATCTGTTGCCTCAAAATGTAGTCTCTTGTTGTCTGAATTTAGGAAACATATTTCTTTGGAGTTTTAGTAAATTATCACTAGATATTGTTGAAGTCTCTTGCCTTTCAAAACTGCCTCACAGCTGCACATACCTGTCCAAGTACTTGTCTCTTGCAATCAGAGCATCATGAACAAGAGCTCATAATACCTAGGGAAATCCTATATCCCTGGGTTTGCTCTGTCTGCAAGAGAAAGCTCAGTTTCAGGTTTGTCTCCAGGGGTATCTATGGTGGGGAAGGCTGAGGTCAGAAGTTCCAGGGTTGTTTGAGCGGTCTTCAAAACCTCACAGCAGACAAGTTCTACAGTTCTGTTTTGCAGGGGCCCAGTTTGTACTTTGTAGCTACCCTGTCCTGCTTTAACAAGGTGGAGAGCAGGGGCAGTTCTTGAAATACCCTTCCTTGTTGATTATATTGACTGTAAGAACTGACATCAATGACAAAAGCCTCTCTCCTTCTCTCAGGTTTCTGTTCCATAAACCTTTATGGAGGCCTGAACTCTTGACTTCTGCTTCAGCTGGATGAGATGATGTGACCTTCAGCAAAGCTGTGGGATCCATGTGACTGATGAAAATGTAGCCTTGCTGGCATAACTGAAATTCAAATGAAAAATACCAATCTTGCATTCTGAAGTTGTGCTGGACTCACAGCTGTTTTTGACCCTGTATTCCTCCATGGACATTGTAGCCAGCTGCCACCAAATCAATCTGTTTGAGAGTAGCAAGAGAACCCATGTTTTTTCAAGCGATTGGTAACTCAAATAATGAGTTTATCCACCTTCTATTGCTGTAAAATATCACTCTAGTTATGCCATCAAACATTTTCAATCTTCAGAGTGACTGCTGCTGTCCTTTCTAGATTGCTTTCTCTGTTCCCCGAGTTAAGGTGACTTGGCTCACTACCTCACATCACAGTACCTCAGCTCACGGTAACTGAGGCACTGAATCCTTAGATTCCCTTTTCATAAGGTGCTATTTATGGTAGTACATACTTCTTGCTACTTTATTGCTAGCAACAGTTATAATACTCTATGGGTTTAGACTTTTCAAGGAGTTTGAGACAATAAAATGCAGTATTACAGGCTACATACTATGATTTTGGCTCTTTTGAAAATCATTTTGTATTGGTATTCAAGGTAAGAATAGACTGATGATGTACTTTCCTGACTGCAGTCTTTTTCTGCTGATACTGGAGGTGCTCTCAGGGTAGGATTTTTAGGAAGGTTAGGGGAGACATCACAAAATCCTTGACTGGTGATACTATAGTGCATTAAAAATGAAAAAAAGTATTAATTGATAAAAAGTATTAACCAGAAGTGGTGAACAACTAACCTAACAGAGCTGGATCCAGGATCTTCCATTGATAGTAGCAGTGACAATGTTTATTGTGCAACTACAACAGATCTTTTTATTTCTATAATGTATAATCAAATAACACAGTAAAAATTTGTAACCCCTGCCTATGCTGTGGCTTTTAGTGCTCTGTCCCCTGTAAAGTTGTATGAGAAAAAATTAAAGATCCTGTCTTTGTTAAACTAGGCAATGCAACAATGCAGATGATTCCAGAAATTTAAAAGAAGAAGAAAAATCAGAATAATTCCTAAATACATAAAGATCTGTGTAAAATTTATGTTTACTGTATAACATTTGTCCATACCTCAAAGGTTATCTAGATAAACTGAGGTCAGTTCAGTTCTTTCACTGGAAAAGCACTGTTAGACAATATTTTGAATTCACTGAAATTCTGAAGAAGGTTTCTAATCATCAACCATCTAAAAAGCGTTTTTCA
The DNA here is from genome assembly GCA_013398125.1 of Aegotheles bennettii. NCBI lineage: Eukaryota > Metazoa > Chordata > Aves > Caprimulgiformes > Aegothelidae > Aegotheles > Aegotheles bennettii. Next base: position 29,965 of record VZRW01008972.1, read on the forward strand.
CAAAGTATCCCCTGTTTTTTAGCATTTATTAATTTGTAAAAGACTTGTAAAAAACTTGTAAAAGTGTTTTTTGTATTTTCAATAAGACATTGCATATTCTTAAAGAAGAACAGCTGGAATTTATAATGTTAAAACTAGAGCATAAAATTACTAAATTAGTATTTGACTGTTGCCTTATGTATACTGATTGTCATTACATAATCATTTGTCCCTTTTCTTCTTTCTGGTTACTTAGTTAGCTTGACAGAAGTATAAATCAAATTGTCAATGTGGAGGTTATAATTTTTTGTTCTTAAAATGTCAAGATTTATGAAAAATAAATTATTATGGTGTTCTAAATTTAAATACAAGTTATTTAATTTACTTTGTATAATTTCTTTTTTTATAACCTATGGTGGAATATATCAGCAGATTATGCTTAAGGCATGGGTCTCTTCTTTTGAGTTCTTTTATTTTTCAGGGCTGGAAGAAGAGGGGTTTTATAATATATTTTCCTATATCAGACCCTTGCATTTTTTTCTTAATTCTATTACTAACGGAAAGGAAAAAAAGTCAAAAGATACATATTCTGCTTTTCTCACAGTGCATACCCTTGCACTGTCAAAAATGTCACAGGTTAATGGTACAACTGAGCTCCATTTATCTTATTCTGACAGCTTGCCCAACCTCGTACATCTAGCAGCAACATCCCTCCTAAAGTAAGTGACATTTTTAGCCTTTGTTCTTTTCATATGGGCCTGTTAGAAGGATTTACAGTAGTTCTACATTGAGTTTATGATATGTCATTTCTTATTATATGGAATTACTGTGGAAAAATTTTAAGCTAATTTAGTTCCATAGAATAATTAATACACTATTGAAAATTAAAAAGTCTCACCTTGGAAATCTGAAATTATAGAAATGGTACAGTGTCATGGATTTTGTGAAAAATGATGGTATGTATTTTTAATTTTACAACCTTTCTATTACACTTTTTTAATTATTAATGGAAGCTAAAAAAGGCCAACATGTGGTAGACAGTGACATCATTTTATCCTCAAAAAAGATATGAATCCTAACCAATGGTTATTTATTGATGACTTAGAAAATGTATCCAAAGATTTTTGCTGGAGTGGGTTTTATAAAGCCAAAACTAACTAAAATAGAAATATTTAATGTTTAAAAAATTAGTTTGTTTCATTAAACATGTTAAAATTGTGTCTCTATAGGCAATAGCTATATGAAAGCAAACTGGAAGCCTTGCCAAACTTGTCACATTTTCAGAGGTTCTGGCTTAAGTTAAGTTTAATAAATTTAGAGATCATCTTTAAGTTCTGATGTCAAGAAACAGTTGGGATTTTTACTCTTGACTCAGAAGCAGCAGCAATTGAAATCAGATGGTGTTTCAAATGCTTTCTTCTTAGTTTGGATAAATTGGGGGTTTGATTCAAAGAGGGATATCTGTCTTTTATGATCAGTACAGCTTTACAGTGCAGCTTCATTGAATTCTGTGGAGAACAGATCAGAATAGAATAGTTCAGTAGGAAAGGACCTGCAACAGTCACCTAGTCCAACTCAAAGACTGTAGTCTTTTAAGTATGCCTGGGCAGGAGTTCTGGATGCCTCTGTGTTTTGAGCAAGTCCATTCCCCTCTTAAAAATGCAATTCTTCATTTATAGATTTGAAATAATAATTATTTCCTTTGTGGAAGATCTGAAAGCTTCTAAAAAAAGGCATATCTGCTTATAATATTTATTTTTTGCTCTCTTCATGTTTATAATAAAACAGACTACATAATTTGCTCCCCTAAGGAAGGGATCATTCCCAGTCTATTCTGTAACAAATCTGTTTAATGGAAGAATATTCCCTTCCTTATATTTACAATACCTGGGCCAAGTTCCATATGATGTCTTCTGGATTAATCCATTTTTATACAGAAATATTTGCCATTATTTTACAATAACCATTCTTTGTATTTCCACATTATTTCATAATTTTTCAGTATTATTTCATAGAAAAGGTAAAGTTCTATGATATTTCTTTATCAGTTGAAAGTTTCAGGAAATGGTTTACATTTGATAAGATTCAAAATATAGATTCAGCACAGATAATTTGAGCATCCAGGAGCAAAGAAAAAAGGTAAAGGACACTCTCTTCAAAAATACAGTTCACTGGAGAAGAAAACAAAACCGTAACGCTCAACAATGACCCATCACTGCAGAACACTTTCATCTACCTCTCCCCAAAAAGTCAACCAACCAACAAACGCCTCTTCAAAAATTAATCTTGAACTTTTACGGAAGTACTATGGCTAATGTAGGGTGGGTTTTCTTTTTGGTGTTTTGGTTTTCTTTTTTTACTTAAAAAGTTATTATATCTACAAATTGGCATGGGAATTTGATCTTTTCTATGTATGCAGATCATTAACAAGCTTGAGACAGAACATAAATAAGCTTTGTACTAGATATGAATTCGGCGTCCCATTTCAAGAAGGATAAAAGCATACTGGGATGTGTCTGGAGAATAATGACATAATACAGAAACTTGTGGAAAACAAATTTTGTGAATCTTAAGGAAGAACAGTCTGAGGGTCCACTGTGTGGTCAGACAACTAGAGGAACAGTGGTTTAAAAAAAAACAAGACATAAACAATAATGATATTGTATGAGAGATGGATAGTGTTCTTTTGTCTGTGTTTACACAGTGATGCTATGTGTTTCTCAGTCTTTCAGATAAAGGCCCCAAAATATCCAAGATTGGAATTTAAACAAGTTTAACCATTTATCTAGCACATAGCAAATGAAGTTTTGGAAGAGATTACCAGATGTTACTATTTGGGGACCTGAAAATCAGAATAGTTACCTTTGAAAATACATTATTTTTCCACTAAATTGAATGAAATTGAGAATGGGGGGAAGAGGAATGCAATATATATGTCAGAAGCCAGGAGATGGTAGTTTCTGGCTTTCCTGGAGTCAATTCACTTTCTGGTGAGAAGAGTTAAAATACATAGTAGCAACATGAGTGTAACTGTAAATAAAACCACTAGCATTGCTTGGCTGGAGTTTATTCCCTATCATCAACACGGACAGATGAAGGAAGATAACACTAGTCTTCAAGGTGGTGTCAGCTTTTCAATGCATTTTAAAGTAATTTATGTTGTTTCCTGAAAATTGAGCTCCTTTTTCTCCAATTGTTGCTAATAGATTTCTAACATAATGAAATTTTTATGACAATGACTCAAGCTTCTTCAGATATAATGTTGTAGCAGATTGACATATGGTAATAAAACCAAATTATTTTATTTCAGCATTAATAGTAGTTCTAAGAGATTAACAAATCAAATGAAATAGGCACTTTGAGTTGTTGCATTTTGCACAAAGGTATCTATTACAAATAGTGCTGTTGTATCATCCGTGTGTTTCACTGGAAGTTATTGTGAAGATATTTTGTATTTGCTGAAGCTCATGCTCTAAAATTTTCTTCTTTGACTTAAATATTTTAGGATATAAAAATAATTATTTTAGAGTTATTTTTGTGGATTATGGATTCTTGCCAACTGTAGTTAATACAAAAATAATTGCAGTACAAATTCACATTCACCACAAGTATTAACAGAGCACATTTTTATAAAATGTAGATAAAATTTATGTTTAAATTAATGAGTTTATGCAGTGATAAATGTATTTTTTTTAGTAACATTGGTGGGTATTTTTTTCCTTTCCCAAATGTTTTTTTATTTTGTATCCTAATCATACAGCTATCTATCAACATCATATTGTGAGGATTTCTTTATTTTTTCTTTTAATTACTTGAATGGCATCACTTGCAACTAGCTGTCAAATTGAATGAGTAAATTCCTCCCAGAGTGAGTATTTATGCTGTTAGTGTCAAGCTGCCTCAGATAGACTTACAATTTAGAATCAGAAGGAGCTTAACTACATTGCTATGCAAGTTTTACTAGCATGTAAATAGTTTAAAGACTATTGATTATTTTAATGATGGGTTTTCAGTGAGAAGTTGATTTAATATATATGTTTAGTATCTGACACAAACCAATATATAATAACAACCATGAAAACAACATCTGAAGCAAATTAATTTTAAAACAATTTAGCAGAAAATGGTTAAAACTATGCATGTATAAATGTATCTGTTGTGTTTCATAGAATCACAGAATCATAGAATATCTTAAGTAAGAAAGGACCCATAAGCATCATTGAGTCCAACTCCATGCTTGTCACAGGACTACCTAAAACTAAATCATATGATTAAGAGCCTTGTCCAGATGCTCCCTGAACTCTGACAGGCACAACTCTTGACAGTTTCACATAATCACTGCAATAATTTGCCAATTATTTTAACATGAAATCCTCTTTGCCATTTTACGTGTATGTACAAAAATCTGAAGAGAGAGTGCAAAGAGGATGGAGCCAGGTTCTTAGTGGTGCCCAGGGGCAATGGGCACATACTGAAACACAGGAGAGTCCATCTGAACATTGGGAAGCACTTTTTCACTGTGAGCATGACTGAGCACTGTCACAGGTTACCCAGGGAGGTTGTGAAGTCTCCATTCTTGGAAATATTCAGAAGCCCTCTGGACATGGTCCTGGATAGTTGGCTCTGAGTAGCCCTGCTGGAGCAGGTAGGTTGGACCAGATGACTTCCAGAAGTCCCTTCCAACCTCAACCATTTTGTGATTTCTTACAGATGCAAGATGGGCTGTTTAATATGCTATCAAAATAGTGGGTCTGAGTTTAGCCTGATATAACAGTATCTACAATACTGAGCTATTCTAGGTTTACTTCAGCATAACAGACTACCCTGACTCACCCACAGCTATCTGGCAGGCCAATGGCATAGCATAAATAAAACACCAAGGTCCTTATAATTCCATCTTTCTTCAAAAAGTGTCTGTAAGAAAAAAATGCCTCAAATATCCCAGTTTTGTTCTTTAACAACAAAAGTCTTCTCCAGAATGATATATTCTTAGTCTTTGAAATTTGTTTGTTTGGTGGATTTTGTTCACTTTTTGTTTATCCTGTATATCTTGAGGTCACAGCAGTTTCTTCACTTGGCTTCAGTCATTGTGGATTTATTCTGCCACAGGAACATATTTTGAGGGGCAAAGTATCTTTGAGAAGAAGTAAAGGACAGAAGGTGTGAAGTAGATCTATGGTCCTTTCAGAAATGCTGCATTGACTAATTGCTCTATGTAACAGCTTTTCAGAACCTAATTAAATTCTCTACAGAATACATATAGTAGGGGAAGATTATTTGGAGGTATTAAAATGTAGATGTTTCTCATTCAGTGGTAGGACAGACTATCTTAGACATTACAGAAGAATTTTAAAACTGTAGATGAGAACATTGTCATATTGAAAGCTGGAATTTAGTGAAGAAAATGGAATAAACGTGTCTATTCCTGGAAAATCCTTTGTCTGACTACTCAAAAAAACAGATGGAATTCTCTATCAAAGTAATTCAACTGCTTTAATTCTTTTTAGCGTAAGATGCAACATGTGAACACTGTATGATACAAGGATCAGTTTGGTACTAACTGAGTGAAAGAAATATTTCTGAAATGAAATGCCAATATATATTGTAGTTTATACTAATCCTTCAAGGCTTCACAAGAACAAATTTTCAAGGGTATCTTTTTCTTTTTTTCCTGTAGAATGGGTGAGTTTGATTGTTTTTGTATGCTGCCATTTGATTACAGTACTCTGCTTTTTCCTTACATTTCTCATTTTCCTGCAGAACATACTCCTATTATTACAGAATATAAATCTTCCTGTGTGTTTTTATTTTATTTTGTAGAGTTGAGCTTTTGTTATGATATCATGTCACAAATAAGCATTTTTTACTAGAGTTCAGTCTCTGTATTAAAAACTTGGTAGTATGCTACTCTACACTTCATCTTACTCTGAGAAGCAGAGGGACTGTATCATACTGTGAAAGGAAAGGAGACTACATATTTGAGCTCCCTTATTTGTTTGATATTGATTGCATTTTGAAAGCATCCCTTGAAGATAGCTTTTGCAGGTCAATCCACCCAGATGCATTGCCATCCAAAGTGATTGATGCTGTTATTGTCTGATCTTAATCAAGTGAGCCAGTCACCCATAGTGATATAGTAACAGAAATCTCTTGTAGACATTTATAATAAATTATTTTAATAATGAATGCAAGTATAAATTCATACAAAGTGCAGGTGAATGGAAGTGTTGACATTAAAGAGTTAGCCAATTGGGGAGGGGGTTGCTGAGCAAAGACCAGTCAAGTGTAGAAGATAACAGCTGATCAGCTAATAGATATAACTATTGCAACTTCAAAGAAGAGTGGGAGAGATGAGGGAGGTCAGAATCTTTTCCTGAATGTGTTCAAGGTAAGTAGATTTGGGCAGAGGGAGGCTCAGTCCTATTGGGATTTCTGGAGAATCCCCTCAAAGTGGCTATAAAATCTTGTTCATCAGATCAGGGTTTCCTCTGTGGTACGGAATGGAGATGTAGGACATGCAGGAAGATACAGTTCTTGGTTAGGGGATGCAGGGAAGAAAAAAGATCAAAACAACTGAATACAGGCAGAAATTTCTAACCAGACTTTCAGTTTTGATCTCAAAGTACATAAACTAACCCTGTTTTTTCATTAATTTCTTCACTTACCTCTTTTATAAAGCATTTTAAACTGTTCAGTGTATTTTGGATGTTGAAAATAAATATTTTTATTTTAATCTCATTTTAGGTTAAGTGATTTCAGTGTACCATCTGACATCAGTCTGTTCCTCACATAATTTATGAAGCTAAGCATTGGGCTACCGGAACACTGTAAAAAGAACTCAGCTCCTCAATCCATTACTCACAAGCACCTGGGAGATAAGAGAGTATGCCTAGTGTTTCACAGGTCAGTTTTGATTGCAGGTACAATGAGGATTCACTGTTGAAGCATGAGGTTTCCAAGGAAGTTTTTGACAACTCCCAAAACTGTGGTTTCAAGAAAGGCAAACTCTCACAATACTATTGGTTTTCAAAAACTACATGCAGTTACTGGACACATTAAAGGCTGCACCTGGTTTTAGCAAGGTTGATTTGAGAAATTCTGGTTTAGGAAATGTGTGAGAGGTAAGTGACATTTTCACTGTTCAGAATCCAGTTTCACTGTTTTTCACACTGCAGTTTTTTCTAAGTGCTTCATTAGTAAAAATATCCATGTTAATTTTGAGTAATCTCGAGTCTCATAACCATGATGTTGCAAGCCTTTACAGCATCACATTAGAGGGCAGTCATACTGGCAGGGAGGGAAATAAATAGTGTTCGCTGGAAAGAATGGGCTGAGCTTTTGGGCTGATATGGGCATGTGTTGAGAGGACAGCTAATGTGCAGCTATCTTCTTTTGTACCTTTCCATTCCTTTTGGTGTACCCAGTATGTCCAGTGCTATTAAGTGGGAACATTCATGTGCTTTGTGGAAAACAGCTGTGACTGCTGTTTTATGAGGTTGGTTTAGTTCCCAACTCTGTACAACAGTACTGAGAATAATAACAGTTTGGTTCGTTATTGTTTGCCAGCAGAATAGCCTAGCAACACATATTTAAATTGCTATCATTTCAATTTGCTAATTCTTCCTCTGTTGATTTGGCAGAGATGACCGAGGAACAGAATGCTGTTGTCTTTTTAATTGGTTGAAAAAAAAAATCCCTGTATGTACATACCTAGAGCTGGAACAGAAGTTTCTGCCTAAGTGAGGTGTCCAGAGGGCTACACACAGTCTTGCCAGGTAGAGGGGAAGTAGGTGCAGGGAGCATGTAGATTGTCTTTTGTGTGATAGTGTAATGGTTAGAGCATTCACCTAGAAGCAAGTGCCTCTGTTTCCTAGCATCCAAGGGAGGCAAGAGAGGAAAGGAAACTCAGTAAGCCATTGTCCTGAGAAGAATGTTAGATTAATGGGATATAGACTAAGTAAGAGTGCAGGACAATGTAGGAAAGCACTGCCTGGCTGAAGGAAATCCTGGGTTTGTAGTCCCTGTTCCAAAAGTATTTGTAGGAATTTTATTTAGTTAGTTAGTTAGTTTAACCTAGTTGATAGACATAAACACTCTTGAGACAGGGACAGGAATCCAGCTTTGCCTCTTCTTGGTATAATTCTTTATTTAAATGCTTTTACATAATTGTGAGCAAGCTTACCACTGCCTGTCAGCACCTCTTGCTCCTTTCATCTTTAGAGCCTTTCCACTGCAAAGGCATGCCTGAGGCACAAAACTGCAGGAAATACTGTTGCAGTTTTGCGTGTGTACCTAAACTGTGGCTTTTAGCTTCCTATCAGCTGATTTAATGCTTTCTTCCCTGCCAGTGCCCTGTGCTGAATCACATGTCCACCTTTCCTTATTCATTGCACTGATAGTACAACCATCAAGTCTGTGTTTGTGAATCTCATTTTGGACCTTGTCCTAGAGCTGAGATCCCAGAAGTGGTGGCACTTAGTGTTAATTGAATGTGATAGGAATGTTAACATCAGGCAAGTTCACATCTTTCTAATGTTGCTTGAGAGGCTATTATTATTATTGATTACCATCAAGTGTCCCTTTGACAATGCTGAAAAATTGTAATTTGCAGCTGCTGAATATATATGAGGTAAAAACTTGTTCATTGTTATTCACTTAAGAAGACAGTACAGTGATTGTCTAATAAGTTGGGGTTTTTTCTCTATAATAGTACTAAAACATAATTTCAATTAGTGGAGTCAAAGTCAGAAGTTAGGATTTGTCACGTGATTGAAGCCTGGATATAAACATATGAAATTCTGCAGTAATGTTACTGGTTAAACAACTTCCCTGTTGTATTTGAATTCTTTACACAGCTGTGCAAAAGCTTCTTTCCAGTGTTCATTATTTTGTTTGTTTGCTTGTTTGATTTTTTTGATTTTTTTAAAATTTATTTTAAAGCGTATTCAAATGTTGTTGGGTTATATTTAGGAGAAATTAAAATTCCATTCATATTTGAATGAGTTGATGTCATTTTACTATCTGAAAAATATGTCCTTTAAAAATATACGTAAAGATATTTTTTAGGATGTGAAAAAAATTGTGAAATCATCTAACTGAGAGTAAGGCAACTAGATTTGTTTTTTAACCATTTTTATCATTTACAAATAATGGTTTTTATATATATAGGCTATAAGCTCTCATGACTAAGGAATAGTTTTTATTAAATTGGAAATATTTTTATTGTATTGGAAATAAAGCCAGCTACTGTGTGATTCGGGAGTATATTATCTTTTATTATATGGTTCTTTCAGTATTATCCATAAAACAAGGTAACCATTGAGGCAGTATTACTACTCCAAGTCTGACCTACAGTTTTGTTTCCCCACTGGTAATTATTATACTACATTACAAACCTAAAAGAACTGTGTTTCTTGACAGAATATGTGGAGATATATATATATAGGAGGAAGTATAAAATGTAGGATGGCCTTGGAATGGGTACTGAACGTCTCCTATAGAATCTTCACTTTTCTCAGATTCCAAGTAAATGAAGCTAAACCTGTAGTAATTGCTTTCCTATGTGATTAATGGTGGCATATTTGGGCAACTGGGCTGTGACCCAGCAAAACACTTAAGCAAATGCTTATCTTTAAACATGTGAGTAGTTTTGAGGAAATCAATTGTAATTTCACTGCTAGGCCCTATTTTTGCCTAGGAGTATTTTGTTGTATTTGGCTTTTGATAAATTAAGAAGCTAAATTCTTGAAAATGCTCTAGTCTTAATTGCAAAATATGTTTTAGTCAAGCATTTGACAAGTTTTAATTAAAGTAGTTTTATATAAATTATATGACACTTAATTTATGTACCCAATATACATTTATGTGCTTAGAATTTATCACAATGTCTTTTCAGTATATAAATGTTGCTGTATTTATGTTCTGTGGAAGCAATGAAGTCATAATATTATCCTATAATAACATTTCATTTTGCTGTTAAGTATTTGGTGAATAGTGTAGTGTAGTGTTCAGGGGTTTTTGTAAAATATTGCACATCTGGAAAATAGATTAAAGTTTTCTGCATATGTAGTGAAAGTTTAGGTATTTAGCTTGAGTTAATATCCCACGGAATTAGTTCACTATTCTGCTGTAGATATAAATGAATACTAACTCAGTATTGGAGATGCAATAGGAATCAAAATACCACTGCAAATGTCATTTTCTGTCTATGTCATTACAACTTCGACACTTGCCCTTTGTGCCTCTGGGCTTCTCTATCACATATATATGAACCTGAGTCACCTTAGATGTAGTTCTCTCCCTCACTCTTTTTCATCAGATACTCAATGACCCTACTGGATATTCCACTCCCAAAGCTGTGTTTATTCATATAAAATAAAAACAACAACAAACCCAACATAATTTAGAAATTGAAATTAATGTAGTTCTCTAGTATTTGTAACTCATAAAACATGCATAAAGAACAAAGTATACTTTCTTCTTGTTTTGCCCTCATCAAATGTGGCATTTGTAGTCCGTATACTGTCTGTAAAGTAGATTGTACCTTTTATGGCCTGTCCTCCAACTTGCAACAGTTTTTTAACAGACAGAAAGGGCAAAAAATGAAACCCAGACCTAGATAAGCAGTTTAAAACAAAGGCTGAAAGTTAGCAAGTCAGTGAGGAAAGCTGGAAGAAATTTACTGAGGTGTAAATCTTTAATTTCTGAAACTGATGAGGAGCTGACAGACCTGCCTAAGTATTCATTTGATGTGCTTGTACTTCTTTATGCATTGAGGATGTAGACCATAGCCTTCAGCAGAAACTGAATGGTGTGAGCTGGGATTTGAAGAGCCCATAGAGGAACGAGTGGCACAAACACACACACAAAAGAATAAAATGAGCATGAGACATACTCATCAAAAGGAAAAAGAGTACACAATGCAGAAGTTTTGTTTGTCATTTGAACAAGAATATTCATGTTGTGGTTTAAGATCTGTAATATCAAAGACAATTATTTAAATCAAACAATTTCAATTGAAAATAAAATCTGAATGATCTGAGTGCATTTATATATCACATTGATCACACATATTTGAAATTTCATAATGAGGATTTTTCATTTCATATGCAGCTTTAATTCCAGTCATTATTCTAAATAGGATCTGATACTTTTGCTATGGCACTAATATGTCTTATCTAGGATTTTGGTAGAAACAGCATAACAAAAACACTGTTTCCATATATATCTCTTTCATAATTGGGTAATATATTTTATTTGTGATTTCAAGGCAGTTATGTTTTGTACCATATAAAGTTAAAATTATGCAAAAGTTTTTTTCTACTGTAATGCCAAAGAGCTTCTTGCCTGTTGCACACAGATTTATTTATGGCTAGTGGCAGTCCTAGTTAGCTGATACTTCCACAGCCTGTCATTTACTCCAACCATCCCTCTTGTATGATAATTTCATCTAAGAAATTATCTCCTGAATTCAGTGACATTACATAAATGTAAAAATATGAGTATCTAATTTTGAACAATTAAAATCAATATGGACACCTACTTTTTGTCTGTTGCTAGACAGTTATGAACTAAAAACTCATAATAGATGAGTACTTTATAAATCACAAAAGATGTGGAGACTCATTTCTTATATGTCAGAGGCATTTCTTCTGTTAAGTTAAAAATAAGGCTGGCTTTGTGTTATTTTCACTTTTCAGTCAGATCCAATTTAACTAGGCTTGATGATGTATTGTTTGGAAGTGAAACTGTATGTTGTGCATTAAGTAATGTTGCAGAGGGTCACTGTGATGCTGAGTATGCATTTTAGAATTATGATGTTTGTGTTTCTTATACTTATTTTAGCTCAACACACTGGCCTTCAGACTCCTTAACCTGTTCTGGATTGAGCTGCTTTCTGGTCAGCTGCTTAGTTTCTGGAAATTTAAAGAGGGAAGGTGCAGGACAATAAAAAATAATTTATTGTCATTAACTGCATATTTCTCCATGCACTTTTCCTTTTAGAGACATTCAACTCACCTTACAAATTTCCTTCCAGAATTGGTTTGAAAGTGTTTTAATATACATATGTTTTAGGTAGAGATGGCATATAATGAAGAGATTACTAAAAATGAAGTTATCATAATGTAGTTTGGACTACAAGAGGACATGCTGGTTTCTTAGCAAAATCTGCCTGCAACACAGAGAAAGTGTTCACCTTATGCATTCAGGAAACGAGGTAATAGTTTTTTCCCAATCAGTTCTATGCCACGGGGCCATAGGTTCAGGTTAGATATAGTTACATTATAGATGAATAAAACGTTTTAAAGCTCTGTGCTCGAACACAATTACTAGTAAGGGAAGCACCTAGTGTTCATACAGTTTTGAAGTTTAGATACCAAGCAGTCTACACCTCAAAATTTTTCAGAAGGCTGGATTGCTTGCACTACATTGAGAGATACACGACTTACAAATTTAACGGTATACATTTACAGTATACCATTGGTATACAAAGCTCATATTTATCATGGAAAAGATATCGAAGTGAAGCTGCCTCAAATAATATTATAATTATCAAATTCTACCATTTGGTCTCATATTCGACTCATCTAGGGCAGGTTTGGCACTAGTATGCTCTTTAGGATAAGTGGAAAAAAAAGTAATTTGTCCTTATATTTTTGAAGCCCAGAACCTCTGACCGTGATTAAAAAAAGAAGATGTTGGTAGTGTTTTTGTGCAAATAAGATGTAAAACTTCCCTGGTTACTTTTGACTAAATACTTCCCTCCTCCAAGGCATGTGAAGTTTTTTGGAAATCAGTGAGGACTGAACACTGATGATAAATTTCTTGCCCTGGTTTTGTGCAGCATGATTTTACACTGCATTTTTATAAAAATGCTTTCTCTTCCCTGTAAAGGTTAAAGAGTGCCAATTGTGGTATTCTCCTGCTCTCCAGCTTTCTTCAGAAAAAGTTATTCAGCCTATGTAGTTCACAAGCTGTCCCGTGCATTCCTCTGTTCAATACAAATATATGTGCTGGAGGTTTTCCAGTCTGTGGTCTAAGAACTCTGTCGATAGAGTTTGTTAAGAGTTTTGAACCAGGGCAACCTTCTGAGAGCACCATAGGAAAGGAATTTATGACACAGCAGACTTCTTAATTGAGACATCTGTCATCTTTTAGAGTCCTGTTTGTTGCTTTTTACTGCAGCCCTTACCATTTTACACTTGGGCATGCAGTAGATGCCATATTTTTAATATATATTTTATATAATGTAATGTACCCCAACTTTCACATCTCTGCACAGCTTGACCCTCAGGCATCTTAAAGTATTAAGTCTCGGGGATGGAATATATTGCACATATGGGAAATATTATTTTTTATTAGAAGGAAATAGCCATAATTACTGCTTTAGCTATCTTGTTAATTCCCTTTTAAAACTCAAAGTTATACATGGCGCAATTTCTAGATGCTTAAAATCTGAAATAAAGCCTGTATTTAAACACTTTCAAAGAGTTTAAAAAGTAAAACCTTTCAGAAAAAAATACATGCAGATAAAGTGAACAATTGCATGGTAATTTTAAGCTAGAGGCTTTTGAATAATTTGCATTTTTTACCCCATTTTTACAGAATTGCTTTCATTGCTACTTCCTTGTTAAATGTGTTGGTATCTCAAACCACTTGCACATTTGCTTTCCTTGTTGCTATCTTACTACATGTGTTGGTCTCATAAAATTTGTTGCATTTTTTTATACACAGCACCAAATGTTAAGTACTATTTATTTTAGCCCTTGACTGTCATTTTAGGCTCTAAGGTTCTGAAGTTTTAATTTAATCTCAAGCTGAATGTCAGTTGTATTGGAGCTCTTGGATAAAACCTCTTCTGATGGCTACTTTATTTTTTCACCTTCAGTACTTAGGAGTTTAAGATGAGAAGGACAATGAAGTACTTTGATTTGTTTAATTGTGTAAAGATTTGTAAAGATTTTATAGCAAGTGTTTAATGAGTGACAATTGATATTACTAATTGCTATAGCAACAAAAAGTTTTATCAGTCCCTCTTTTTCTTGTTTCTGTCCTGTATTTCTATAAAGGTGCTACTTATGAAAGCCTAGAATTACTAAGATGCTCTCTGCAGTTTCCTTCCTGAAGATTTCGACATAAATACCACATATAGTCTCATATGAGTTTGCTTATATTTTCTGTTATATCAGACAGCTAGAATATCTGTCGTGTATAATCAATGATGTATTTGTTATAGCTGCATACTTAGGGAACTTTATTTTTATTCTGCAACTTCTTATATATAAATTCTCCAAATCCCTGGAGAGATTTAATCCCTGGAGAGATTTTATGGGATCCAAATCCCATAAAAGAGAGAGGAAATCTAACGATGGAACTGTTAATCTTTCTATCCAGGAAAAAGGTGAATTCTGCAGTATTTCTTTATCTTTGTTGCCCAACATAGCATGATCTAATAACTATTTTTCTCTCAATAGGTCTTGTTTTAGGAAAAAAAAGAAGTTCAGTGGCCTTTGTTTTCTCTTGACCTGATATGTAGAATTACATTAGGCAATTGTGCTTTTCTGTACCACCCTTCCTAAAGAGTTCTGTAAATCTCTAAACTAACAGATCTTTTTTCTTTAGCTGAGATACAGTTGCATTGGTGTTTTTCAATCTTTCTGACATCCTAAAAATCTGATAGACAGTTATGGAGCACAGGAAGGAGGAAATAGTCATTGCCGTGTAAGTGAAAGTCATAAGAATATCTGTAACATACTTCAGGTTTATAGTGTGAGATATCAATTATTATTTGATAAAATACTGTCAGATAAAAACTACAAATACACAATTTCATAAATTTGCTTTCTGGGACTACTATAATTAGTTGGTTGTCTTAGTAGCCAAAGTTTGATGACTGTAATGGATTGTTGTTTGCACAGTATTCTATGTTGATTTGACCTTAATTCTTCTTGTTGTACAGAGTGGGTTCTGGGTTAAGCATTTATGTGAAGTTTTATAGTTTAACATGGGTTAAACTTGACCATCATTTAACAAATGAAAGCCCGGTTATTTTATGCTACAAAAGCCGCAAAATACACAAGCAAAGAGAAAAATATAAAATAATAAAATTATGTATTATTTCTAAACCAATTAACAGAAGCTTATCATTTCTAAAGCAATTAATAGAAGAAAGCTCTTCATTTGCTATTTGTGTAATTCTTAAGTTCCTGGAAATATCATTTGCTCCTTTGTGATTATTGTAACAATTGAATAGACACTCTATCCTGCCCTTAAGGAACAGAATATTAGACTAAAGTAGAAATTCTGTATATCAGAAGCTATGGCTTACAGATTTATGTCAAGATAGAAATTATATGCACTCTGAATTTTTCATTTCTTGACCTTAAACACAAAGTTTTCCTTTTAATAGTTTAAATATTTTGAAAACTTCTTGGTTAGTGTGAGAATATTTACTGCAAGAGAGTTTTATGTTAATAAATAATTTCTTTAAATTAAATGATTACTTGTCTACAGAATACGAAGACCTATTAGTGAGAGGTATTTTAGGAGATCTCCAAAGATTGCCTTCTGGAAAAAATGGTTTATATACTTTGAAGATTTTACAGTTCTCATTACTGCATCTGCTTGCATTTCTGAGAAGTATGATGTAAAACTACTAATCTCAAAATTTTGGAACCAAGTTTTCAGCAGATGTCAACATATTTAAATTTTTGCAGTTCAAACTAAATCTTCATATTTTTTTCAGAAGAATTCTTTTTTTTTAGCTTCAAGAGTGTCTGATTACATACCAAATCTATGTATTGTGGTGAGAATTTTGAGTCCTCAGTACTCATAAAATGTTATTTTGTAGTCTTGAGAGTGAGTTTTTCCTGACCAGCTACTGAGTAACAGAAGAGAGAACCCATGTGAAAGTTTCTAAGTCTATAACTTTCCATAGAATAAACCTGTAAGTTAACCAATGCTTATATGCTTATAGATTTCAACCTTTTTTTTTTTTTAGTAGTAGTAGTTTTCAAGATTTTTTTTAAATTTTCATGGTGTGCTGGAGGGGCTGGCTCAATCACGTTCATGGCATTTTTGTGCAAACATCAGACTAGTAACAAAAATGCTAATAATATTGCCATATATTGGCCCAGGTGTATGTTCTGCATTTGAAAAACTTAGACTTTGTTTCATCACTCCTGCCTTCTGCTTTGTAAATAAACCAAGACAAAGCAAGATGTGAGTTCCCTGGCTCAGGTTCCAAAATCTGAGAAGAGATTATAAGCAATGCCTTCCTCATGCAGATTCAGAGGGACTGAACCTATTTTTCTGCTTAATTCAAAGAATATTATTTCTAGTTCTCTGGTTTATTAAGGCCTTTTATCATTGAGAGAGAAGCAAAGTAATGCAGATTGCATGAATTCAGGTGTAGAGTGTTTTTAGTAACCTACAAATCATAAAATGTAATTTTCTCTTTTAGTTCCTGGCTCATAATACTAAATGGTTTAGAAAATTGTATTAGGTAATTTTCTCTAGTGCATTTGGTGTAAATTGCATTAATATTGTGAAGTGCTTTTGTTTAACATATTCTTTGTAAGTTAGATGAATGAAGGCTTTTGAAGGATGGAATTAGGTGAAGCTCATTATTATGAACAAGTTCACATTAAATATGGTTAACTCTTTGTACTAGTGATGCCAAGTCACCTAACTTCACCATTCCTTGTATGACTGGTTTTGCTTGTCTGTATATTGAAAGAAATTTCTTCAGTCATGTAAACATTGTCTAACAGGTTTTTTTCTTGAATGTCACAAAATTGTTATCATTAGCCAGTGACAGTTTTCCCATGAGCATAATGATGATCTTGCACATTTTGTAGTTTTGAAACATAAGAGAGTGAGACCATAACAGAAAACATATATGGACTTCATGACTTCTGTACTGATGATCACTGGCCATGTGCACTAGACTCGTCATGTAGTCAAAAACAGAGATTGTGTCCACCTTTTGCCCATTTTGAGTAAGGAAGAAAAACTAATTTTCCATTTGCCAGTCCTCTTGAATGCTAGGGAGTGGAGCTGCAATTCATTTGTGGCCTGAATTGGATGCAGGCATTACCGGTTCTTATGCTTACAACATCAGAAGGCACAGAAGGGCAAGAAAGCATGGCCTTGAGTTAATTTAAATATCCTTTCTGATTCCTTAACTTCTCTGAGTGGATTCAGCAGATTTTAAGTACACTGAGAACACACATAGAAACTGTTAATGGTAATGACTTTCCTTTAATAATGAACTTAAAATTTGGGATTCCTACTGTTACCAAAGCAGTGGTTCATTTACAAAAAATTCTGTTACTCTTTTTGTGTGATCCTTACAATAGAGGATTGCTGGAATTTAATGGGACTTTAGAAGCATTAGAACAAGGCAGATCACATAATTTACTGCACTTGAGAACTACTGAAAGCCCAGCACTACTTGTTAATTGGTAACTGCAACCAAAGTAACAAACAGTAAGTTTCTGAATTTGTTTCTCTTTCTGTAAGTGGAAGCTCCAGAGAGGAGTGAAAAAAAACAAACAACCCACATAAATTAAAGCAGTTTCTTAGGGCTGGACTTGAAAAGTGTAATACAAAGTCTTTTCTAGCAGAATTCTGCAGTAGCACATGTACAGTGGTGCTTCATTCTAACTTCAAACATAGACTTTTGTCATAGAAGTATGAAGTTGAAGTTAGCTCTAAATGAAAGGAAATTGCAAACTTTTCTTACCATGGATCTTGTATTTTTTCATATACTTTTATGCAGTAGGCATATGAGATGAACTGGACACTAGTTGCTGTAGAACTCTAAGTTCTTTGCTTTTTGAGAATGAATCCTACTTTGTTTAGAGAAGGTGCTACACAAGCATTTTCTAGTGAGGGAAGAATCTGAAAAATAGATCAATTTTCCATCCTGACTTCCTAGTATATGAACAAAGAACACATTCATTCTGTCTCATAATGTCATATCAAAATTCAGCCATCCAAAAGTTAAGGGTGTTGCCTTCCCATGCATCAGGGCAGTACCCCCAGCTGATGCACATCATTCAGCAGACACAGTTTATAATAGGCCTGAAGAGGCTCATGGCCTCCTTTTATGAGCTAGCTGTGTGACTGAATGGCCACGATAACATAATGCTAGATCAACTGAGTGACAACTGTAATAGAGGAGATACTATTAAAGTGGTCAGGGCAGATATCTGAGGAAGGATGACCAACATTTAGTGCATGGCATAGCATTTAGACTTCTGTCACTCAAATAACCAGAATTCTTCCTTATCTGGTCCTTGGCCACTGTATCCAAAGTAGCCACTTGTATTCAAAAGGATGGTGTAATTTAACCGAACAATTACTTGATAATTAGAATTAAACAAATTAATTTAATAAAGTGAAAATTACTTCAGCAAGTACTTGAGGTGAAGCATCTTGTCTATCCTTTTTCCTTAATATAAACTATTATTTCTATATTATAATAACTTATGAAAATATTTTGATTATCTGGAATAACGTCTTGAAGAATATGGATCATACTGGTCATGACCCTTTGCACTGTTTTTTTTCTTCTGGAAATGAAAATAGTCTCAGAAAAGCTAAATCAGAAGATCATTTTTCAGAGAGCAGTAGGAGGTGATGCTTTTCTTAACAAGAGTTTTGATTTTGTTCTGCTGACCTTCATATTTTCAGTTCCTTTTAAAGCTAAAACATTCTTTAAATTATGGTTTTTTGTATGCTTTTGTCAGATGCACTCTCATAATAGCTGGTCACAAGTGATACTATTGTTACCATTAATATTAAATAGAAATTAAAGTAGACCTTATCTATATTAGTTTAGAGACTGTAAATAAGGGTCTGCACCCAAATCATGAAAGCCAACCAACTGGTTAGTCTACAAAGTGAAGATCATCCCCAAATCAGAGGTAAATTTGTGAACACACATCATGGTTAGAAGGTGATAGCTGTGAAAGGTCCAGTGCAGCTTTCAGAATTGGGACTGTGAGGTTGTGGGGGTTAAGAAGGACAGGGCATGTGCCCTTTGTCATACCAACCCTTAAGCAGATTTATTGAGTGTCACCATGTTGCAATGAGCTTCTGGTGAATCATCATACTGTTCCTTTGCTCTCTGTCTCTTTGACCTGGTAGACTGGTTTCAGATTTGGAAATTGTGTATTTTGGTAATGTTTTGTTACTTTGACTTTGCTCTGAGTGAACTTCCTATCGTTATAATCCTTCAGTTTTTCCTTACTCTGGCTTCTGCCACTGGAATCCAGTAATTAAATTAGATCTTGTGTGTTTGTGGTAATCTTTGCACTTAGTACTTTTCTACAAGATTATCATGATTTATTAACTGGATGTTAGTTCATAAATTATTCTCTCTATTTTATAAATTAAGGATGTGTATGGTATAGAAACGAACTATTCATGAGAAAGCAGAAAGTAATCACAGTCTTCATGAACAACAAATTCATGTGATGCAGTGGCTGTACATCTGTAATTCATTATGTTTCTAAATTACTGTGAGGAAAGATTTAAAAAAATAGGCTGACAAAATGTATTGTTATGTATCAGTTGATTCAACCTGAATACAAAGAAGTGGTAGGGAATACACTTCCAAAATACAAAAAGAAGTACAATATGAAAATTGCAAAAAAGATAATTACAGAATTCAACAATTATTTTTTTCTTTAAGAGTCAAGATTGGTCTGCATATGCTTTTTTAGAATACTATTGATGTAAAGTCAACTTTGGGTTCATGAAACATTTGCCGAAGGCAGTTGATGATTTTTGTATGTCCTGTTTGCTTCATTAAGCATTTTTGTACATGTTTCTGAAGACAGAATGCTTTACTAGATGGACCACTGATGTGCTGTATTATGGCAAATACATTCTCAATTTTCCTTCCTACATTCAGCTTTTTAGTCACAGTGTCCATTTACTCAAAAAATACCTATCCATTTAATATAAGCTATTAAGTTTAGTTCTACTTCTTACTGGTTTACTAACTTTTAGTCTTTGTTACAGCAGAACAAATTTTTCCAGGAGAGTGTGATTAAATCTGAAAAAAGACTCATTACTAGCTCTTCACATTCTTTGTTTATATTCTATAGATTATTTTCAGTACGAAATTTGGCAACAAATTGTCAGAAAACTGACAAAATCTAGTATTCCTTACCAGTGTAATTCTGAAATCATAGTTATTTGTGCAAATACCAGCTCTTAATTGTTATTATTTTTTAATTTTCTGGGTTTCAATAAGTTTGTTTAATATTTATAATTAATTTCCTCTAACATATATTAATTATTATAATAGAATAAACATAATTGTAACATTAGGGGTTTTTTGGCTCTCCTGAACATTCTTATGGTTCAACTTGCTCAAAGTTTGTTACATGGAGCATTCGTAATGGTAGCCAGGTTATTATAAAAATATATAATTAATGAGAGTAAAAAACCTGGGTAGTTTGTTTTTTTTTCTTTGCTGTGTTTTGTATTTATAAGTTTTTTGTCATCCTCAGCTTTGGAAGAATGATGTGTGTTTTATATGTATAACTTTCAAGCAAATACTTTTCTTAAAAACATAGTCATCAAATTTACATTTTTATTGGTCAGGGTTTTGGGGATTTCTCTAAACTGTCAGATTTATTTTTTTCTGTCTCTGAAAGATAATCTCCAGTCTGGGTCATTGTCCTTGTGTTTATCTCCACACAGATGTTGAGTTCCCCCCTTACACTTCTGTGTTTCTGTTTCAAACCTGAAGCATTTCTTTTGCAGATGATGAAGAGATTGACTGCTGTCTAGCACATGTTGAGAATCTGTATATAATAGGGCATCTTGATTAAATTTTAATGGAATAGTACACATAATAAATTGCAATTTTAAAATTGTTTTGTATTATTCAATTAAGTAACTGTATCACCTACAGTACATGGGAGTTGAGTTTCTGGATAGCATCTGTTAGATAATAACACATCAAATGTCTCACATGTCAGAAGGCAAGTAGTCTAAGAAATAGGGGTTGACATGCGAATCTCCTTGAGAGTTATCATGAGGTACTCTCTTACTTTTCATACTGTGAAGGGAACATATGGAGCACTGAACTTTTCCCAGATAGATTTGGTGTCCAATTACCACAGTTTCTTTGACTTTCTTGGATAGTGTCTGTAGGTCTTATGATACTACTTGTACTCAGTGTTCAGAGGAATCCATGTAAGAATTGTTATGTTCATGGGACAGCTTGGCAGCCTTGTCAAAATTTTACCTGAAAAATCCAAATCAGTGAAGGGGGTGGTGGTTTATAGTAGCTTCCTTCAGCTGTACTTGTCTGGTATTTGATCTGGTAGGGAAAATGTGCTTCTCTATTCATAGGATATTTTCTTAACCAAATTTCAAATCTCCTGTGATCTGGACTTCTTAAGAAATAAGCAGAACCTTTTAAATGAGTGTGAAGCAAACTATATTTCAGTCCATTTGTAGTTCCTTCCAAAGTATTTTTCTGACACCAAAAACTTATTATTACTTGGCATACTGGAATAGATAAATTACGTAGCAGAGTTTATGATGTACTCATGAAGATGAGACTGATGGCTCAGATGCTGTAATATGCATTTCATGGGATTTTGCAGATTTTGGCAAAATGATTAGACTTCCTAAGAAGCAATTTATTTTGTTTTCTCTGTAAGTAGGCACTGGCTTTCCTGGAGATTTATGATGTCATAAATATTAATATGTTGGGGTTTTTTTTAGGATTGTAAATAATGGTTTACTTCTTAAAAGCTAGTAATATAGATTTCAGCAGAATTGTAGCTTCTGTATAATAATGCTGTCATACTTTCAATTTACCGTATGTCTGATGATTTCTTCAATATCAGAATTGGTAATTAGGTTAATGTAAATGGAAAATAGGGAGTGAAACGTGAATCTCCTTGAAAGTCAGTGTTGAGGTACTGTGCATCCCCTTGTCACTACATGCATCCACATCCAGAGAAGTGTGTGTTCTTCTTAATCTGTACAGTACAAAATGATCTTAATAATGTAGCAGTAAACTTTTTCATTTGACACCTCCTAGTAGATAGCAGAGATTCTTTTTAAGATTATTTTAGAATTTTATAGATGCTTCTGAAATTAGTTAGACTACTCTTTCAACAACTGAGAAACTTCGTGAATCTGAAGGTTACATTCTTTACACGCTGGCCTTATACCTTTTTATATGCCTTTACATCAAGTCTATACATTTCTAAAGATGTTTTGTGTTACTATTCTGTGTTCCACAGGTATTGGAGTCGTTAATTCTGAGCTAAGTTTGGGTATTCTAAGGTAAAGTTATTGGGATAACTTTCAGGGAGGAAATAAAAGTAGTTATCTATGTTATTTAGTTAACAAATCATATAGTCCAATGGGAGTATTTTCTGTCCTGAATATAGTGTCATTTATTTGTAGCTTACAAGAGTGATTGAGATGTTTTTCTATGTATACTTAATTGGCTACTTGAGTTGAAAGCTGGGTTGTTTTTTTTTCTCCCCAGCACTGATTAAAAGCACACCTTTAATAATAGTATTTCTGTAACATGAATACAGGGAATTTTCACACATTCGGTGGAACAGAAAATTGAAGAAGCTTTGGTTTCATTATGTCCAAAGACATTTTCTTACATCTAGAATTTCTTAATTCCACATTTATAAATCTCTTGAGTCATACCATGTACTTCTTTCATAAAGAACCATTTCTTACACTGTTTACTCTGAAATTTCCATTATATTAAAGAGATTTTTATCTAATATAGGTAAGAAATGTTGACCCTAATCTTTTTATCTTAAGCTTTTGGGTTTCCCCAAATAAATTTTCTTTTCTTTGAAGTTCAAAACCCCAATATATTATGAACATACAGGAAAACCATTTTAGTAGGTGCAACGACAAACTAAAATTGATGTATACCAGAAGAGACATTTCATTTGTATATATTCAGGGTATTAAGTAACAACTTTCATCTTACATTTCCGTTCATATTTTAGTAGAAAAAAACTAAAAGAATACTTAGACCTCGTGGAATACTACAGAATAAAGTCTGTTCTGATTACTTCTCTTTCATACAAAATTGTAAACAATTGCTGGTGGAAACAGTGTTTTTTAAATGTGGTATTTTTAAAAAGCACACACAAGAATTCACAACGGGTGAAATTTACTTTTATGAAAGGAAACAACTGAAGTGTTTCAAATCACTTAAAGCTCAATTAAACCCTGAGAGCCTGAGTAGAATTGTATGTGAATTTTATTCATTACTATTTTACACTGGTTGATTAACTATTTAAATACTCTGCCTAATTGTCATGTCCAGTACTGAAAAAATGTATTAATAATCTTTGAAAAGATTCCTAAAAAGAGCCTAAAAATAATTAGGATTTGAGTTAGTCTCTTTTAATCAAAGGCAGGATAATCACAGTAGACGACGCATACATATGTAAGAACTAGGTCTGCTGAAGGGTTGAGCTACCTAAAGATGGCTTGGATGAAACTAATTTCAAAATTGCAGTCCAGTAAAATCTTTGCTCAAATGTCACTGCTTCGTTCTAGTTGTTCCTAAATTCATGGGGAGCTTCTTCCTTGTGTGGATGGTAGTTCTACATGTACTACGCCTTCTCCATGTGTCCCAAGCAGCTCATGCTGAGTAGCTCAGTACTTAGCATAGAGTGGTTGCTGTCACAGACTTGTCACTTCTCCATCCTGATCTCCAGAAAGACTCAGATATATGCATGCAGTTTTATGAATTAACCTCCTTCCTAATGCAGGAGACTTATTCTTATGTGCATGCATACACAATCTATGATCTAATGCAACTTCAGCATCATCAAATATTTAGGGTCTGCTGGCAATGCTTGACTATGTGGCAATTAACATATATGTTTGACATATGAAGTTGAAGGTAACTTTCATTTAGTTTACAAGTCTTAGAGGTTGCTCTCTTCCAAAAGAAAGAAAACATGGTGTTTCTGTCCTTGAAAAAAGTAGATAGAAAACGTCTGGTTAGAGCTATCATTTAAATGATTATTGTTTTCATGTGATTTTTCAGGATCTCTTGGAACCCAATTATTAAATATTTCAAGTTTCCTGTATGTATCTCAAATGCATTCCTAAGTTGTTTTGTCAGTCATACAACACCATTTTTTTGTGGCCTAGAGAAGTTGCATTCATGTCTTTTTTTCTGAACAGACAGGGTAAAGCTTTGGTCACAGAGGTGTAATTTGCATTTCTGTTGAATTTTGGTTAGCTTTATGGTTTCTCATTAGCGATAGACACACATCTGTTAGTGTCTATACCAATAGCTGTGTTTGGGTATGTGAGAAAACAGGCATGTGTGCATGTGTGTCTCTGGTTGTTGGCAAGTGTGTTCAATATTTGGGGTTTCATTTGCATATACAGATACTTGTCATATGTTTGATATGGTAATCACATATCTGTAACTTACACAGATTCACATGCTGGTATTTCATATCTTAAATCACAAATAGGTTGGCATGAACATAGTTTTGTCTGTTGTTTCCTAGCATACAGGTGAATTACAAAATACAACTAGGAAGTTATATTTGCAGTTCTATGTATGCCTGTCTATGCTTCTTTGTGTCTAACTTAAATTTGTATATATTTTCTGTTCTTAAGCACAATGGCTTTTACATGAGCTGCTATTTCACATAGAGGTGGAAAAGATGGCTTTGTAAGCAGGGATGTGCAAAGAAAAATGGAAGAAAATTTATTAAATATCTGAAATGAAAAGTAGGAATATACTCTGAATATTCTGGAGCCTTTGTTTAAGAACTTTTGTTTCATTATATTCCAACTGTTGGGCTATAATGGTAAAGTTTGATATCATAGTTCAGTAAAGTTTAATGTAATGGTACAAGCTGCAAATGGTATTAATTTTGAGTGTTTAAAATTATCTGTGATCCAAATTTATTTAAAGAACAAGCTACTGAAGCTAATGTAGAAGTGAAACAACTTGGGATATTTTAGTACCAGTTGATGCCACATAAAAAGCTGCCACTAATCCTACATGACAGTTAGAATTCTCAGAAGCCAGGTCTAGATTTCCGTGACCATCATGTGGATAGACACATCAAAAGGTGAAAAAATGAATAGTCATAAACATATAAGCAAGATTATTTTGAAAGCAGACTCTGCCAAGCCTGCATTCTTTCAGTGGTTGCCTCAATTGCAGTTATACCATAGCCAGACAAACAAATTCTTGGTTCCTGTAGCGTCACTTCAGCTAGAGGGCATGTGTGTTAGCACTATGAAGCTTGCACTTGCTTCATATATCCATTTTAGACCCCCCCAAAACCTGTGTGCTTAGTAATATGATTTAAAAGCAATGCATTTGAAATAAATAGTGCACAGCACATGTTCATTAGTACGGATTACATCTTTTGTTTCTCTGGTCACTTTTAGAGAGATTTGATTTGTCTGAAATTGACTCAAGGCTTTGGTATGTAAAACTTGGAAGATGTAATTTTTTAAAAATTTTACGTAGAATTGCTTTTTCTAAACATATAGTTAGTTAATTTGTTCAGCTGGTTTTAGAGGTAACAAGATAAAACTCTATTATCCACCTCAAGTTTGTAACCTCTCCTTCCCCATTTTTTAATATGAAAAAATTATCTGTTGCCATAGCTACTGTTCTGAACATTAAATTTGCATGGGATCAACAATGAATCAAATATGAGAACTGAGATAGATACCATTTTTTTCCTTATAGATATGGGGTAAAAACTAGACAGGGGAAAGAGTGTGGCAGAAAATCTCTATATATAACTGATTTCCACAGTCATTAACAGTTTTGGTCTTGCCAGAAATCTGAGGCAAATATTCCTCTATTTTCAGCTCCTGCCAAGTTGTATTTCAGTGCAATGATCAGATAGAAAGGTACAAATACACGTGAATTTTGTTCACTATACTTTTAGACTGTAACCAGCACAGACCTTTTCAAGGGTCATTATTCTCATCAGCTTTCAATTCCAAGAACCGTTTTTGTTGCAAAGCTGCTACCGGCATCCTGACGTGCGTCAGCTGAGAAAAGAGGGAGCTTTGGGGACCATTGCAGTCATTTTGTATCACTGCAATGCCCATGCACAGCAAAAAAATACTATGTAGAAGACCAGGATGCTGTTGTGCTTCCTTTGTACTTCCAGAGTGAAATTAAAATTTAGGGGAGCGAGAGGAAAAATTCCAGTCTTTGCTGTGGATTACTTACCTGAAACAGTGTTATTTAAGTTTCTTTTATGAATGGTCTGTTTGTTATTAGAACTGCAGTAACTGATCTTTCCTCATTATTGTTTTTGCATATGGAATAGCTCTACTTACTGGTTTCCCCCAGGCTGTTGCTTCATTCATTCTGTTTGTTACATACTTATGAAATCTTTATGAAAGGGGAATGCAGTATATTAGGCATTATATAATATATGAAGAAGCTTTCCCAAGAGACCATGTATTGCTCAAGTTGTTTCTTGTGTTTACTTTATATAGGCAAAGAAACTCTATAATATCTCCTTTCCTTCACCCTTTTTCTTCTGGGGATTTTTTTACTAGTGGCTTTGGACTTCCTCAATAGTTTGTACTGATTTGAGATTTATTCTTGTGAAACGACGCATTGCTAGAAATGGAATGAATCATTTTTTCTACTGGCTTGGCTCCAGCTTTAGATTAACACCTGATATATGGATTTGAATGTCAAAGGCTTATGTTCTGTGATGTCAGAATACATAATTTGAAAATTAAAAAAACATGTTTATCTGTGTGCAGTTCATATGTCTTAGCCTTCACGGAGTGTGTAGTCTAGAGCATGACCCACATCCTGGCTGCTGTGAAGATTTATGATGTACTACAGAAAACAGTGCTTTATGATATAGCTCTTAAAATTGTGTTAGAAAGTAATTGTTATTGTTGAAATAGAGAAAGCTAATCAAAGGCACTTATACTAACTCAAATTGATAAACCTGAATCCTTCTGAAAGGTGTAGAGTTGAAACTGTTTCTCATTCACGCAGGACAGGTTAATTCATCTATAAACACTTTTTACATTAGCCTGTCTAAAGTTGTTTTTAAAATGATCTGTCTCTATGGAATGTTGTTTGTTACTTTCAAGCATACTTGAAAAAGCTCACTACAGTAGTAAAGTAATTGGGGTCATCTGTTTCCTAACATTGCACCCTTTGATCACAATCTTAAGTATAAAATGCATATGTAAATCTTTAATCTCTGTTTATATACTTGTTTATTCTCATCTGATGTGCTGGAATTGCATTCTATGTTTCTAATTGAACACAATGTTTATATGTTTTTAATTGAACAATGCTTCCGTTCATTTTGATGTATTTCAGTGTTGTATAATTCCAAGGCTTTTCTTTCATTTTGGCTTTTCAAACTTAAAGTAATTCAACAGAACTTGGAAACAACCTCAATATTTCTGATATGTTTTCTTGTCTGCTTCCCTAATTAAAAAAAATAAAAACATGTTAGTGTGACATTTCACAGCTGTCTTACCTCATATCAGTTGGATTTGCTTTAACCTAAATCTTCACATTAAACAGTTCCATGTTAAGAAAGTAGCTAATTCTTCTGTGGTGTTGTGCTGAGCTATACATAATTTTCATTTTATATCTTTGATTTTCTATCTAGAAGGAAGTTGTTATGATTTCTAAATAGTCTGATGTAATTAAGTAACCTAAAGTTTTCTTTCAATTGTGTCTCTTAGGAAAGCAACATAATTTGTGATAACCATGTTTTCTTGTTTTGGCCAGTGCTTTTTCATTTGTCCTGAAAACACATTTTGTTCCCAGAGAAGCTTTGATTTGTTTTCAGGAGCATATACCTATTAAGTTGTCACTGACATACAGAAACATTACTTCTAACTCTGTGTTATATGAGTCTGTCATCACAGCATTATGACATCAGAAGATTTTTTTTTCTAATGGTTTTTATGAAGTTGGAAAGAACATTTCACAGGTTTTTACCTTTTCTGGTTTAGTTCCAGGGAATGGTAGGACTGCAAATGGATTATGTTTATGACATTCAAATATTAATTATTTATTGAAAGGATTAATAAGCTTAAAAGCTCTTGAAAATCTTTGTTTATGGGACTAGTGATGGGATTACAGGTTGGTCATTCCATGTGTCTGAGTGCTCAATACAATTAGCATATTCAACTAGCAAAGAACAGTAGCTGCTGTTGTACTGTTACATTAGAATCAGTTTCCATGTTATCAGAGAACTGAATGTACTGGGTGCAGGTACAGAGCATTTAATTGGTGGAGAAATACCAGCGGGTACTTTCTTCTACCTCAAATATCTAGTTATTTAAAAGCACCCAGTTCTGGTGGGAGAAGAGTATGGCTAACAAAAGAACTATATTTACAGATGTATGTATTTGTATATCAATATGTAGTTTTTGAATGTTCTATCATATCATAACTGATGTGGCACGTTGTCTAATTTGGCTAAACTAGCCAATTATTCCTAACGGTAAAAATTTGTCTATGGAATTTGTTACATTTAAAACTAAAATTTCTGTATGTCATAGAGATAGAAGGGAAAACTTATTTCTTTATTTTCCCCAAAAAGGACTTCTGATTTTTTTCTTTACTATACTATTTATGAAAGCAATCATTTCTTGGTTGTTTTCCTTCATAATTATTGTTCAAATATTCTTGTCTTGGCATATTAGGAGTAAATATTGCTGTCAAATTCACTTTGTCCTTATGACAACAATGTAAAACGTGAGACATATGAAGAAACATATATCAAACTGACAAGCTGTAAGCTAAAATTTCTTAATAGGGGCAACAGAAATACAGCTCTAGCATACTTCTGAAATACATTAGTACCTTTTGGGTAATAAATCATACTAGGGAACTTCCTAGTGTTAAAGATTTTCTGTGCTATTTTAAATGTTTTTCTAGAAGAATGATAATTGTGCTATTTTACTGAAAATAACCTGTCACTAGATTCAGTATTTATGAAAAACAGATTGGAGAAAAATATGATTGAAAATCAGCAGACTTTTAAATATTTATGAATCAGTTAAAATATCACACATATCCTTGCTGTTCATTTCAGATTATAAAATAAACTGCAGTGATTTAAAATGTGTCTTTGGCTAAATATAGAAATAGTTTATGGCTGTAAACAATTAACAACCCAGTGTTGATGTCCTTAATCAGCTCTTGTTCTTGCAAAACACAAACTTAGCTTCAGGTATGGTGATTTGAAAATATGTTTTCCTAAAAGAGTTAACTATTTACCTGCTGAAAAATGGTTATACTACAAGTATCAAATGTGAGCTTAAGGAAGGCTATTTCTCGACCTGGTATTTGCAGACTGGAATGTGAAGGAAGCAGTAGAATTACCGCTGCAGTTTAGGCAGGAGGGGAAGTGTTCAGGATGTGTTTCAACAATATAAAATCAATCTTTTGAGAAGCTCAAGACCACTATCAACCTCATTACTTATACACAAGCAAAAAAATCTGCCCCATTGTGGAACTTCAAATGTATTGAATGGCTTTTGGAAGAATTAAATTTTTAAATTAATATCACATAGTTGTATATCTCCTTTCATATGTATACCAAGAGTGAACAACCTACAGAATTTTTCTGAAACTACATTATCTGTAAGAATGGCAATTTCATCATTTTAAGCATGATGTTTAAATGTACTATAAAGACATCAGAATCCCAAGAATATCTGTGTGTGGCCTAAAGCCAGATGCACTCCAGACTTGTTTCCTCACAGTAATCCCAGAGATTGCACGACACACAAAATGTTGTCCAAGGAATTTCTCTATATAGCACTTCAGTCAACAGACCATGAGACAATGAACTGTCAAGATACTGATGGTCCTTAGTTCCAAGTGAAGGAAGTAATGCTGAGGAATTTTGATATTAAGGTACTTGATCCATTGAACCATTTTATTAGACAATACATGTGGAGGATGAGTGTTTTTAGATTAAAAGAGGAAGTAATATTCAGCATTCTTAATTTGTAATTCAGAGTAATACTAATCTTGGGAAAAGTAAACATTATTGAGAAAGAATAAAGTAAAATGATTTTTAATGTCAAAGATCTGTTTTCCACATAACGTTCCATGCTCTCACTAATTTACTTTAGGAGACCTCTGTGATAGTTGAAGAAGTCCAGAAATGCATTTTGCCCCAAGTTTCAAAGTTTCTAAGCACAGACTCAAGATTCATTACTACCATCTGCTACCTCCTAAATGACTTAAAAAATGTTCATCTTTTCTACTAAGCACCAATTTTTCTCTGTGAAAGAACAGAACTGATCAAACCTAGTACTTTTTACCCTGGTTCTCTTAACCTCTTTTTACTGAAGCAGAAATGTTTGGTAGTATCAGCCATCATTTTCACATAACTGCCTTTTCCATTCATGCTTGTTTTCTCTGAAAGTATACATAGCAGACAATCCTTGTCTCAATGTTTTTTAGTTTCTTAATTACACACTGTCAATGTTGAATGAATGTTTTAAGAGTGTGTGAATATCTACATACTCTTCTGTCACCTTTCTTAACTTTACATGTCGTATTGAAGACTCCTAGCAATTACTGTAATAGTACTTCGGAGAAGTTATGTCAGCCTGCACATACCATTAATGCATTAATGTGTCAAAGCAGCAGTGAATGACACAGCTCTAAGCAATCTTAAAAGCTACTAATGGTAGCCCAACTCAGAGGAATTGATTTGTAAGCAACACTAAAGCTATAAAACTTTCGTCTTGATATATGGCTTCACAAAGTCTTTTTCTATCATCCACCTTATTAGCAAGTTTGCCAATGACACCAAGTTGTGTGGTGAAGTCGACACTCTGGAGGGAAGGGATGCCATCCAGAGGGACCGTGACAGGCCTGAGAGGTGGGCCTGTGCAAGCTGCATGAAGTTCAACAAGGCTGAGTGCAAGGTCCTGCACATGAGTGAGGGCAATCCCAAGCACAAATACAGGCTTGACAGAGAATGGACTGCAAGCAGTCCTGAGGAGGAGGACTTGAAAAACTCAACATGAGCCAGCAATATGTGTTTGCAGCCCAGAAAGCCAACTTTATCCTGGGCTTCATCAAAAGAATTGTAACCAGCAGGTCAAGGGAGGTGATTCTCCCCCTCTAATCTGCTCTGGTGAGACCCCACCTGGAGTACTGTGTCCAGTTCTGGANGGGGAGACCTCATAGCAGCCTTCCAGTACCTGTAGGGTATCACTACAACAAGGGGTAATGGAAATTCTTTTCTGTGAGGTTGGTGAGACACTGGCACAGGATGCCCAGAGGAGTTGTGGATGTCCCCTCCCTGGATGTGTTCAAGGCCAGGTTGGATGGGGCTTTGAGCAACCTGGTCTAGTGGGACGTGTCCCTGCCTGTGACAGGGGGGTTGGAACTGGATGATCTTTAAGGTGCCTTCCAAGCCAAATCATTCTATGATTCTGTGACTGTGTAGTGGATGAGTAACAGCTGTTTTAATAAAGTAACAATCTGTAAGGACAATTGATTCATTGTATTGCTGTCAGAAGAATGGTAGCAGAATGACAGAACAGTGAAAAGTATTCAGGTGTTAACATTGCAAAAGAAAATCCCAAATACTGCACTATTTCACCAACAGAAATGTAGAATAACTCAAAAGATGAGAGGAGTACATCTCAACTTAAGTTTTCATGAGTGAGATTGGACCCTAATGTGAACTATATTTACATTAAGCACTTGTAATGAAAGACATTTAATAGCTAGAATGATAAATATCTGACAGTTAATACTAGCACAATGAACAGTTTTTTAATGGCTCTTGGCTTATGACCTATCTATGTAGCACCCACTTCAGCAGCCTGGAATTAGGGGTAGTTTGCGGTTACCTACCTGGACACAGGTGAAGGATGTGACAGAGGTGACCCCTTTCAGAGAAAAACAGTGTTACACCAAAAAGTTTGAGCTATGTCATTTCTAAAATATGATACATTCAGAAATATGTCTCATGATTCCTACATCTACCTATTATGTGTGGATATGAGACCATTTTTGTCTTCCTGAATAGGGTGTGCAGTTTTAACTTTCTTGAACTTATTTTTTATCAAAAATCCATGTGCATTTATCACAAACAAGGGGGAAAAGTATTTGGAAGTTTCATGTCAAATTTCAGTACACAACTAAAATCTTGTCTGTGCTGATGTCAGTGGGAGCTGTGTTACCAACTTCAATGAAACTAGGCTTTTGATTTATATATTCACGTATGTCTTATCTCCTTACAGAAGTGAGTGCTGGAAGGAAAGATGATGAACTACTAGAAATGAAAAATAAACAAAAAGCAGCATGGGACAGGTGATAAGCAAGCAGGTTAGTTTAAATGGACGGAGAGGCAAAGAAATAAGAAAAGACAACAGAAGTAAGATTAGGCAAAGAAAGGCTGAGAGGAGAAGAAGGAATGAAAAAGAGAATTATAGAAGACTTTCCTAGTATTCATAATGATAAGTTGAAAAGTGTAAGATCTTTGACCAACATGGTAAAATATTGGTAAAATTCTGTTCAGTGTCAAGATAACAACAAGCCATTGAACTAGAGTTTCTCCAAGGGCTCTCCTTTTTAATTAAGTGTGCCATTTGAATTGGGAGGGGATAAATGGGGTGAGGGGGAATCTTCTGAGCAAACAGAGCAGGAATCCACAATGGAGATGTTTAAAATGAAAGAAAGAAACCTTAAATAATCTTTTGGATTTGCAAGGATAAAGTGACTGAAATGTTCTCTTGGGAGGATTATTAAGTAATGCTAAGTATCTTAACAAAAATGACTCTTTTTTTTTTAGTGTGGCACATTAATGATTGTTGTGTCATTAACACAGATTACATTCTGAGGGAGATGGATGCCATAATTATCAGTATTTAGGAACTTAACATGTAACTTGAATCAAGCTCGTAACATGAATCAAGAACATTTTGCGATATAGAAACAGTCTCTATAGATTGAGGTGCTGTCCCAAAGATGCTGATTACTCTTACTACTGCATTGTGCTGTCCTTAAATTGTTTATTTGCTTAATAATGTAGTTGGGGTTTTTTTTTGCCGTATTTCTTTTCAGCAAAAGTTATCCCATTATTTCTACTCTGTCCTTGGTACGCTTGATAATGTTTACCATCATAACAGGCAGATAGGTCAAATGAAAACATTTAGCTTTGTACAGAAATACATTCCTTCACAGTGGGAAATATATTTTGTTCAATACTTCCTGCCACCAGCACTAGTGTAGACATCGATGTACAGGTACTTAGGCTTTTTTTTTCTATTTCCTGCCAAATGTCATGACACAATATATAGCCTAAAAATTATTTTGGTTTTAAACAGAAATACTTTTATTGACTGACATAACTGAACAACCTCAAACTCTGGGAAGATTTAGATTGTGATTGTACTTGAAGGCCATTTCTATAGGAGAGGTTTGAGAAAGACAGCAAAGGTCAAAAATCTACATCTAAACTTTATGACCAGCTGTAGTTTTGGAAATCTGATAGTGATTTACAGAGGTTTTCAAAGCAATTCATTTATCCAAAATTCATAACAGCATGTTTCTAGCTGTTGAAGTAGGTTCTAAACCTCTGACAGCCATGCTTGCCTGGGGTGAAAAGCACACTCACATCAGCTGTTCTCAACTCCAAGGAGCAGCCTGTTATCTACCCTTGGAGTATGGTTAGCTACAAATTCTGAATCAGCCCCTGTCCTGGCCAGGGTCCACCTGAGAGATGCTTCGTACAAGTTGGTCAAGCTTAGAGTTGCTTTCTGTTGCCTTTAAATCACCTTCATATTGTGACTTTACTTAGCTAATGAGTATTTTAATCTAAAGAACTGTATCAAGATGCTGTTATTTAAATAGCTAGAGCAAAGCCTTTATTTCTTACTGCCATTAAAACCAAAAGCTAATGGCAAAAAGGTACTTTTGGAAGTACAAATTGAAGATTTGAAACTTTTATTGCATTTATGTAAATTTGCTTCTGAAATGCTTTAAAATTTCCTTGCAAGGTTAGAGAGAACTAGAGACAGCAAATTATTTTAAACCACTTATAATTCATGTAGATGAGGTGGGCTTTTTGCCAGAAACTTTTTTTTTCCCCTTTCCAGAAAAATGCCCTGCTAACTTCAATCCATTGAAGTGTGGCATTGCTTTGATGCTGAATTATTAGGACAATATTGCAAAAGAGCAAAAGTTGATGTAGAAAATAAACATATACTGAGAAGACTATAAAATGTTTAATAGACCTACAGTTGCAATCGTTTTTAATGGTTCTTAAATAATAATGCAAACATTACAGTACCTCTGAGTCTTCAAAAATATGCATTTCATTAAATAGGCTTTTGTAATCATTTGGGATATAATGGTTTCTTCTATGTATTTTTTATTATGAACATGAATTGTAGCTTACTGCTTTAGTCCTTCCGTTTTGGAAAGGCAGTTGAGGTACACCAGCTACACACTACATGTAAAATACAAATCCTTCCATTTGCTTAAATTTCATATTGGCTTAAAATGTATGCCACTCAAAGTACTGTAATATTGTAGAAATACTGTAGTGTCATAAATGTTGTAACACATTGTGAACAAGTGCTTTAAAGTACTGTAGTAATTTTAAAGTATAACCTGAGAGAATGAAATGAGTAGTTTAACTGCAGTGTGTTAAAATGCTTTTAACTCATCACCCAAAATACTTTCATACTCATAAGGACTTTTTGAGCATCTGGAATGATAACATGCCAGTATATGTTTTTAAAATCACATTTGCTGTATGGATGTTTTCTGAAAATTTTTGGAAGGTAAGAAGTGCTGTACATGTAACATAATGTGATGTGCCTAATAAAAAGACTAACCAACTGTTTTGTTTACTTCATCTTTTTCTTGCTGCTTTTTTAGTACTAAGAAATGCACCGTCTTGTTCTGTAACTGCCCTGGTTCTTTTGCTTTCTTACAAGCATAGTGGTGCCATGACTTCCCAAAGTCCAGGGAGCCGTGCATAGTGGCTGAAGACTGGCTTGGCCTACTTGGAAAGCAGTCTAGTCCTAAGTATGGAAGAAATGCTCATGCTATTAAGGTGTTAGTAGCAGAAATGTTCTCTTTGTCCCTCAGCTTATTCTAAGATCCTACTACTTGGCTTCACTGGACAGACAGTATCTGAAAGACAGCTTCTACTACAATGTGCAGGCTCTTCTGTTGGCATATGGAATATGCTGAGCTGGTCATTCCTGATAACCATCTAGCCTCTTACCTTCACAGAAGTTTTGCCTGATCTCTGAGCATACCAGTTGTGATTACTTCTGGTGAAAACTCAGCAGCACTACAGTGAAATGTTCCTCATGTCATTCAGACTAAAATTTCTTTAAACTACTTTCTAACAAAAGTATTTTTTACTGTTCAGACTTCTAGTTTGACTGATTACCAAATTTCAGGATAAATTTCTCTCCTCAATGGATCTTCTACTGAATATATATTATCAGGACAAAAGTTACATTGTATTTATAATGGATTTGGCTTTTTACATATGAAATTAGTTTATTTTAGCTTTCCATATGCTTGCTAATTAAGGAAATTTTTAAGTGATCTATACACTGAATTACAGGTTGTGTACTAAACTGTTTTGAAGCCATGTGATCTTATATGCCAAAATTATTTGTATTGTCAAAAGTACAAGAACTTTTGCTCTGCATAAAACTTTCACCTGCTGTATAAATCAGTATATAAGTGTGTATAAAATTGTGTTCAGGTATAAAGAACTTCTGAAAATTTTTCTAATGTTCTTGAATGTTAGAAGGAAAGGCAATGATAAAATCTCTTTTTTTCTAATCAGTATATAGAATTTTCCTCTGAAACTGTTGCAACCATTAGAATTTTTTATCACCAAGGAAGAATATGTTTTTCCAGTTATAACCCTAGATTTTCAAACTTCATTGAAGAGAAGCACTCTCTGGAAGATGTTTAGAAGTTCATTACTATTTCCTAACATTTTAAAAATTCTTAAAATGCAAAATACAGCAAAACTTTATTAGGATGTTTTCTAAATCAAACAATAAAAAAGTTGCAATTGTATATTAAAATCTGTTCTGCTTTCTTATTACTGGTCATCTTGAAATATAAGAAAACATGTTAGAAAATGAAAAAAACCCAAACATTTAAAATTCTGAATCTATGTGCTTTTCAGTTCTGGGTTCCTTTTGGAATTTATGTATCTTACACCTACAAATTCTGCAGACTGCAACAAGAAAAATAGACATCTTTTATGAAGAGTCTCACAGCTATCAGTAGGGTTAAAAATCACTCTACTACATTTTGCATTGGCTCATGTTTTGCCTCAACTCCTATTTTGCCTCATGCTTAAACATTCCTCAATCTTTTGTACTACTCACTTTGTATTTTAAATAAAAAAGCAAGAGAATATAAAAATAGAGAAGAAAAAAAATATAGTCAAGTAGGAAAATGTTTGAGAAAACAGTAAATTACTGATGTGCATAACTATTCTAGGAAATAGCATAAGGAATTTGAGATATGAAGGAGGAAAAGAATAAGTTTAACTGCAGAGTGTGAACAGAAAAGAGGACAAAAAGGATACTAGAGTAGTGAAGCATGTCTATCACTGCTTTATACAGCACAATACCTGAAGACTGAATGGAAGCTGTGTATTAAATACATTATAGTTTATTTCTATGACTGTATATATATATGCAAAAGAAAAAAATGCTTAAACATTCTGTACCATATACAAAAGATATTTGTTTGGGATAACCTGTAAAAACTCTTGTTAATTTCTGTAACAAATGTTAGATCCCTTGATGTGTAGTTAAAAACTCCCAGGCATGTGGGCAACCATGTGTGAGCCATAGATTATCTCCTTATAGATAACATTCTGTTTTATTTTTCCTTTTAGTAATTGTTTTCTGACTGTTACCTTTGTAGGCACTGAATAAGGCTGTCTGTCTGCTCTTTTGGATCCTCAGTCATATAAATTCTTATTCCTGAGGATATTGCTTGCTATTCTGAGTATTACCCTTCGTAGCTATAGGATTTGTCTCTGAGCTTCTGACTGATAGTAATCCCAGTCTTGCACATATGCATTCATGAGGGGGATGGATGGTGTCTACATGAATAGCTTCATACTCTTTCTGTCTATCCATGCTTAAGTAACCTTAGCACATTCCAAAAGAGAACACTATGGGCCAGATCCTGCCATGTACAGCACATACATTATCATATAATACAGGTATGAAGACCTTTCAGGAACCCTCAAAAACTGGTTCTTTCCATTCTCTCATTAGAAAGGATACCTTGTTTTCTATTCAAAAGTACCTCCCTATCCTTACGCCTACATTTGAAGAAAATCCAGGACAGGGCTTGATTCACAGTTCTAGGTTTTAACATAGCTGTAAGTTCTTCTGTTATGTTTGAGACACTGACAATGGTACAGGATGCTGTTACCATGCAGTTGCAGGAGTTGTAAAGAATGTATGCTTTCTATCAGATATTCAAATATGCACAGTTCCTTTTGAGAAAAAGACAAGTTTGGTTTTTTTTCTTTTTTTTTTCTTTTTTTTTTTCTGAAAAAAACCCTGGTAATGTCTTTGGTAGGTAACACTAACATGTTACGAGCTGTTGGACCACACTCAGTGCACTGCAGGTAAACCATGTCACTACTATGTTTATGAGATACTCAGTTAAACTTTACAGATATGTAGCATGTGTA
Organism: Aegotheles bennettii; assembly: GCA_013398125.1. Lineage (NCBI taxonomy): Eukaryota > Metazoa > Chordata > Aves > Caprimulgiformes > Aegothelidae > Aegotheles > Aegotheles bennettii. The sequence goes on from VZRW01008972.1 coordinate 67,698, forward strand.
AGTACAAAAGGTCATACATATATATAAAATTCTGAATAGAGAGATCATTATCCTTCTCAGACCACCAGCTTCCTTTGCTAGCCCCCTGAGCCAACCATATATTTTACCTTGTAATCATGGCAGTGCAATAATTCTCAAGCTGAACCTTTTCAGGGAACGCAGCTTAAGTTTCACCAGCAGCAGGAAGCATCTGACTGAAAGGCAAATCATGTTCTTCTGGAGAAGGGATGCGTGCTGTGTAATTCTGAGTTCACTGTGGGTCTAGGGGAGGACAAGTTTAATAAATTCCTCACCAGAGACAGCTTTTTTCCTGCTGCTTGGAGTTACAATAGGCGCTTTGTTCAACTGCTAAACTTCAATCTTTCAAAAATGCACAGAACTCAATTGTCAAAATCAAATAAAAAATGCTAATAATTTTTCTACTGCTCTCCTGGTATTCTACTATGATTTAAATTTGCATCATTGTCATCAAAAAGGAGATGTTACTTGAATGTTTTTACTAACAGTTAAAAACTGGGAGAGTGAAATACAAAAGATAATTAAAGTATTAATGAGTGAAAGAGGAAAGTTATCATTAATTTTAAAATACATTCTGATAGGTTGTAGATCCGTATCTCTGCAGCTCACTCAGCTTTTAAATTGACTGTCACACTGTATGCATCATGTACTATCTATTCAGTAAAAATTGTAGAAGGATGACATGATAATGCTGATGAGTTGTATTATTCTGTGCAGTCTGCATCTATTCATTTTGTCTATTCGAAATTTATAATATCACAGGGATTTTTTTTAGAACACTTCAGCTTGTTTGTCCCAGAACACTGAAAGACCATACAAGCATACAGAGAACCGTTTGTGTACAAGGGATAATTAATTTTTTACTGGGACTGTTTCAACATTGTGAGGTACAGAGCTGTGCAGACATCAGCTGCTCTTCCATGAAAATAGCTCTGATTTAAAATGCAGCAAGAGAGAACTACCTGAAAACATAGTTCACTCCTCCATTCTGCTATGTATTTGGCCTTGATTTAGTTTACATATAAATTAAATTGGTTGTTTTTAAGTAATTTATTTTTGATCATATTTGTGTGCCTGACTGATAAGTTTTCTTGTCTGATAATAACAGTAACTTGCTTATGCTCACTGCTGTCCTGAAGGATAAAGTTGGGACTGGACTTGATTTATCCATGAGCTTTCCTGAACTAAGGTGTCTGTGCCTTGCTCATATATTAATGGTATATTAACATTAACCATATATTATTGCTCAGAGCAAGGATCTTTTGGAATATTTTGCAGCAAAATGGGAGGACATCCATCATTGTAATTTGGCCCTGTGTGAATAAATATTTTGTGATAGCATAACTTTGAGAATACACACCTTAAGAGTTCTTGTGTACATCGGAGTGATGTTGTGTAGCTGAATTTAAATACAAATGTTAGATGTCAGTAGAAAAATCTTGTTTTTCTAAGGAACCTGAGTGCTTTTTGCAGTGAGTGTTTATTTGCAGTGAATGTTTGCAGTGAAGTAGCATGAGCTTTATTGCAGGTAGAATGACAAATTAAATGTTTGGTTGTTTGTTGGGGTTTTTTTGGTTTTTTTTGGTTTTTTTCTTATTTGAATGTCATTTGCTAAACATAGCTGTTAGAAGAATTGATTAATTACCAAATTACTAAAAAAAAAATTTTAAATGTTCATATTTACTGAAGAGAAAGCTATTTATTTTGTTTGTTTGTTCTGTTACTTTAATCTGTTTAATGAGTTAAAGTATTAAAATTAATCTAGTGGCTTGGCATCAGTTGGAAAAATGAAGCAAATTTCTGAAAGGTGGTATCAGTACAGAAATGGACTGTTTGTTGCTCTAGAGGGCAAAATAAATTTTAAAATTTTACGGGCTTATGAGGAAACATTAGTGAGGATTCAATACCTAGCGTTTTACTGTAGTGGTAATTATCATCTATGGTCAGCAATTACTGCATGGAGATGTTCAATGATTTGTAAATTGTACAGCAAGCCAAGTTCTGCATTTCATGAATGTAAGCATTTTGAGGTTAAATATGGGGACACACAGTTTGAGCTGAAATTTCCAGGAATTTAAGGTATTTCTTTCTCAAAGTGGAGCAGTCGTTGCAATTCCATTTTTTTTCTTGAGACAGATTTCTGGGGTGGATTGTGACCTTGAAACACCAGGTCTTCACTAGTTAAGAATTTTTTTAAAAATGTTTTCCTTAATGTATATAGTAAACATTTCCTGGAAACTAAATGCATCATTTAAAAGCGTCATGACTTTAATTGCTTTCCCAATTTAATAATAGCTTGTTCATTTTCTAGTTTATGTAGGAAGAAGGTCAAGATGTGGACAATGTGGTTTGATTGTGCCACAACATCATTAACTTATCTGGGAACACTGCTGGGAAATGAATCGTGCAGGGTGGGTCATCATTCTTTAATTGCTTATTTGTGCTAGTTCAGGGATTATGCTGCCAGTCATCTTCCTACTAACTTTGCTCCAAGTAGTTCCTGAGACCCTGCTGTATTAGGGTAAAACTGTTACTAGCAAAAAGAGATTGTCTTCCTGTTGTAACAAATACTGAAGGTTTTTGCTTCCTTGTTACTCAAAAGGCATTTCCGACTCCAGTTTATGAGAGAACTCAACCCTCTTATGAAGTGAAAATTTGACTGGACACTTGCCAGGATGCAACAATTTAAGTCTTCTCTAACTTCTTATCTTGCAAACAGAGTACAAGCAATTGTGAAAATAATATATCCATTCCAATAGCCATTTTGAAGTCCCAAAGGAAACCAAATCAGTGCCCGGACCACATATAGTCCTACTGTCACCAATAGACATAGGGTGAGAAATTCTGATTGTCAGGAAGATTATGTGTTATCACAGGCACATATGCAGTGAACTCTAACAAGTTCCCTTGCCTCCACTGTACAGCTTCCAGGTGAATTTAGTAGATGTCCGTGACATCTACTGACAGCTTCTTCCTTCCAGCAATGTAATTCTTTCATGGTACTTGTTATAGATAGTCCTCCCATTCATTTTGTGATTCTCTTTAAATATGGTGCCATCTAAAACTTTTCATGATACACAGTGATGATGATTGTTTTATAATCTAGCGTATTTTAAAAATGGCAGTTAGTAATTTTATAGGTGTGCAGCCTGGATGTTATTAAGCTTGTTCTAGAAGGGAAAAATATGAAGTAAATGTTCTCTGTTTTGAGAAACCATGGCACAGCTGGTATGCCAGAAGAAACAATTTCAGAAACATCCCATATTACCACAGCAACAGAGTGCTTTTTGTAGGGCACTAAATGAACATGTCTAAGAGTGCATATGCCATTCTTTTATTATTTCTTAGAGAATTAAGTACTGAGTGTGCTGTATTCTTTAAAGAAACTGTAGTTCTGTGTGTGTATGTTAGAGAAGACAATTTCAAGAAGCATACCCAGACAGCTTTTCAATCAGAAAGTGATGAGATTTATGATGCTTCTTCATTCCTGTTCAGGCTTTTTTCATATTTTTGAACCAGATGAGCACTTTCTTTTTTCCCAGAGGACTTTTGTCTTGGTGAAAATGACATTCTGAGCCTTAAGAACTTGTGTAATTTCAGGTAGTATTTCTGACATAAAGAACCTAGGCTCTGACTGTCTTGAGGTTAAAAACCAAGAATATATTACAAACTATGGTATTTGAAGTGTCCTAAAAAAAAATATTTTCCTCATCTGTGGAGATGTTACCTTGCTGAAGGACTGAAGTTTAGTCTGGTTGAGACACACTGTCCTGGTGCTCAGAGGTGGAATTTTAGTTAACTAGACATGACATAAAATGCTACTTGTGATTGCTGTTGTGTGAAGATTTACTAGCAGTGAAAAACCCATTGCTACTGCCAGGGGACCCAGCTAACTAACTGCAGTTGTGTGTCTTGCTGTAGGGCACAATCTTTCAAAGTGTAAGGCCCAGTCTTTTGGGAACTGGCCCCAGGGGTGATTTTTGTTTTGAAGAGAGCATAGTCTGTTTATACAAATTTTATAAACACATGTGTTTCTGTCTGGCTTCTTAGAAACTAGAAGTTCCTGGCTCCCCGAAGCTGTAGTGTATGTGCTGGAAAGATACCCGGTGTCTCAGAAGCGCGGTCATTTCTGAACATAAACCAGCAGAGTTTTGCTCTTTGTGATGCTGCTATTAAAAGCTATCTCTCCACATCCAGCCTGAAGCTGCTTGCACACAAGCTAGGATTATGTGACTACTTCCAAAGAAGTCGTTCTGCTGCTCTAACTGTTATGCTGAGATTTTTGGGTGTTTCTGGGTAGCTGATTTGCACTTTGGGTTTGGGTTTTAGTTTGGGTTGGGAAATGAATCTGCTTGTGCCTTATCTATAGGATAAGTTTGTTAGCAAAATGGCAGATGTGACCTCATCTGCTTCCAACATATTTGCAGAGAAGCAAAGCTGGTGCCTATGTTCTCCCAAATGATAATGCTAAGAATTAGCATTAATTGAAAAAGATGGGTTTTACACTTACTGTGAGAGAAATGGATTGCTGAAATGGGTTGAGAAATAGATGTGCTTGTGAACCATTCATTTTCTTGTATATGTAGGAAGAAAGGCAAGATGTGAACGAGGGTGAGGAACAGCTTTCCAAGATACCTTCTTGTGAAATTGGAAAGAATCAAGTGCATTTCAGTTTACACTTTTTAAGGACATAATCCTCTCAGTACTAAATCCAGACCAGATGCTCATTTCAGGAGAGTAGAGTTTCTGTTTCTTTCAATTAATGCTCTTCAGCTGCTCCTTTTGAAGCCTGAAGCCTTCCTAGTCTTATCAAGAGAACCTGCTATGTTTGTACCTTGAAGGAGAGAATAAGGTTATTTTCTGGCTCTTGTTCTATGAACATGTTTCTTCTGCAGAGTTCTGGCTCTGTTCATAGCTTGTATTTTTATAATTATCCATCCAATCCTTCCTATCTTCCATGACACTAAGAAACAAGATTGTCTACACTTAGTTTCAGAAAGTTGTAACTGAGGAGCATATTTACATACCCCGGAAAAAATTCCCTGCTTCCAGCAGTGCAGCAGTATGTGGTCAGCGAGGGAAAAGTGAATCTGTTAATGCAGAACCAACAGTTGTGATACAAACATAATTTATTTCCTCATATAAGTACCTTAATTTTGCAATGAAATTGCAATATGTGTGGTCAATATTGATTAGATATTTCTGTCTTCAGGTAACTTTCCCTGAAGAGATGAGCTGTTTGTGAGATAAACCATATTATATGAAATAATCTAGTGGTATTTACAGGTGTTCATTTATTGAACAGAATGGGAAAACAGAAAAAATTACCTCCACTGAGTTTGAAAACACATTAGCCCAAACTTAACCTTCCATCTATATATATGGAGGCTAATGAGGAAGGCAATCACCTGTACCTGAAGGTCAGATTCAGATTAGTTTTAACTGCAAAGTCAGTGGGGTAATAAATATTAATACAATGCAGCCCTTGGTTGAATTGTTAAAAACTTCACTAAGGAAAATGTTTAACAGAACTTAAATGTCAAATATCAAAGCATCCCCCCCCCCTTTTGTTTTTTTCTTTTTTTGTATCTGCAGACATTGCAAACCGCAGGGCTCAATTTCAGAGAGGTTACTGGTTGCATATTTCTGAATTTTCATGGGCTGATTTTTCATTGAGCTCATTTTAACAAGAATGTTGAATGCAAACCTGGAGGATCAAAGAAAGATCTTATCATAAATTTACAGTTCACTGACAGTCTTTAATATTAACTTGTTCAGCTTATGGTAGTTCAGGTTAGACAAAGCACTTCTCTGTATATAGTCTCTTAAAAGTTAAAAATGGCATGAAAATACTGGCTCTAATTAACATTAAAACACATGAATAAAAATGCTCTTGGTATTTGTATCAGTAATTTTAAGTTGTAAGTTGTTATTTACTGTTTCCCACGTCAGTTCAATGTTTGTGACCAAATTCCAAAACTATGGACATCATTGGAAGTGGACATAGTTCACTTTGAACTTCTCAGTCCAATGAACTTCATACGAGGCTTTGATCAGAGAGGACAGTTATAATTGCTTGTCCGTGTAAACTTTCCTACTTTCCTAATAGTTTGTCCCAAATTTCTTAGTCATACTCAGTATTAATACAGTTTGTTGTCTTTAAGTTTGACTATACTTCAAACTGATTTTGTGCAGACAGCAACAAAACATAATTGTTCTGCCTTACTAATATAACTACCTTGCTTGTGTGTAGGGATACTTGCCCAGTTTTTAAAATATCTAGAGACCCTTGGTTGCAAAGGCAGTGTGATGTTGGTTAGTTTTAAAATTATGCTCAGCTTTCCCATTTTGATTTTATTACTTACTACAAGGACAGATATAAAATAAAGCATCTAACAACATTTTTGTTTACTGGGCTCTTTACACTACTTAGTGACCCATTGCTTTGGTTTGTGTTGGTGGTTTTTTTTGTTTATGCTAAGTATAAGTAGATAATCACACTAAAAATGGGTCCTATGCCTATTATTTTCTATCTCAGCCCAATCATAAAATCCCAAATCTTTGACTTGAGCAGTGACAGCATGCTGCAGAAGACACATTTATCTTTCTGTAAATTGGATGCACTTTTATGTTCACTTCCAATGCTAATGGAATGGCATACCGTGTAGCTCACAGAATACTTGTAAAATCATTCCTAAATATGTAAGAACCTTTGATAGTCTAACCAGCAGCACAGTCTAGCCACTTAGTGCCATAAAAAGAATTAGTCTCTTTAAGTCAAAGAAAATCTGTCATTTTTACAGTTTATGAAGGGGTAATTCTGCTGAACCAAGTTCACCTATAGCTAGAAGTTTGACTTTAGTGTTAAGACTGAATGTTGATTACCAGGCTATGCAGCTACCAAGGAGAGTTAATAAAGAACAGGTTTCAAAGGCTGGAGTGACATATTTAAATCTCAGGAGTAGAAGATTAAGTGTGTGTGGGTACACAGTAATTATATACTGGTTGTATACAATTAGAAATAGAGTAGTATAAAGAAGTAGGCAAGCTCTTTTTCAAGATATAGTTAATGCATGATAAATTCAATTTAAGTAAAATGGAGTTGAATTGCACATAAAAAACAGTTAGCCTGTGTTTTCATTTAAAGTTCTAGAAAATGTTAAAAATGAGAACACCTCAATGAATTTTAGTTGGGCTATGTTTAGTCTCTAAAGTTTTAAGTGGAATGTAGTGTATGCTAAGCCACGGTTCCCTACAGAAATGTTGTAATTTCTAATAATTTAGTGATCACAAACCCTGCACTTTGTTCACAGCTTCAATGCAAATCAACAACAAAAAATTCTCATATTCAACACAATTGCAGTTGATAAGTGATCAACATGCAGTTCCACTGCTCATATTTATCAATGTGGCCTTGAATGAAAATTGGTGTTGAAAGTTGCTGATAGACAGAGTACAGGAGTTCAGAGATTAAAGTCTTCCCAGTGAACATGTTGGAATAAATTCATAGGTATTTCCAAACCAGTCATTTGGTCTAATGTGTATACAGCAGCTTACAGTATAATTCTGATTTTCTCTTGCTGTTCAATTAATATTCACAAATGGTGATACGAACACTGAGTCAGTCACGTAGGACTGCTTGGTTATTCTGTGTGGAGGGAACTTTCCTATTAGTTTTTTGTTTTTTTTTTTTTTAAATTACACTCATTAGCTGATTGGTTGGGGTTTTTTTCTTCATTAGTGTTGTCTTTTTGGGCACCACCACTAGACTTATCTCCTTTCCATTTATTCCTCTTATATTCTAAGTGTCATGTTTTTTCATATAGTTTTCCAGATTCCTTCCTGAGAACAGCTAACCATCAGTGCAGAACTTTTGCTCCTTTAAGATTCCCCTCCCTTCCCTTCCCTTCCCTTCCCTTCCCTTCCCTTCCCTTCCCTTCCCACTTTTTTATTCTTAACTGCATTTCTTTTTTCATTCTGCTTTCTGATCTCAGTTCTTGCCTCTTCCTGGCTATCTTTTTAATGGCATAATCAAAGTCCTCAGAAGTACACTGTATTCACCCTTGGCTGTACTGTGACTTCCTGATGCTTCTCCAGGATGAGGAGCACCCTGTGTACCTCATTTACTTTTTTGACAGTACTTGCTTTCTCTCTTACTTCAGTATATATATAGGGAATAGGCAGTTCTCTAAAAACCTTGTTCAGGAATGCAGTCATTGCATAATGAACACCAAATATCTGAAGTCATGAGTATAAATAAACATTTGCAAATTACATTGATGTCAAAATGTGTTTCCATAAACTATTGATAGGACAACTACAAATAACAGTGAGTTACATCATGGGTGATTCAGTGACAGAAAGAAAGCCTGCAAATGTTAAATCATTCTCCACAAATACATTCTGCAGACCATATTTCTGACTTACGATTTGCAAAGTAAATTTAGCTTTCTCGAACTTGAAAAATTGAAAGTAATCTGGAAATATGTGTCTGCCTCAGTTCAGAATTCCTATATAATGTTCTGCAAAATGTTCAAAGGCCTTTCTCCTGTCAAAACAGTGTAAAATGGCTTAAGAGTGAAAAAAGAGTTAAAGAACTTAAGAGTAAAAAGAATCAAGCCCTTTTTACTGCATCCTCTGAATATCTTGTATACATAATGTAGTAGTGTCATTTGATTTGCCTTTAGTAATATATTTATCTTTTTTAGTGTACTTCTTTTACATGACCATGTAACTGACTAAGTACTAATTTGCCCTTGTGGTCTTCAAAATGTCATGTTATAGCCTCTCAAGCTCATTCTCACCAACCCCTTTTCCACCCATACAATTCCTCTAATGTTTTTTTAAAGAACATGACAGTCAATTCAAAATGTCAATTCAGAACATCTATTCAATCTATTTTAACTCTTTTTTTTTTTCACCCTTTAAGAGTCTTTCATTGAAATCTTATTTTAAAACTATGATTTTCTCTGTGGCTCACTGTGATTCTGGGATGTGATGCCTTTGTGATAAAAATATAAATAGCACGTGAGGAGCAGAGGTAGCCATTTGAAACATCTATAGAGAGTTTAATGTAACTTCACAAACCTGAGAGCTTCTAATGTGAATGTGTATTGGCACAAGTACTCTTTATATTAATTATTTGTTGAAATACTTGTGGAAATAAAATGAACACATAGGAGTAACAATCTGCAAAATGAAGCCCTTAATTAGTTTCGTACATAATAATGCCATTGTCAATTCTGTATTAATTTAATGTGTGTAATCCTTTTATGGTGTGCAGTCAGGGAATAACCTCAGTAGTTGATGAAGATCTTGATTAAGTAGCTGACTACAGGTTATGAACTTATAAACATGGAAGAATATACACCCAGCTCAGAAATATTAAAATAAGCTTGTTCTTTCACCAAAGAGACCATCACAAGTATAAAATAATGGAGAACCCATCAGCACTCCAACAGGATAACCAGTAGAGGGGCTACAGGGAGAGAATAGGGTGGTTGTCAATGCTACCAGCTGTATTACTTTGCTGTCAGTAATGGGTAGAGGAAAGGCCATGTTTTTTGTTGTGCTTTGTTTTTAGAGTCCCAGTCATAAAAATGAAAGTGTGATTACAGACAGCCACTTAAATATGAAGAAATAAAAGCTGTAAAACTGCTTGCTAGCAACTAGGCTTGAGAATGTCAAAATGATGATAGTTAAAGCAGAGAGATAACTTTAAAGGAAGGATTATTAAGAAAAGTATCTTCAAATAAATTTTAAAACCTCAGAGATTGCTATATATCTATGTGGCTAAGAAATACTAGAAAAATGCTGTTGTCATTTGTCCAGCAAAAAATAATGTTTTTTAACAGGAGTCTGAAAAAACAACATTAACTAAATCTTTTCTTTGAGTTCCTGAGATTTTTTTCCTCTCTTATTTTTGGGCAGTCAAAGATTTAATTGAATTTATTCATTTTTTCCCCCATTATTCATTTTTTACTTTTTACTTAATATAGACATTTTCTTTTACAATTTATTTTTATCACAAGCATTTTGTCTGCAAAAGAGTTTTATATAGCAGGAAATAACAAAGTATTTTAATTCTTTATTCTGAAATTGGATTGAATTTCTTCAGAGAATTATTGCATTTGATATGATCAGTGATGGGAGCTAAGTAACATAACCTGATATAAATACATGGTGACTGACCATGGAATGCTATTTGTTATTGTGTGTCTGTAGTGGTTGATCTTCTGTAAAAAGTAGAAATGGAGCTAGATATTCAAGGGAGAGGATAGATTAGAGGACTGGTAATGTAATCCAAGTCTTTTCACCTCCAGGTCACTGGTTCATATCTGTCTCAGGCTGGTAGTGACTGAAATTCATTACCATCTAATGTCTGGTCAGTAGCCTATGTAAAATGAACTGCTGATCTTAGTCAAGTTACTACTGGAAAGGTGTTCACATCATAAGAAACACTGTAACTGGCACCTTTCTGATTGATAATCCTTTTAATGGGGCCAAGCACTAGATTGTCAGAGAGATAAGGTTTTGTTTCTAGCATGCTCTAAAGGTTCGTTGTTTCTTCTTAACAGTTGAAGTATTTCCATTTCACAGCAAATGAAAAAAACACCCTGGATGTAATGTTTTAGTGTTGTGTGTGTGACCTCTGGGCCATGCTGTTACTGTCTTGACTGCTTCAACATGAGAGAATAATATGAATGTACACTCACAGTTTATAGCCTTTAAGAAAATTCCTTAGGGAGGTAGGAAGGATGTTTAGGGCCTAATCCTGCACTACTTTGCATCTTCATACTTTCCAGGTCCTCTTTGCCCCTACACATTGCAATCCTGCAATGGTTGGGTATTCCCTAACTTTTTGTTTTTGTTGTTGTCTAGAGTTTTCTGACAAAATATACCGTAAACTTCCGAGCTTTGTCATGTTTTCTAATGTTTTGTTCAGAAATATTTACCGACTTGTTCTATGGGAGCTCTCTCCTTTTCTTCTTCCCTTTCCCCTTGCCAACTGTAAAAATTGAGGGTAATTTGCTGAAGATATGATCTCTGCCATTTGTAGCTGAGTTACATATTTTTACTTTTAATTACTTACATATAGAGGCACAGCCATGGCAGGGAAAAAGCTGATTAGTTACATGGAGACAGCAAGGCAACAAGCTGATGTACTCAGGTCTGAGTTCATTTCACAGCCACATTTGGATATTGCAGAACCACAGGAGGCTTTAAGGATACTCCAAAAACAGTGGGCTTTGTTGGTGAAATGCATCGAATTTTACTCTTCATCACTAGAATATTGCGGGCAGACTACATTTTGCTTTCCTTTTTCATGGGGACAGTTGCAATTAGAATAGCACCTGCCTGGAAGATCAGTTACAGTGTTCGGAGATTACGTTTCGATACAGGCAATGAAATGTTCTGACAATGGCTGCTAAGGAAAGGTCTTGACTATCAGTCCTGTGTATCAGCGGTTTCCAGAATGCCTTAACTTTATATTCTAAACCTAAAAGGTATATTCATTTTGAAGTTGTTGATTTCCACACTCTATGTAATCTTTTAATTCTACGGTTAATCAAAGCAATAAGTAAATATGAGGAATTAAAAAGTTTTTAAAAATCCAACCATAAATGCAAAATTTTTCTTATCTTGGAAGGTAGTATTTTCCAAAGTACTACTTTTTTTCTTTTTGCTACTTTTACTCTTTTTTCTTTTTCACTTTAAATTTGAAAAAAGGTCATTCTTCTTTATCATTCATTCTAGCCTATACATCCACTAACACGCTGAACCTCTTGGATTCAGGTTTTTCTGAGAGGATTCCTGTGCCAGGGTCCTGAATACATATTTAGATACATAAATATATGGTATCTAAGTTTCAGAAATACCAAGCTTCTGCATTTTCCAGCACTATTTAAAAATTGACAATTTGAAGTCCAGAGCAGTACAGTATAATAATACCTATGGTGAGCAGTTTTTAGTGTTTCTCCCTACAGAAGCATTGGAAATGTGTGTGTACAATGGATATAGTTGTTCCCTTCTGCCCAACAGTTTGCCAAAGAATGATAAATTCAAGATTATTGTAGAGTTTTGTATTGTTTGTGCCAACTCCTGATCCAGCTGCTGTATTTATAACACAGTACTTTTACTTCTGTATATCCACAGCTAAGGCCATTGCTCAAGGACATCAGCCTCAAGAGAACATTTAATGTTACTTTACAGGATCCTGTTGCCATTCAGAAGCAGAGTACTTTACAGAAATGAGGCAGTCTGTCATGATCCCCTCTGTGTCTACTTAGGAAATCTATGATGGTGAGTATTACTATATTGCCAGAAGTCTTAAAAATTAAAAATAGATGATTGAATTTTCTAGCATGTTCTCCAAAGTAGAAATATACTCACTCTTATTTTGTTTGACTAGGCAGTGAGTGCCTTTACTCTGTATGGTGGAGAAATCAGTAGTGTACTCACAATTCCCCACCTATGCATTCATATCTGCAATCAGAAGGAATGATTTTTGGTTAAATACATTTTAAAATTAAATTCAGAGCAGAATCCTTCCCTCTTAGCTAAAACAGAATCACAGAATCACAGAATCTAAGGGGTTGGAAGGGACCTCGAAAGATCATCTAGTCCACCNCCCCTCTGTGTCTACTTAGGAAATCTATGATGGTGAGTATTACTATATTGCCAGAAGTCTTAAAAATTAAAAATAGATGATTGAATTTTCTAGCATGTTCTCCAAAGTAGAAATATACTCACTCTTATTTTGTTTGACTAGGCAGTGAGTGCCTTTACTCTGTATGGTGGAGAAATCAGTAGTGTACTCACAATTCCCCACCTATGCATTCATATCTGCAATCAGAAGGAATGATTTTTGGTTAAACACATTTTAAAATTAAATTCAGAGCAGAATCCTTCCCTCTTAGCTAAAACAAATTATAATTGTTGCAGGGATGGTTAAAAATGTCTATTTAATTTCCATTTGTTTTAAAATATATGTTGTCTTTCTGTGGATGCACATTGGAGGAACTGAAAAGTTACATAAAATTGAAATATAGGTGCCAGGCGTCTCCACAGGCCATTTTTTCTCACTAAGAAATAGGGCAATGACCTCTCAGTGTTGTACTCTGTTACTGTAGAAAAAATTATGATTATGAAGTTCATATTCTGAATTCATTACAAAACCAGACAAAATAAACTGAAATTCAAGAAACAATCAATTTAGATAGGCTAAAATACCATTAAATAATACTTAGAAAACAGCCCTGGTGAAGCCACATTTGGAGTACTGTGTGCAGTTCTGGGCTCCACAGTGTAAGAGAGATGTGAAGCTCCTGGAGCAGGTCCAACGGAGAGCCACTAAGTGGGTCAAGGGTCTGGAGAATCTCTCTTATGAAGAAAGGCTGAGGGAGCTGGGCCTGTTCAGCCTCAGGAAGAGGTGACTGAGAGGGGACCTCATTAATGTGTATAAATACCTAACGGGTGGGTTTCAAGAGGATTGAGCCAGGTTCTTTTTGGTGGTGCCAACCAATAGAATGAGAGGCAATGGGTAGAAACTGAGGCACAGGAAGTTCCATGTGAACATGAGGAAGAACTTCTGTACTGTGCAAGTTCCTGAACACTGGAACAGGTTGCCCAGAGAGGTTGTGAAGTCTCCCTCACTGGAGATATCCAAGAACTGTCTGGATGCAGTCCTGTGCCATGTGCTCTAAGATGACCCTACTGGGCGGGGAGGTTGGACCAGATGACCCACTGGGGTCCCTTCCAACCTTCCAGATTCTGTGATTCTGTAATTGGAAATATTTCCCTATTACCGATTTACAAAACTTTTTTTTTTTTTATAGTAGCTTGGTTATCCCATCCCGTCTGTTATTGCTAAAAAGCCACATTGCATTTCCAACTGATTCTGAGAAAAGAATTTAATTGTTTTTGTATTTTTTCATCTAATGACTGTAAATCTCAGTGGCTATGAGCTGCAGTCAGCATCACTGTCGTGTCAACTGAATCTCAAATTGATGTAACTTATTTTCCTGGCATCAAGGGTATGCAAATCCACATATTGAGGAACCACAAGGAAAGACTGTAAGCATTTGGAGTTTGTTAAAGACTGTAAATGGAGTATGAATACGAGAAGGTGAATATGAGTTTAAGATTCTGAATATCAAGGTACGTTGTGAATACACCCAAAGTGACCAATTAACCTTTAAACTTTTAAACTACAATAAAGATTTTGTTTTAAATCTCTTCTCTGCATAATTGTCTCATAGTTCCTTTGGCAGTAGTGGTTCTGCTCAAAACTGTTGACTACAGAACATATCATTCAAGTTAACATCTCTGCTTTGTGGGCCACCATACACATTCTACTAATTTTAGGCTGGTTAGTAATTGGAACTGAAGATTTACAGCCAAGCCTAATACACATAGATCTTGATACGGTTCACTAATTACCTACAGTGGCTAGATAAATCTCTTGGATGCAATTTGACCTTAAAAATTTTTCTTTATAATGAGCTAGAGAGGATTTGAAAACATTTAATTCAGGTTAAGAAAAATTACATTTAGTGAATCAACTTTTTTTCTGCTTCACACAGAATTTAATCCAGCATTAGTACATTACCGACAAGCTGAAAGCTTCTTCCAAAGGAGAAATTCCTTTCATGGTGATCTCCCCCAGCTACTCAAAATAGCTATTCTTATAGCTTACTGATAAAGGAAAATGTTCTTGCAAGAATTTTTCTCTGCTTTAATCTTTTCCTTCTTATCAGATGTCTGTTCTTCCTTACTGGATGCCATACTTCTCTGTTCTCATAGTACAAACAAAAATGCAAGCATTTGATTTCTCCAAATTCTTTTCTAAGTAACCCAGAAACTGTGTAACTTTATAATTCTGTACAATGTGGAAACATTTGCTCTCTTGTCTTCAATATGGGGAATTAATTTACAGCTAGACTGACCCAGCAGAGCTGTAAAGTCTGCCACGGACATAGAAAAGAACTTTCCATGGGTGATATCAGTATAGTCTTTAAGCAGAAGAAGTACTTCCTTTGTCTCTTCCCTTCGGAGCTGGGAGGGTGGTTCCCAGCACCCCTAGAGCCCTTGTGAGAGATTCACATCTTGGAGAGCAGATTGAGGTACCAAGTTTTCCAAGTTTGGAAAATAAGTCTTATGAGGAGTGGCTGAGGGAGCTGGGTTTATTTAGCCTAGAGAAGAGGAGGCTTAGGGGAGACTTCATTGCTCTCTACAGCTACCTGAAAGGGGCTCGTAGTGAGGTGGGGGCTGGTCTCTTCTGCCAAGCCTACAGTGAGAGGACGAGGGGAAATGGTCTGAAGTTACAACAGGGGAGATTCAGATTGGATATTAGAAAAATATTTTTCACTATTAGGCTGATTAGATGTTGGAAGAAGTCGCCTAAGGAGGTGATAGAGTCGCCATTCCTGGAGGTATTCAAGAAGCGCCTGGATGAGGCCTGGATGAGGCTGAGTGATACGGGTTAGTGTTTTAGGGGTTATTATGGTGGTGCTGGGTAGATGGTTGGACTGGATGATCTTGAAGGTCTCTTCCAGCCATGATGATTCTGTGATTCTGTGATCATCCTTCTAAACTGGGCAAGCAGGGAAAACCCAGACAAAGGGAGAATAGTGGAGTCACTACGTACTGTTACTCATTTTTTTCATCATGTTTCTGAAAGAAGTGTAAAGTAGCAATAGTAGAAAATGATGGATTGTGATGGTGGATAATGACAGGAACACCCTGTACTATTGTGACATGCCAAGTAATGGCATGCTATTGCTCTCCACTTTACTTCCAGAGTAGTTTTCCTTGTGCTTTACAAAATACTAAGCTTACAATATGACATTGTGTACTCTACAAAAACGGATTTGGGTTTCAGATGGCTTTTGATTTGGGTAATCCTCAGGATAGTGGCTGCTCAAATATTGGAATTTAAATAATTAAAAAACAAGCAAAAACCAAAATAAACCGTATATCCTGGTTTTGTTGGGACAGAATTCTAAAATAATTTTTCTGTTCAGAGAAACTGTAGTTTTAAGAAACTGCAGAGCCCAGTTCTGTGAGAACAAGAGAGATCAGGTGCTCTGGTGTGCAGGTTTCTGTAGTGACCAAGGTCAAGGGCAGTTTTGAGCCATGCAGGTGCAGTGGGCCAGGAGGGGCGAAGCCCAGGGCAGCTGACCCAAGCCAGCCATCCAAAGCATTCCATACCATAAACATCACCCTTACTATAAATTGAGAAGTTCCAGGGGGGCTTCTACCATGGCTGCCTTCCCGAGAGGGTCCCGTCCGACTTGCTGGTTGTCCCACGCTTGAAGCTGCTCTTTTTGCTGAGATCACCACTGGAGCTGTTGTGCTCACAGTGCTGGCACTCAGCCCTCACTGCTAGAAATGCTCAGCTCACGATTGCTACCTGAAGTTGAGTGTAACTTTGTATCTTGTATTAGCATTGGGGGTAATATTAGATCATTACTATTACTCTACTAAATCTGTTTTCATTCCAACCCATGGGTCTCCTTTCCTTTCCCGATTCCCCCACCTGGGTGGGGTCAGATGATAGAGCAACTGTCTAGCCCACGACACCATAGTAATTTTGAAATGTAGTCAGTGTCCTTTAGGATTTGTTATCTCACAAATTTCCAGTACTGGAAAAATTTCAAAATGGTTTCGCTGGAATAAGAGAATTCTTGGACTGACAAAGCTTATGTTTTGTTCAATATTATGAAGTATTATTAGCCCGATCCTTCCTCATTTTTATTTTCAAATTAAAGCAAGTCCTATATTTCATATTTGGGGAATTTTCTCTAAATCTCCTATTCGAAGAATATTGAAAGCTGTACTTCCAAAAGCTACTTTCCCCCTCTTTTTTTTCCCCCACATCATAAGAACATGAGAGTAAACATAATAAATATTTAGACTGAAAACACTATCCAATAACTCACACACTCTACATTATTTCTTTTGAATAGATAGCAACTGGAAAAAGTAATTGAGAATATTTTCCATGGAATACACTGAAAGGATGACCCAAATAATGTAACTTCATAACTTTTCTCCATCTTTATTGTCACTGGCATCACTCCTTAAAGGTGCTGAAGGCATTGGGTTGGACAATTGAAAGCAAGAGAAAAAAATCTTGACCATCTAACTATGAAAAAAGTCTAGAGCTTATTGGAATGAGGCGCACCCACAAGATAAATGGTAAGTGCTTATACGTAATACATAAATAATTGCTCCGTATCTTTTCATACTGATATTTGATAAGTGGGATAGAACCAAGGAAAAACAAAACCCTTAATAAATAAGAACTTTTCAAAATGGAAAATATGTTTGTCTGTTAATTCTGACTAATAATTTTGAGTGCCAATGTAAAACTGATTTTATGTCAGTGCTGAATAGATGTAAACTGCAGGTATTAGCAAAACACTGAGAGCTAACTACCAATTAAAAAGCATTCTGTAATATATCATCACAATGTTCAGCAATAAAGTGTCTTAAATTCACTGTAGTCATTGATAACTCCTTTTTATCACAACCTAATAAAGTCAGTGCTTAGCTACTAGAGCTCTTCCTACTACAAAGTCATTTCCAGTAATTGTAGCTCTTCAAAATTCATAGCACAAAATGATTCATAACTTCCTTCATTTAACCAGCACACTCAAAATGGGAACAAAGCTCTGTGGTCCTGGAAACCTGGTTTGAAACATTTTTGAAAGTAGAGCATTGATGAAAAACATTTATCTTTTGTCTCTAAATGAAAAAAAAAAGAGCTGTATGAAGATAAGTGCTGTATTTATAAGGTAACTAAACAACACTCAGCATAGTGCAGTCATCATAGTTTATTGGATATCTGGTAGCTCTTAAGGTGAAAAATATTCTAATCAACCATTGGTTTGGAATAACTCATGATAACTCACTTTGAATTTGTCCTGCTTCACTAATCTGGAACATGTTTCTTTGAAGTGCTGAGAATACCTAACTTGATTGTAAAGATTTCTGTTATACTCAACACCACAAAAAAGAAGCAACATACAAATTTCTCAGTACAGCAGCTTCCATTGGTGTTAATAATAGTATCTAGTGTTGTGATGTTGGAAGAGAAAATATTTCGTCATAAAATCTGTGCTAAGACTTAAGAGACTTATATGATGATCCCATTTATTTTAATAAGAGCTGATATAATTATATAAAATATTAGAATAATTAACTGTCATGCATAATTAATAACTCATTGTAAAATTTAAATATCTCAGCTATTTCTGCTTTTCTTTTTGTTTCCAGAAAAGGATCCTGACTGGCAATACACAAAGCAAGCTGTTGGTATGTTTCCTGTCAGCAACAGCTTTCCCCCTTGCTGTGGTGCATTTGAAGGTTCAGAATGGAACAGCTCAGGAGACTCATAGCGAAAGAACAGGTAAAAAAACCAAACAAAACAAACAGAAATTACATATACAATTGCTCATTTGCCTGCATGTTTGCCTTTTGTGGCTAAAGTGATATAGGTGGTGGTAGCAGGAGAACAGCCTTGAGATGTTTTCATATGTGCATGGCAGATGCAGCCAAAATACCTACAGGAATCACAGTGTGCAATGGTCCACAGCAATCTTGTCATTCCCCAGTGACAGAACTGAGTAAGCGCTTCCTGATTTGAGGTGACATTGAGGGTGGACTGGTCTTTTCCCATTAACCTAGAGAGCTCTTCCAGGGAAAGAAATATGACAGGGCACTCAGCAGCTAAGCGACCTTGCAGCCCTTCAGATGGTAAATCAAGGTTTTATTTTCTCTGCTGAATAGGCACGTGGTCTCACTGTGCCTTCTCCCTGCAGTTTTAAGTCTGCAGGGGGAAATACGTGCAAGCCACAGTTGTACATATCAGCAAGACACAGAGTATACAAAGCATGTTGTAGGCAAAGCTTTGAATTGATTATGTGTGGATTGAGAGCTGGAGCCCATGGTCCTGGTTGTTGCAGCAAGATGCAGGTCTTTTCAATTAAGTTTATAAGCAAGTATAACTTCTTACATTATTAAAAGATCCCAAGAAGTTTCACGCTCCATGGTGGTACACTGGATACTGTGTTTTGGCTGGATGCTATCCTTTCAATTCTTCTGAGATTGATCTCTGTTGTTGTTTTTTTTCCCTTCTCACTCTGTCTTTGGTGTTTCAAGTATGCAGTTGGGTTTCTAGCATGAATGTATATTACAGCTCTGTTTTTTATTGCCCTTGAGATATACTGGCACAGTGTGCAGATACTAAGATGTTTTATGGAAACCAACTCTGACTAGAGAATGTGATAATGCTACAGTCATAGTTATATCCACCCATACATCTTATCAATTCCTTTAAAAAAACCCCAGTGGTCACAGTTACAAATTCAAAAGAATAATTTTCTGGTGGGGCAAAACCAAGTCAGACCATTGCTGAGAGGATTCCTCTTTGACAAGGGAAAACATTGCCCTTCAAGCAGTTTTTGTGCAGCAATGGTCCTGTAAATTTGGTGTAGTGACAGGATCTGTAGGTAACAGGGGCTCAGGAATTGGAAGTCCAGTGCTGTGCACCTACGCGGATGTGACCAAAATAACAACCAGTTGGTCTGGAGAGCTGCCTCATTCCCCAGAAGCCTGAGCAGGCCATGCAGAACATATTTCTGCTCTCAGCTGTCTGTTTCTCCATTGCCCTGTGCAAGGTATGGGACAACAGGGCATTACCTTCACACGGTGGAAACACTCAGGCCTGAAGTACTTGTACTGGATTTCTCTCTTGTGAAAAAAAACAATAAAAAGACACCCATTGTACAAGCTTTTACAATCTGAGCCAGAGTAAAATAGCCAAAAAACTTGAGGGAGAGGGGAGGAAGTTGGACTAGACATCCTGACCTTGCAGCAGCCACAGCACTCTGGTTGTGCTTTGATACTGATTTTCAAGGGCTTTTTTCTGAACCTTCGATTGTTAAAAATTGGCCAGTTCACAGAAGCAGAGATTACAGCTCAGTTTTTATTCAAACTTTCTGCTTAGTGACAAAAGAGCAGGGGGAATTCTTTTAAAGGTAATCCCCGAGCACTTATCTTGGGCCTCCAGATATCACAGGCTGTTGCTGAGCAAGCAACAAGCTACAACGTGTAAAACATATTCATTAGAAGTCCTGACAGGCTGCAGGTTAGCTCTGACCTCGTGATTAACAGTAGAAAGGAAGGGGTTTGTGTGGGGGGTAAAGTTTTAATCTCCACCCAGGAGTTGCATGTTCTAACTAAGAAAATTATCTGACCACGTGCATTTCACACATTTTTTAAAGAAAGTTCCCATTAAACACTTGGTGTGAATGATGTCAAACAACAATGCTGGTAAATTTAAAACAAAATAATGTATGTCACACTAAGTTTCACACAAAATTTTGTTCAGAGATTTTATTTTTTAGTTTGAAATACCTCAGATACAATTTTAGAAAGATCTACATTTATTGGGGATTAATAATTCAAATCCTTCTCTCCTATATTTAACCTGCTTTACCACTGAATTTTAAAAAATTGTAGTGAAATGCCATGTCACCAGTTGTGGTGGCAAAGGCAGTTGCTACAGGCACTGGATATTTAGCCCCTAAGAAAAGGGGATTTTTTCTTCTGATTTTTTTTTTTGTTTTTGGCAGAGAACAGTCAGGACAATGCAGGAAATTCTACTACTGAAAAGTCAATAGACAATCAGCACAGCAGGATGCTGGTGTCTTTGTCCCAAGACATGACTTTCAGCTTGTTCAAGAGTGTTTTAATCATATAGCTAAGACCAAAAGCCTGATTCCTCTTCTTATTTATCTACTTCTATTCTATTTTTTTCTCCTATTAGTATCAGTAGCAGTTTAATACTAGGAAATCTGTGGCATAGTTACATTGTGACCTTAATTTTGAACAGTTAATTATGGAATTTTGGGTTTTACCCATTTTGTCTTTTTTTTTTCTCCTTTATGTAGTAAAGTGTTGTTATAATGAGTTTACTTGTGAAAAGGGATGTTAGACTACAATGTTCCAAAAGGTTGCTATGCACCAGTAAATCATAATTAAATGTATTTAGTGTAATAGTAGGAGTCATTCACAATCAAGTTGCTCATAACAAATGTTAATTGTTTTCTTAAATGGCAATCCCTTCCAATTGTAAAGACAAAAATCCAAAAGCCTAGTTTTGCTAACCGACAGGATGTTTACATTACAAAGAATATCAGTGAAAAATCAACCATTGAAAAATGGTTGCTGGTTGTTTTGGTGAAGTGTAGTTATGTTTAGGGCAGTGATGTCTGATGAAATGTAGAGAAGAAACCGCAGGGAAAGCTTTGTAGCTTAGCTGTACAGGACAAAGCACTTTGAACATGGACTATGTGAACTCTGCTTAGTGTGAGGTAAGAACTAAGACTTTTAGGGCTCAGATGTCTAGTTTAGAGGCATGCAGTGAGCACATGCATGTAAAACAATGGGATTATTCAGATGAATAAGTACCACACTGTTGCAGCTTCAATGAACCATATTTTAAAAAGAAACCAACATTTTGTTCTGTGCTGTTTGTGCAACAGTCCATGCTTATACCTGTGCTTTTAATAATGTTTCTGTACATGCCAAAATGTTTATACAGAAGAACTGCCCATCCTGTCTGTAAATGTGAGGAAGTCTTTTGGGGGAGAATGTACTTTTCTGTATTTTTGGAGAACCATATACTGTGGCATTGCTGTAGTTAGTGCAATGAGGGGCAATAACCCCTGCGTACCCAGTTCTGATTTTTCTGTGGAAGATGCTATACCACAGCTCCTTACCCCTCATCACCACTCCTATGCACACGTACTTTTCTGAAGCCTGAAGGACTGATCGTTAGACCCAAAAGGAAGGGTGCAATTCTGCTTTCATGGCAATAGGTCAGAACAGCGTCAGCATCTCAGATGGCATTGATTTAAACTTAGACTTTGGGGACCTGCATTAACAGAGGAGAAATGCTGCATGTGCAAGTGTTGCAGGGAGAAGAAATAAAGATATGAGTTCAATATTGTAACATTTGGATTCTTTTGAGTCCTGTTTACACACAAGGTAAAAGAAAGCCTTCAGTATGGAACTCTGTCATTATTAAACTAAACATGTAAAATTAAAATTATTTTATTTATCTCTCCATTTGTTGGTCTCAGTTCCTCCAGTTGTCACAATAAACAATTCTGGGAGAGAGGGGTTAGAAGCAGCTGCAGGCCTCTGTGTGATCTGAAGGGCACAGTAGGAGTATAAGGAATTTAAATATAACTCATTTTCTTTTCCTTTGCTCCTCTTCCCCCCGCCTTCCCCATGCCATTCCACATGGGAAACAATCAGTCATTCAGAGCCATGGACAATGACCTTTCGCAGCCCATATCCAAAAAACCTTTGGCAAAGCAGACCTGGACTCCAGCTAGCTCAGCACTGCTGGAAGTCACATTCCATGCAGTCAGATGCTGGGATTCATGAATCACGGGCTTGCACTGTACACTGAATACCTTCAATCTGTTGTCAGAAACACTGGCTGACCACTGCCTAAGCACTTTATATACTTTCACTTTTGTTTTAACGCCTTTTCAGTTTTCACAATAAGCCTATGGAACCTCACGGGAATCAAGTTCCTTTCTGATTAAAATGTCTTTTTTTTTTTTAAACCCAGCTTTGCAGCCCAGATGCCAGCCTGAAAGGCACAGCATGGACAGGATGATTCTGGTGATTGATACAACTTCACTTCCTTGATGATTATCATGAATAAATCTCATTGGTATTTTTGGCCATGATGTAGATGCTCTTTACATCCATATAAATCTTCAGGGCAAGGAGAAAATTAGCGAAGTCCAGACATTGATTTTGTGAGGTAAATTGTACCTAGGCAGCAGGGGCTCCATTGATAAACAATGAAGCAATGCAGATAACTTATCAACTTACTTTTAATCAATGCAGCTTCTCACAATGTATTATTCCTGCAATGGGTCTAAATCACTGTGCACTATAAGAGTTGTTTTCAAAACCTTTTAATCTAATTGGAAAATCTTCCTTTCTACTGGTAATAAACACTCACTAAACTGTCTGCACCTAATTGAGCTGTAGTAATTTATGTGAGCTCCCCACTGCTTTTTCTCCCTTTAATCAGACAGACTGTGTTACGTCTTTAACTAATGAAACCTAAGACTTTGCCAAGTAGATTTGATCAAATGTCACTACTGAATAGATCTTCATTAGCACTGACATGTCCCACATCCTCCCCATGTCCCACTTCGTCATTAACCCAGAGCAACATAATCACAGAAAGGTGATGGCCACTATTTTACTTACATACATAATCATGCAGTAGTCATCAATGTCACACCAAATAAGAACATGAAAAGATAACTTATTGGAGCTTTTTGTCAGGGCTTAGTAATTGTAACTGCAGTGATGTTTTTTTCCTAGAAAGGGGATATCAGTACCCTAGGCATGTGCTAGAAATGCCACCAACTGCCAGGTATGTGCAAAGAAAGTTTTCCTTGTTGTAATGGCTATTCAGCTTGGTCCTTCCCCTTGATAAATAAATATCCCTCCCCACCTTACAGTGTCTTTCGGAGGTACTCGAGCTGGCTTACGTAGCAGGAACTGTACAACTGCTTACCACAGGAGTATCAGTGATCCACATGTATGTTACCTAGCATAAACCCTTTGATGGTATTGCTGGTACTAAGCAGCAAATATTGTTACTAAATAGAACAGTAAAAGACGGTACTCCCATGTCTGCTGAGGGAGACAGTGAGAAAAATGTTCAGAGGAGGCCAATATTGACCACAATTAAAGTTATGAGGAAAAGAGAAGGAAACCAGCCCTCTGTGATGCAACACAAAAAACTTGATGGTGCAAGAAATATTTATTTGAACAAATAAAAAATGAATGTTAAATGTTGTAACAGAATTAGTGGCAGGCAATGGTATCAGGACACCCAAAATGACAAAAATGTGGAAGAGAACTTCTTTTTGAATTTTCTTTATTGACATACATGTCTTTTTTGCACATAAAAATATCAGAGGTGCCTAAAGGAAACGCTCAGAATACCAATTGTAGGTATTCCAATGTGCTCAGTATTAATTCCCCTTATGAAGGTGATTATGTACTGTCTTTCACTGGAAAGTCAGTGGGAATGAACCCTTTAGAAAGTCTTTGTGTTGCTTATCAAGCATTTAGTAAGTGGTAAAAGACAAAAAAATTAGGAATGTGAATATTGGTACTTTTGTGGAAATTGGGATGAGTGCTGAAAGATGAATTGGGAAATGCATATAGAAATGGAGTTAGGGAAAGGGGCTGTGATGACAAAGATTTAAAATTGGTAAACTGGACAAGAAGCAGCCAAGGAGCAGCTCATAGTGGCCAGTGATAAGTTTAGATAGGTTGAAAAGAAGATAATTTTGGCAGTGGAGTTTGTCAAAGGTTTGATGTCTGGCGCATAATGAAGGCAGGACAAAGATGTTGGCAGACATGAATGTATCTACCCACACATGCTTAGTTTTGCAGAAAAAAATAAAGTGTTCTGTGATTTTTGAAGACTAAATAGAGCCACATCTGATCTGGCTTGGCGTTTTCCTTGAAAACCTTCCTGAGCAATGGTTTTGCAGAGTGCATGCATTGCTTGAATCGCACCTGCTAAACTCTTCAAATATTTCCTGCATCAGCTACTGAAATGCCACCTGTGCTGGTAATCTGGTTATCTTAACTTTATATACATCAACATGTGTGAGCGTGTAACATTACTGTCTCTCTCTGTCTTTCATGAACACCATATCTGAGTGCCCTTCCAAGAAGCCCTTTGGTCCCTTCTACTATCAGCATTTTTAAATTGCACAGAGTGACAACAATTGAGTCAAGGTGAGGAAAGAGGAGGCAGGACTAAAACAGATAACTGTCATGGAAAACCATGACATAGTTGCCATCACAGAAATATGGTGGGACAATTTGCTTGATTAGAGTGCTGCAATGGATGGCTACAGGCTCTTCAGAAGGGATAGGCAAGTGTTGCATTGTATGTCAGGGAGTGCATTAGTTGCCTGGAACTTAATGTTCTAAGAGAGAAGGTTGAATGCTCGTGGAGGCCAACCAAGTAGATATCCTGTTAGGAGACTGTTATAGATGACACAGCCAGGATAAAGCTAAGGATGAAGCATTCTTCAAACAACTGGGAGAAGTTTTACGATTGCTAGCCCTTGTTCTTGTGGGGGACTTCAACCTACCAGATGTCTGCTGGAAGTACAATACAGCATAGAGGAAACAGTCCAGAAGGTATGGAAGATAACTTCCTGATCCAGCTGGTAAGTGAGCCAACTAGGGGAGACACCCAGCCAGATTTGCTCTTCACAAATAGAGGACTGGTTGATGATGTGATGGTTGAAGGCTGTCTTGGGCAAAACAATCATGAAATGATAAAATTTTCAATCCTTGGAGAAATCAGGAAGAAGGTCAGCAAAACTGACACCTTAGACTTCTGGAGCACTGATTTTGGCCTGTTTAGCACGCTGGTAGAGGGTGTCCCTTGGGAATCAGTACTGAAGTACAAAGGGGTCCAGGAAGGCTGGACACTCTTTAAGAATGAAATCTTTGAGGTGCAGGAGCAGACAGTCCCCAAGTGCTGAAAGTCAAACTGGCAGGGAAGAAAACCAGCCTGGCTGAACAGGGAGATATTGGTGGAACTCAGGAAAAAAGAGAATCTATCACCTATGGAAGATGGGACTGTCAGCCCATGAGGAGTAGAAGAATGTTGTTAGGGTATGCAGGGAGAAAATTAGAAAGGTGAAGGCACAGCTGGAACTTAATCTGACCACTGCCATAAAAGATAATAAAAATATTTTTACAAATGTATTAGCAATAAAAGAAGGACCAAGGAGAACCTCCATCCTTTACTGGATACCGGGGGAAATCTAGTGACCAGGGATGAGGAGTAGGCTGAGGTACTTAATGTCACCTTTGCCTCAGTCTTTAATAGTCCAACCAGCCATCCCCAGGGTACTCAGTCCCCTGAGCTGGATGACAGAGATGGGGAGCTGACTGAAGTCCCCATAACCCAGGAGGGAATGGTTAGTGACCTTCTGCTTCACTTAGACATACAC